>CM038796.1:174717886-175262849 GCA_021764765.1 Vicia sativa
CAATTTTAGTATGAAAAATATTTTTAATAATGATAAATATGCATGAAATGCAATATAATTCATAATTTATTTAATTATACAAAAATTAGAAAATAATTAAATTAAAATCGGGAACTCATCACAAATTAATCAAAGGGTCAGAATAATTTTAAAATTTGTATCCATCGGAAAAACGTTTTTTCAAGAATTTACAGAAAAACTAAATAATTAATTAAGTCAAAATTAATTAATCTACTGAATTTATTTAACCAAACAAAACATTTACAAAAAATCCAAAACTTCCACAAATATTTTAAGTTGATGAGAACCTATGGTATTTTTAATAATTTTTAAAATGTTTTAAGCACAAAATAAAATGAATGAAAACTCAAATATAAAGAATAAAAATGAAGAAATAAAATGCAAGCTAGCAATCGGATCAAGCTACCTAGTCATCTTCTACCTCCACCTATGTACCCAACATCGTTTGTAATGAGACCATGCACCCATATTCAGAACATCATATCTTACTTATTTCCTAACCATTTTTATGATTCAAAGCACAAAATGAAGACAACATGGCAAGGAACAACGACTCATAGATTTCAAAAAGATCAACCATACATCAAGAAATCGGGTCCACGAAGTGCAAAATCATCCATATACAAATTTTAAGAACTTCATATTATGCAACACACTTCAAAAACAAGCACAAATATACATCGAACCTAATGTTTGGCCACATATACCAATACATGTTTATTTCAACAAAAACCAACTAAAACGGAGATATGAGTTTTGAAAATTACCTCTTAGTTGAAAATAAACTCAATGGTGCCTCGAACAATAATAAAACCACTCCTTTTGATCTTCTTAGCTTGATGAAGAGGAATAAGTGAAGAAATGAGCTATGGAAATCAAGATTGAAGAAGAACTTTGAAGGTGAGAAATAATTGAATTTGAGTTGTTGAGCAAGAGAAGTCTATGGAAAGAATGAGTGAGTTGATGAGCTTCTATAGAGTGATAAGAATGAGGTACATAATGGTCTCGACCTCGAAATTCGTGGGAAGAATATTTTAAAAAATCGAAAAATAAAGTGTGAGTTGTATTGGTTTTGCTTTTCTGTTCGAGTTTGCAGTTCGTTTAGCCTTGTAATATGAGTAAAATTAGAGGTAGAGTATCATAGAATAATGAGATGGCTTGAATTATACATAGGATGAAATTTGCAATAAATAGAAAATTGCCTTAAATAGCAATGTTTGAGGGAACGAGATGCAATGTAATTGGTGTGCATGCTTGGCTTTATTAGGTAAGAAAAATATAACAAATCGTAAAATCATGTACTAAAGACACAAACAATCCAAAAACAAAACATGCAAAAATATGGAAAATGATCGACTGACTCCTTAGTGGTTACAAAGCCATAACGGACAAACAAAATTGGCTCCGTCTCCCTTTCCTTGAGCCAAATGAAGATCAACTCAGGAGGTTGGTGTAAGATTTGAATCATGAAAAATGGTGGAGAATGAGTGAGTTTCAAGCTTAGGATTTGAGCAAAATTGTGGATACGCTTTCCACACGAGAAAATTCAAGAAACTTGGATCAAATTCTCCTAAACCTCTCGATGGTTTTGTGGCTTTCTTTGAGCCAAATAAAGATCTCTTCATGTAGATCATGAGAGGGCTTGGAAATTTTCAAATTGATGAAGTTTTGATGGAGAAGGTTTTGGTTTTGAGCCACTACGGCGTGTGAGCTTGCATGAAGTCAAGTTTTAACATGAATTTCCATGACCATAACGGATCAAAACTTGGCCAATTGAGATGGTTCAAAGTTTGTTACAAATCTCTCAAGTCACCTTTAAAACACACAGGCATTTTCAAAATTGGACTTAAATTAGGAGAAACAAGCCCTTACATTATGCACCATGTGTTTGAAAAATCGCCTGTGGATGACCAAGAGTAGGCAAGCTTGCATGTTTGTGCATGGAACTAACTCAAATATCTTTCAAATAGTGCGTTTTGAGAAATTTTACAAATTGACAAACTTGTAGCATGTTTCTCAAGCTTTCCAAAAATGTATGGTATGCAGTCATTGGATGAAAAATGAAAGTTATGTATGTCAAAGTTCTATATGGTGAGACGGAAAATTTTCAAACTTCAAATAACTTCAAGAACAAGTTAACTCCAATTTCTTCAATTTTCTTGATTCAATGGTGAATTTGATCATGAAATATGAAAATAGGATATTTGAATTGATGGCCACCAAAGTCCACTTGGTTAACTTGTGACTTTGTGATTTTGACCAAAATGACCATTTTGCCCTTATGATCAATTGACTTGCTTCCAAAATTGAACCTCAATCTTTCAACCATGGATGCCCAAAATATATAGAAACACATGGAATCAAGTTTGAGTGAAAAATCAAAAGAAAATTATATCTCAAAACCCTAATTATACACCTTGTGTTAGGAGATAGCCAACCAAGCTTTAAAACCTCGAATCTTACGAATGTATTGAGAAATTCTTTGAACCATGATAACACAAATGATAATAGGAAGATGATACTTCAAAATTGACTTAACCCAACTTCAAACTACAATAGGCCAAAACACTAATTTCATCGGATGAATGACATGCGGATGAATCTTCATCAATTCTTTACAATACTTCAACTTTTGAGGAATAAATGAGACAAATGATATGTCTTGAGCCATAATAACTCATTGTGGCTTGAAAACCAAAGACATGAGATCCTAATACTCCCTTAGAAACACTTGCTAGCACAATCAACCTCCAAAGCTTGTGAGGACTTGAGACAAAGAACTTTGATCTATCACAATATATGAATGCAATGCAATATGATGTTTATGATGAAACATAAGCCCTAAATCAAGAGGGTAAATTTTGGGGTGCATGAGACACACTTTGTGAAACCTACTTGATCAGGAAGCTATCTATTCTCTTATTCCATGCACGAGAGCTTGCCAAACCATAGAGACATTCCTTAATTTGTATACCTTTTCCGCCTTGGCGTCGAGATCACGGTGGTTGAGTAACATAAACTTATTCTTAGTGGACCATTGAAGTGTTGATTTTACATCAGCGATGCATTTTCCATCCACTATCTGTTGTTAATCAAACAATAATTGAATTGTTCTAGCCTTGCAATTAGCGCATATATCAAAAGTCTATTCGAGGATTTTGTAAAGCCTCTAGCCTGACCTTTCCATACAGCAATCTCTCCATGTGGCCGTTTCACCTTGTATATCCATTTTACATTTATTGGCTTCTTATTCGTTCTTTTGACAAGCTCTCGGTATTGTTCTTCTTAATGGCTTTGGAGTTCTTCTTTCATGGCTTCCACATTCGAATTACTCATGGCTTCATCAAATCGATTGGTTCAACTTTGGAGCATTATCATGGCTTCTTCGATTAAGTCACCATCATCATCAATTGCTTATTTGGAAATCTTTCATATCCATCTAGCCTTGTAGATTTAGTTCTTGTTCTTGTCGACCTTATTTTGTTACTCGGATGGTTCTTCATTTTGAATGGTTGATGCATTTCTTTGTTCATAGACTAGTTGAGGTTCATCCATTGATCTTCTTGAACACGATTATAATTATGTCTATTTCTGTCGAACTGAGCTTTGACTCCATCCCCAGCCTTTGCTTTCATTGACAAGAACATCTCTACTAATCACTAGCTAATCTTCGATTGGAGAATACAATTTGCATGCCGGTCAAATGATAACCTACGAGAACCATAGATTCATGATCATCCAATTTCTTTCTCATTGTCGGGACTCGGTGTACTTGAAGCACATTGATCCAAAAATATAAGATGACTCACACTTGGCTTCGACCACATCCAAGCCTCATAAGGTGTTCTTCCTAATATCTTCTTTGTTGGACACCTATTTAAATGTATATTGTTTATCGGTAACTCGACCCAAAATCTCTTAGGCATATCTTTAGCTTTCAACATATATCTCTGTCATGTTCGTTATACTTCTATTTTCCTTTTAGATATGCCACATGGTCTTTGAAGTGTATAAGTGTAATAATCTTATTCTTTATACCTTCCTCATTACAAAATTTGGCATTCATGAGAAGTATATTCACCATACCATCAGTTCTTAACTTCTTCAATTTGCACTTTTTTCGAGCATGCAACTTGAATTTCTTGAACCGTGTGAATACTTCACTCTTCCTTTCAATGATATAAATCCATATCTTTACGGTGATTCATCAACAAAAGTAAGGAAATACTTGTTTCCTCCATTTGACTTCACTTCAATGGTCCACACTAAAACACCGGCCGAACCTCCGGCGATGGTTGGTATCAAATAGGCGCCATCGAGCGTCTTTTATCTCACGAGGGAGAAAGGAAAACATCGAGTAAACACGAGGGAGAAATCGCGGTCCTATGAGAAATCAAGAGAATCTAGGTAAGGGAGTTAGTTCTGCGAAGGGATTAGCACCCACGCCCGTAGTACTCGGTATCCACTTTCTTTCTAGCCAAAGGTGTGTTATATCTATGCTTAATTGCTATCATGCATGCAGAAGAAAGGAGAAAATAAGAAACCGTGGGGAAAAGAAGGAAGTGTTTACAAGGTTTGGTGGGTTTTGTGTTTTTTACTTGTGAAAAAGGTTTTAAACACAAAAGGAAAGAAAGCGCGCAAAGGCAAAAAAAGTTTGTATTGGTTGGTTGTTTTTACCTTGGGAAAGGAGTTCAAACCATTATTATGTGTTTTGTTTTCAAAAGGAAAGGAAAAAACAAGTTTTAGTATTAATCACATGCAAAATGCGAAAAGAAACTAGCAAAACAAAAGGGAGACTAGCTAAGCACTACCTAATGTTGTCATGCAAAGGTTGGACCTATGGTTGAGGATCGAGGAACTCTCTACCTATGTTGACATGCAAAGGATGTGGATCCTAATTTCTAGGCTAAAGAACCAAACCTAACCAAGGGAACCTGCAAAAGCAAACAAACAAACACACTTCACAAGTAGAATTTCCCTAAACGGGTCTTTAAATAAACTAGAGGGGTTCCTGAACATGCTCCAACTACGGAAGCCCCATCATTCATCTTTATTCCTACTTCTCATGGCAAAAGAAAGCTGTAAAGCCCTACTTCTCATGATATCTAGGAAGGCATGAGAATACGATAAGCAGTATGGAAACTACGAGCGGATATAAAATCAAGAAAGCACTACAAGTGAAATACTCCAGAAAACTTCAATCTGCAGCCATCTTTTAGTGTTTAAGTTGGCATTAATTTTGGTAAAACTAGGCTATACCAATGTCTTGATAAATGTCATGACATTCGAGATTGAAGATAAATCCTACTTGACAAGGATGTTTGAAATCTTCGGCTGGAAGCTAAAGGCATCTTGGAAATGAAACGGATGTCATGGATGTTATGACATTCGATGTGTGATACGATACCGAATCATTTTCTGAGATTTTTCGGGGAAGTTTGTTGTTGCTTATTTATGTTTTTTGTTAGAAAGCATGCTCACATTAGCTTCTAGGTTAATCTTAATTAAATCTAAATTGGTTGTTGAAAAGACCATGTTTTAGGATTAAATTAAGTGAACCTAACTATATTATGGAAGCAAAAGCGAAGATTAGGGATTGCTTCTATAAAGGAATTCAACCACTTTCTTTATGCCTCTGGAATTTATTGAAGATATAGCGGTTGTTATTTGTGTCTTGTTAAGAGATTTAACGATTTGTATTTGTGTAATTCTAGTTTCTCTTGTGAGCCAAGCAACTATCAATTGATAAGTGCATTGGACTAGGATTTGGTTGTAAGGGTAGTTTATCACTCAAAGCTTTGAAGCACGAGTGTTTGTCTCTTGATTGAAAGCTTTGAAGCAAGATCAAGATAGTTTATTGAAGTGTGTCTTCACAATTTAATTATTCAATAGGTTGATATCACTGCTGTGATTGAGGGGGAGTGAGTAGGAACTCAGATCTAGGTAGGACTTAGATTGAAGTGTCATTGGGTAGGTTTTAAGTGAATTGTTAACTTAGTGTCAGATACTGTGTCATAACATTCTCTGTGACATCAAGTATCTGCTGCCAGAAATTTCACATGCAATAAGAGTAAACCGGTGAGAATTGTTCAAAGCATCAAAACAAGCGGAATACGTGTCGTCGCATACGAAACCACAATGCTGCAAGAACCGTTTGAACAAACAAACACAAGGCAAGGCGTTGTACGTGGGTACGGGTCCACAACACACAGAAGGGAGTTAGACCAAAAGCAAGTAGAAGAAAAGTATGTGAGTGGCGAAGAAATGTGTCGCATGTATATACAACAAGTCCACACATGAAATAGAGTACAAGCGATAACCAAGCATAGCAAAATGACATTTCTTGGTTAAAATCGAAAAATCAAGAAAAATGCACGATGGACCGTGCTAAGCCGGTATCAGCGGCCTTGAATAACATTTGGCGCTTAGCGCTACGGACAGCGCTAAGCAACTTGCAAAACAAAATTCGAACATTTGGCGCTTGCGCTCTGGCGCTAAGTGGAACTGTTTAATGCCATTTTGAACGGACCACTGTTCGTGATGTTTCCATGCCAAAGTTCGATACGTATCATTAGGCCATAGTCCAGTAGCAAATGAAAATCGAATGAACACGCGAGGAATGCAAATTGAGTCCATAAAACCAATGTTCATATACATGTAGCAATGCATGAACATGTGAGGAATGCAAATCGAGTCGATAAAACAAACGTTCAATTGTGAGGCGAAGTGCATGAACATGCAAGGAATACAAATCAAAATGATAATTCCAACGTTCAATTGTGAGGTGAAGTGCATGAACATGCAAGGAATGAAAATCAAAATGATAATTCCAATGTTCAATTGTGAAGTTAAATGCATGAACATGCAAGGAATTCAAATCAAAATGATAATTCAATGTTCAATTGTGAAATCAAATTCATGAACATGCAAGGAATGCAAATCAAAATGATAATTCCAATGCTCAATTGTGAAATCAAATGCATGAACGTGCAAGGAATGCAAATCAAAATGATAATTCTAATGTTCAATTGTGAAGTTAAATGCATGAACATGCAAGGAATGCAAATCAAAATGATATTCAATGTTCAATTGTAAGGTTAAATGCATGAACATGCAAGGAATGCAAATCAAAATGATAATTCCAATGTTCAATTGTGAAGTTAAATGCATGAACATGCAAGGAATGCAAATCAAAATGATAATTCCAATGTTCAATTGTGAAGTTAAACGCATGAACATGCAAGGAATGCCAATCAAAATGATAATTCCAATGTTCAATTGTGAAGTTAAATGCATGAAAATGCAAGGAATGCAAACAAAATGATAATTCAATGTTCAATTGTGAGTTAAATGCATGAACATGCAAGGAATGCAAATCAAAAGATAATTCAATGTTCAATTGTGAAGTTAAATGCATGAACATGCAAGGAATACAAATCAAAATGATAAGTCCAATGTTCAATTGTAAGGTTAAATGCATGAACATGCAAGGCATGCCAATCAAAATGATAATTCCAATGTTCAATTGTGAAGTTAAATGCATGAACATGCAAGGAATGCAAATCAAAATGATAATTCCAATGTTCAATTGTGAAGTTAAATGCATGCTAGTCATGGCATTTAGAAGTTTTATTTTAAAGAAACCAAGTCATGCATTGACACAAACACTTGGAGTGCATATGCAACACGTTCATGCACAATGCGCTAGTGCTTGGATATCTACATGTTGAATGCAAGTTATGCTTCAAATCACCATGAATCAACGTAAATCGATCAAGTTAGACACTCACCAATGCATGAACATGCGATGGATGATGCAAAACGTATGAGTTTATGTCCTATGTGCAAGGGGAAAGCAAATGTCCAAGTGTATATACATGCTATCTACAAAGAAATCCTCACTCGACACGAATAAAAATGAAATTCAATTCAAATCAAAATTCAAGAATACCACTCGAAATCGGGTTTACATGGAATTTGCATGCAATTTCGATATTCAATTTCAAGAAAAGCGAAAATCGAAGACTTAAAATAAGTGCTTATTTGAACCTAACACTTACTTGAACTTGAAGTTTGAGTCAAATTGAAGAGGAATTCCTTGAGCTCTTCAAAGAAAATACCAGATCAATGATGAATTAGTGATAATCTTCAGAATTAAGCTTAAAGAAGAAGAAGAGGAATCCTTGAATCTTGAAATTGAGGAGAAAATCAAGATGAATCAATCCTTCCATCTCAAACTCGCAAAAGAAGAAGAAGATGATATATTTGAAGAGAAAGCTGCGCGATGGAGAAAAACGAGTTTGCGGTCGGCCTTAGCGCGAACAGCGTGCTATGATGCATGAATGAAGCGATTGGTGATCGGAGGTGCAGTGGTGGCTTGTGGTGGTTGCTTGGAGGGAAAGTTGCAGTTTGAACATTTTGAGTTTTTGTACTTTGGAATTTGAGAGAATTGGGCGTGTGGTAGTGGAAATTTTTAGCAAATGAATGTGTTTTCCTTTATTTTATTTGTGAAGAGGAAAATCTATTTATAGCTTTGGATCCATAATCGGCCCAATTATGGTTATCAGAATAATTTTCGTAACTAATCCAAAGAACCAAATCCATGCGTAATTCGGGAATCTGTAAGCGAAAAGTGTCGGAATGCAATTTGCTTGCATAAATCAAAATCCGACTTGATCCGATGAATGGTCAAGGAAATAGGAATTTTGAAGTTTGACATCAATTTTGGATCAACGCGAAATTTCGTCCATACAATGGGAAAATGCCTCGACGAGGATCTTCGATCGAAATTTGCACATCATTACGGGACATTTGAGGCTAACGAAGTTTGTGAACTTTTGGCACCGGCCCCATCCCATTTCGATGAAAACCGAATGAGATATGACTTTTCGAACTTCACGTATCAGATGGAAAATGCTTAGTTCAGCTCAAAATCAACCTTAGAGAATAAAATTCTGGTATTGATCGGTGAGGAATCAGCTCCTGTGTTGCAAATGAGAGTCGTAGAGGACTTTAATACAAAAATTTAGAAATTGGACCCGCTCAATTCCGAGTTTCCAGCTAAGAAATAAAGGTCCTTTAGTGGATGAGTGCAGCTCGACTAAATTTGATCTGGGAAAAGCATTCTTTGAGGACCTTCTCCATAAAATCTGCTCTCGGTCCTCAAACGAAAGTCGTAGATGATTGTGGTAGGGACCCGCTCCTCAAATATCAATAGAAAATACCCAAGAAGATGAGAGATCACCCGGAATGTCCAAAATCGTCGAAAACAAAATCCACTTTATTGAAAATGAGCGAGCAAACTCTTTTTTGGGTGATATATGGAATACCTTGAACATGGTGACCTCATGGTGAATGTTATGCATGCCACTACATGTATGTTTTATGCAATGGAATTATAAGCCAAAAAAATGCAGAAAAGAAGAGGGTAAATTTTGGGGTACAACAGCTGCCCTTATTCAATCATCCTCAAGTCCTGGGAGAAAGGTTGGCGTCGCCTTCCGGACGACAAGGTATGATGAAAAGACTCAAAATTTACAATCGAATTTCAATGCTGCTTGAGGAAAAGATATGTTGTGCGAGCTCATTGGATCACAACAAAGGAGCACATAATAAATCTTTGAATCTGCAGCAGTGCAGTGTATTCCAGACGAAAGAATGGCCTCTACCCAATTTGATCCATAATGGGGGAGGCTGACATGCAAGCGAAGCAAAGACTAGATCAAACCCGGACTAATCACATTCGTCGATGGATTGGGCGATTGTGATGCAAAGGAAGCGCCAATTAGGCTTTCGGAGGAGAAAGCAAGAGCAATCTTGTTCTCAAAAGACCCACAATGCTAGAGGAGAGTTGGCATGCTAGTGGAAATAAAGACTAGATACACCAATTAGACTAACCATATTACGTCGACGAATTGGACGGGTTTGTGATCACGAAGGCTAAAGGTGCCGATTAGGCTTCTTGACTCGAGCAGCTATACTACGGGGAAAAGTCAAGTGTAGGGCTTGCTTTGAAGTGAAGGCGTGTTGCACAGGAGTGGTGGCGGTTTCAACACTTCCTAGAAGATGGACATATTGCAGGGAAGGACCTTTGAGGCAGCAGTTCAAGAGAAACAGGACATCGCTGGGAATGAGATTTGCACTTCTGGCTTATAATTCTATGAGATGCATGACTCTCCTAGGGAATAATGCTAATTTAATGGTGCATGTTTGCAAAAGTGTATAAAGTGAATGAAATAGGAACCTGGCCACCAGATCAAGTAGTGGGACCAAAGACTCAGCCGGGAATTAGAACATTAGAGAATGCCCGAAAATCACTCAAAGCAAACTGAATCTTGCTTGATAAATCTATTAAGGAATTGATGCCATGGGAAATTTGTCGGTTAGACAAAGATCCGCTGGGGAATAAGGGAGATGCCTAAAGAATATCTTCCACCGTTACCCATCACGACTCTAGTTGAGGAGATAGAAATGCATGTTGGGGAATCGTGACCAGCGGCAGCGGCGCTCACGCTCTACTAAGTGTGCCTGCGAGTTGAGGGCTCGAAGCGCCTCCACAGGAGAAGGAAAGTAGCACATTTGAAACTACGGTGAACATCCGTTGGGGTTTCCATGGAATGGACTGGTGACCCTTTGGATCGGCGTATGACAACAACATGGGGATAAGAAGAAGGACTCCGAGAGGCCGATGAGCCTCGATGGCTGCTCGTTGGAAATGGAGCCACCGAGGAGGCGCGGGGAGTATCGGGAAGAAACCGACTCGTCTCCACATTAGTGCATCGGATATCCTGCAATACGGTGTTAGCGGTGACCACAGTGCGATGTGACAAGTGCATGCGCCATCCGAGACCACTCAAACCTTAAAACAATATTCAAAAGTTTCTGATCACGGTAAAACCAACAATGTTTATATATGCAAAACTTTACCACCAAACTTTGAACGTCTTTTGCAAACAAATCAGTAAATGCAAGAAATTAATTGACAAGCAAAAACTCATTTTATTGATTGAAAGTGAGCCTGTAAATTGGCAAGTACAATAGGAGGCAATTCCTGAAACGAGGCAATTGCAAAAGAAAAGTAAAATAAGAGGAAAATTAAAATGCATGGCAATGCGACAAGGAATCCTCATTGGGTTTCAACCCCGCTATCAGTCTTATAACTCCAACTATCTCATCACTTCGCTTTTCCCAAAAAAAAGGTGATTGGCTTGATCACTGCCCTTCGGAGTAGCTCGAGACGTTGCCGTAGAGTGCGACCATTAATCTGTTAAGCATGTCTATGCATAGTATCTCTTGACTACATCCGCGTTCACGGGTAGTGGGAAATCCTCTTCGTCCATCGTTGCGAGTAACATGGTGCCACCCGAGAAGACTTTCTTCACAACAAACAGCCCTTCATAATTTGGTATCCACTTTCCCCGCGGGTCTCCTTGGGGAAGAATTATCCTCTTTAGCACAAGATCACCCGGTTGGTAATTTTGAGGTCGCACTCTTTTGTCATATGCTCTTTTCATCCTTTGTGGGTAAATCTGCCCATGACCGACAGCTGCCAACCGCTTCTCATCCATGAGGCACAATTGATCTAAGCGGTTTTGTACCCACTCGTCTTCGTCAAGCTCGGCATCTTTCATGATTCTTATTGAAGGGATCTGAACTTCAATTGGAAGCACGGCTTCCATGCCATAAACAAGAGAAAACGGAGTTTCCCCTGTTGAAGTGCGAGCAAGAGTTTTGTAACCATGCAAAGTGAAAGGCAACATCTCATGCCAATCTCGATAGGTTACTACCATTTTCTGCACAATCTTCTTAATGTTCTTATTCGCGCCTCAACGGCTCCGTTCATCTTGAGGCGTCTGATACGGGGACGGATTATGGTGCTTAATCTTGAAGGACTCACACAGCTCCTTTATCATCTTGTTATTAAGATTCGACCCATTATCGATAATAATCTTGTCGGAATCCGTAACGACGACGATATTGTGCTTGATAAAGCGAGCAACCACACTTTAGTGTAGCCTTGCGATCTTTGCTTCGATCCACTTGGTGAAATAATCTATTGAGACCGGGGATGAGCGTCCAGATTGGACGCTATCGGCTCAATCTTCGATCATGTCAATGCCCACATAGAAAATGGCCAAGGAGGTTAAAACATTCAAAGGCGATGGTGGCACATACCTTGTCAACATATACTTGGCATTTGTAACAAACTCGGGCATGATTAAAACAATCAACCTCCATGGTTGACCAATAATACCGACTCAAGATCGTTTAGCCATGGTGTGCCTTTGGAATGTGTTCGAATGAGCCCTCATGCATTTCCTCGATGATCTTTGACTTCATCTTTACCAACACATCGAAACGACCCGTCGTGATGTCTACGGTATAGCACAGTTGTTGAGGAAGAACTTCGTGAGAATCTTCTCAAGAACTTCTTATCGTCACAAAGCTTCCTCGGGATACTCTTGAGTTTCAAGATATCGCTTGACATCGTAGAACCAGGATTGCCATCTTTCTCCTTGATCTCAAAAGGCTGGCTCATCCAATCTACGGATGGTTATCGAAGGCACTTCATTAGCCCATTTGACTTTAAACATGGACGCTAGAGTGGCCAAAGCGTCAGCTAGGTTGTTCTCTTCTCGTGAGATGTGATCGAAAGTGATTTCCTCGAAGTAAGGAATCAACTTCATCACATGCTCTCTGTAAGGAATCAGATTTGGGTGACGAGTCTCCCAGTCTCCGTTAATATGGAAAATCACAAGTGCGGAGTCTCTATACACTTTCAAATGCTTAATTCTCAAATCAATCGCTGCCTCGATACCAAAGATGCAAGCCTCATACTCGGCCATGTTATTGGTGCAATCAAAACAGATTCGAGCTGTGAACGGGATATGATGACCGTCCGGAGTAGTGATTACTGCACCAACACCATTGCCTAACTCATTAGAGGCTCCATCAAAGACCAAAGACCACTTGGATCCCGGTTCAGGTCCCTCGTCTAGACCTGGGATGTTACAATCCCGAATGTACATAATGTCCTCGTCAGGAAATTCAAACCTCATCGGCTGATAATCATCCAGGTGGTGGGAAACATAGTCGGCAACACACTACTGATAGCTTTGGGTAGTATATTGGATGTCATATTCTGTCAAAATCATTTGCCACCTTGCGATCCGGCCTGTGAAAGCTGGCTTGTCAAATATGTACTTGATTGGATCCATCTTGGATATCAACAAGGTTGTGTGAGTCAACATATCGCGCTTAGTCGTGAGCATCCCATGCTAAAACACGACAACTTTTCTCGGCGGTGAGTATTTTTTCACGGTCGGTAAACTTTTGCTTAGGTAGTATATTGCATGCTCTTTTCGACCGGACTCGTCATGTTGGCTGACACACCCATTAAGCTCTCAACACATCAAAATACATGATGCTACCCTCCACGGGAGGCATGAGAATCGGAGGTTCCTGAGATACTCTTTTTATCTTGTCGAATGCGACTTGAAAATCGTCATTCAATGACCATCGAGATCCTTTCTTAGCAACTTGAACATAGGTTCGCATGTGGCGGTCATGTGAGATGAATCTTGAGATGTAGTTTAACCTCCTAAGCCACGGATCTCTTTCTCGGTTCTTGGTTGGGCATTTCTTGAATTGCTTTTACTTTAGCGGGATCAACCTCGATACCTCTTTCACTTACAACAAAGCTATGACTTGTCGGATCAGCCGAGCGTACTTGTTGGATTCAACCTCGATCAATTTCCTCAACCTATCAAACAACTTTCGTAGGTGTACCAGATGTTCTTTTTCATCCTGAGACTTAGCAATCATGTCATCGACATATACCTCAATCTCTTTGTGGATCATATCATGAAAAAGAGTTACCATTGCGCGCTGGTACGTTGCCCCGACATTCTTCAATCCGAAAGGCATCACCTTGTAGCAGAAAGTTCCCCATGGGGTAATGAAAGTTGTTTTAGCCATGTCTTCCGGTGCCATATTGATCTGATTATACCCGGAAAAACCATCCATGAACGAAAACACTTTTGCATGAGTTGTTTTATCCACCAATATGTCAATATGGGGGAGCGAAAAGTCGTCTTTTGGACTGGCTCTGTTCAGATCCCTGTAATCCACACATATTCTAACCTTGTCGTCTTTCTTGGGCACAGGAACGATGTTGGCAACCAATGGGGGATAAGATATGACTTTTAGAAAGCCTGCATCAAGTTGTTTTTGGACTTCCTCTTTGATCTTCTAAGACATCTCAGGATGAGTTCTTCAAAGTTTTTGCTTAACAGGAGGACATTCCTCTTTCAAGGGTATCTTGTGCACAACAATATCAGTGTCCAACCCAGGAATTTCTTCATAAGACCAGGCGAAGATATCAGAATACTCTCGGAGTAGTTCAATCAATCTCTTTTTTACGCTGTCTTCTAAAGCGGCTCCAATTTTAACCTCTCTGATCACATCAACCGCTTGATTCACTTTTCCAATCTCTTCCTGATGTGGTTGGATGACCTTTTCCTCTTGCTCTAACATTCTTGCTATCTCTTTAGGGAGTTCACAATCTTCCTCACCTTATTCTTCGGCTTGGTTGATCGGATTATCGAAGTCATAACAAGCGATAGCAGAGTCGTTATCAAAGGGATCCATTAGGAATGAGGGATTATATCTGCATGATTGATTTTAATGCTCATTTTAGTTTTTTTTTTAGATGATAAAAGAAAAATAAAGCATTGCCATTTTGCGTTTCAAAATCGTGATGTAAAATTGAAGGAAAAGGAGCAAAACATTTGAATGAAAAGACGTTCTTTATTTCGTGGTAAAATCATTGCATATGCAAACAAGGTGGCCCTACATATGATTCATTGTGCCTTGGGCAGAACACATGAATTATTGCATGATAACAGAAACAAAAGAAAATTACTCTTCGGCCATCATGACTAGGACGCAGTCTTCCGAGGTCCAGTTGTTGAGCTCACACCAGGGACACTGGGGCGAATCCACTTGTCGACATCAAACTCATTATATGAATCATCCACGACATTTGCTTGCCCGGAACTGATGTCAGCACTAGAAAACCTTACGGGGTAGCCAAGTTGGATGCTTTCAAGATCGGCGAGCGAGCGGGATCAAAACCCAACCCGAACTTATTGAACTTGGGTGATACCTCCACCACACGGTCCCAACCTTCAGGGCATCCAGCCTCAACCACAGCTTTTGCATCCTTCAAAGATGCCATGGAGGATTCCGGCTTGTCCTTCTTATCCTCCTTCTGTTGAGGGGTCTTCAACATGTGTACCGTCTCAAAGCCTTGAAACGGAGTCTCATGAATCTCGCCATCAACCTCAACATACCGAAAGGAAGCAAGATGGCTCACAATGTATTCTACGGCCTGGTGTGATAGTTTTTCCACCTGAAGAGTAGATGTGACCGCTCGACTTTGGAATCCAAAGAGGCAACAATAGGCGGTTGAATGTCCGTGACAAAGAATGTTGTAACAAAAAGCTCCGACTTTGTGGGAGATCCACCTCTCAAAATAGATCGTTCAGCCATCAAATGCTTTCACAATCGGATCACTAGGTCGGAGTTCAAGCCCATAATCAATCTTCATCGGGATTTAGGAATCACGTTGAGAGAAACCTGTCAACCAATACTCGGGACAAAGTAGTGCCCGGCATTCCATGGAGATGTGCAAAGCTTTATTGTGGTTCCGACCCTGGTGGAAGGTCACAGTAAAACCCAATCCGTTGTTGGGTGAGATACTAGCACACACATTTTCAAATTGCCCCGATATATCTTGCAGTGCAGCGGTGCTCAACAACTTCATCGAGCATTTCTATGCACCTCGAGTCTCGCACAAAGAGAGAATGGAAATTTTGCGGTGTCGAGCAGGCGATCAATTACAGGAAATCACTCTTGCGGATAAACTTCATGATTTCCTCTATATCCTTCTCCAAATCGGGATTGGCATTACGCATATCTGGTTGCTTCATATGCTTTTGCCCTTGGCTTTGGCATTACGCCTTGAGTTGTATTCTTGGATCGGAGAAAATTCGTCCACTTGGTCATACCACCGCTTCAATAATATTATCAACATTTCAACATGGAACATCGTCTTTCTTAGCGAGAAGAAGAGACATCTTCACCTTCACACCGTGGTAATAAACATCGATCCGTAATGCCATGGCACGACTTTATCACTTTCATATGGCAAAGGACTAGGCTTGGTAACAACCAGCGGAATAGGCTTTGTTGGTGCAGATATCACAATCGGAGAATAAGGAATGGTGATCACAAATACAGCCCTTGTCTCGAATTTCTTATCCTTTTCGACCCGGTCAAATCGCAACTGACCATCATCAATCAAGCACTGAATACCAATCTTCAAATTTGCACAGCCATTAGAACAGTGTTCACAACTTCCGCAAACAATTCCACGGCCAGGAAAGACATTTCTCTTGATCAAGTAGTCTTTGACAAAAGGCAGCGGTGTTTTTACCAGATCAACGTCCATTACCAGATTAAGGACCTCCCCATCTTCCGTCACTGCTTGGACAGCCCTAAGACGTGGCATCGGATTCTATGTAACATTAGGTCCAGCAACTTGTGGTCGAGCCTCTAATTCAATAGTCTTTGAATCAATGAGGTCTTTCACTTTGCACTTGAATGCATAACAATTCTCAATACTATGCCCCAAGGTTCCGGAATATAACTCACAGCTAGCATTGGCATCATAATTTCTGGGCCGCTTATCTAGAGGTGAAGGTGCAAATGCAGGCTTGGGAGTAACCAACTTCAGATCATTCAATCGAACAAACAAATCGGCATAACCCATAGGAACGGCATCGAACCTCCTAGGAGCACGGTTCTCTTGTTGTCTCTGGTTTTGCTGACGCGGTACTTGCTGAGCTTGCAGTTGAGAAGCAGATATAGTCACTGCATTGACATGTGCTTTGCTTCTACCACCATATACAGCGCTGGCTTCTCCCTTTTCCTTCTTGGGATAGCCGCCATATGCCTTCTTAGCACCAGAGGAACTTCCTCCCTCAACATGTTGAATTTTGCCAGATTTCAAACCACTTTCAATCCGCTCACCATAACGAACCATTTCAGCAAAGCTCACAGACGTACTACATGCGACATAGTAATTTCCAGACAGGGTACTGGTAAACATATCAATCATTTTCCGCTCGACCATGGGTGGTTGAACTCTAGCAGCAAGTTCTCTCCACTTCTGAGCATACTCTTTGAATGTCTGTCCCGATTTCTGAGACAAACCCAACACGGTTGTGCGATTGAGCCATGTCAATGTTGAACGACTGCTGAAGGAAAGCATTGACAAGATCATGCCATGTCGATGATGACCTCGTTCGGATGCATATACCACTCTAATGATGCTCGATCGGACTCTCTTGAAAAAGTGCATCAACAACCTTTCATCTTGATATAAGCGCCATCTTGCGGAAATATGCGTGATATGAGTTTTGGGACAAGTTTCCCATTATACTTGTCAAACACGGTACTTTGAACTTGGAGGGAGTCTCACTCTGGGCGCTAATCCCAAATCGACAAATCCAAACCAGACAACTTCTAACCCTCAACGCCTTCAACGCTCCTCAAGCTTCTCTGTGATTGTCTCGAAAGTCAACTTCAATCGTTCACGAATAAGCTTCTGTTCGATCAAAGTTTGCACCCTGGGAACGAGGGAGACCCCGAACATGATGCCCCTGCATCCCATCATCAAAGAAAAACTGTCCCTGAGGTGGAGTAGGTGGTGGAGGTGGAAACCGACCAGGGATATGTACACCTAGACCACGAGGGTGATCGTTGACACCCAAAGCAGCATTGTTTGCTTCAACACGGGCTTGACCCACAGAAGCGTCATTAAATAGATTGCGTCGACCATCCTCTGAACGAGATATTTCAACCAAAGCCCTTAACTCTTGCTGACCCTGATTCATATTAGTGATGACCTCCATGAATTGAGCCATCTGGCTCCATCAGCTTTCATTCGCCATATGCACTGAAGTTGTTCCATCATCGCTTTTCGTTGCTCGAGTCGGATAGATGGAAATTTGCAATCTTTCGCTAAATAAAAGCGAAGTCGAGGATGAGAACTCGGACAAAACACATTATGCATGGTATGCATATATGAATGATATGCATGTTATGCATGCAATGGCATATTTGAACATTTTCAGGACTCTTAACACTTTGACTCGAGTTTTAGGATTTAGCAAGACAATGAATACTGAAAAGTCTAATTTTCATTGAATCAAATAAGATTACAAGCATTTGAACAATTGTTTTATTCGCAAATTGTAGAAAAAGGAGTAATCTCATCAACAAGCCTGATGGTGATTTCCGCACAAGACAAATAAGGCATAAATCTAGGCATCAGTCATAGGAAATCCTACATCTCTGTGCTTGCCGATAACCTTGAGGCGCTCCAACTCTCCGACGGCAAAAGATAATTGAACTTCCTTCTCTTGGATATGGGATTCGTACGCCAACCTCTGATTGTGCATTTGCTTCTCCAAATCTTCAATTTGAGCCTTGTACTTCTTTTCCAAGCCGATAACAACCTTTCGGTGTTCTTCCATAGGGATGGAGAAACCTTCCACTCTAGACCTCTTCTTGGTTGAATCATATGCTTCTCCTTTGAAATACTTGAGCTCGTGAGCCAATTGGTTCTTTGTCTGAGTTGCGACAAGACAGTTTACTGCTAATGTCTCCTTTTCTTCAAGCAAAATGCGATTCTGAGCAAGCACTCGCTCATAATCTCCTTTAGAAACAACATCTGGAATTGACTCTGGAGGATAAAAAGTTGTAGCTCCGGTAATGGAAGGCCACTGACGATCACTGTTCTTGTCCTTGATCCATTCGATGTAAGAAGCATAGGCCGTAGGGTCCTTCTTGCCAAAATATTGTCCTCCTTCAAAACGGATGCTCTTCCATGCTTGAACAGCTTTAGTCATCATCCCCGTAACATCAGGCACGTCATAGTATAGAGTTTCCTGCACAAAACTCGCATCAGGAGGCCCAACCAAAGCATAACCCAACTGTCTCAGAGCAAGAGTCGGATTGTAATTGATGCCTCCCCTTATTCCCACGAGAGGGACATTGGGAAAGTCTCCGCAACGGATAATGATCTTCTTACTCTCAGTCTTGGACATCTCGCATCGTCTCCAGTTGATACCGTGAGATGTGAGACCCATCAATCTAGGAATCCACCTCATGGTATGCTGATTGTCAATGAAAGCACCGTTTCGAGGAAGAAAACCTTTGAAGCTTCTGGACTGAAGGGAATGATAGACATCTCCCAACAAAGTCGAAACTGGATTCCACTGGACGAAAATGGAAATAGCGTTCATGTCAACAAATTTAGGCTCATTTGGGAACAAGCACGTCCCGTAGATACAACAAGATAAAATGGCATTGAAACTCCTCCAATCTTTCTTAGCAACTCTGGCATTACCCTCCCGAAGAAGAAAGCCCAAATGAAAGCCTTTCACGGTACCCTTGCTTGCGACATTGGAGGACACCACAGATTTTTGCAGATGAAGAGCCTTGGCAACTTGATCATCCGTCGGTCTCTCCATTGAGGCATGAAAAGGCACCTAATGCAAGATAGAAATGTCCAGGATACTGGAATACTCTTCCAATGTAGGCATCAACAAACAATCAGGAAATACGAAGCACCTCAACTCGCGGTCATAGAACTGGAAAAGGGCCCGGAGCCCGTTCTTCTGATAATCAGTCATAGGAGATTTCAACCAAATCAGAATCCTTCTGTAATCCCGGGTAAATGTGACAACATTCTCTGGTGTAGACTTGTTAGCCATCAAAAGGAGATTCTCAAGAGCAGGAGCGGGGAATTTGTACACTAGATGACGTCTTTGATCAACTAGACTCAAAGGTTAGAAATCCTAGAAACAAACAAATATGCATGTTAAAATATGCAAAAATTAAAACTTTCATGAATGCAATGTCTTTGAATCATGTATCTTGTATGTTAAGTCGCTGCTGTGCTGAAATCTCGG
Source organism: Vicia sativa (assembly GCA_021764765.1). Classification (NCBI taxonomy): domain Eukaryota; kingdom Viridiplantae; phylum Streptophyta; class Magnoliopsida; order Fabales; family Fabaceae; genus Vicia; species Vicia sativa. Next base: position 174,737,950 of record CM038796.1, read on the forward strand.
ATAATTGTAACAAGGTCTGAAGTTTGTCACCCAATCGAGACATCGTGTAGCAAACAAATCTCACAGGTTCAAAAGTCCGGCGTCAAACTGGAATCCCATAGAAAATACCAGAAAAATACCAAGTCACCATCAATAACCAAAGTCACCGGCAGTAACAAGTCACCAACAGTCACCAAAAGTCACCAACAAGCACTAGTAATGATATTCGCCCACTCACGGTGATTCTAGACTCAACAGGGGGTACCTAATGATAGTCAGAGTCGACGATCCTTTATCGAGTACTTCGCTGACTACACAACAGGGTGTAGGGCGAGAGCACCGTCAATCAAATCTCCTCTGAACTCGGTACTCCATGCCTCCTCACACGCACCACGGGATGCGGGATTTGACATGGACATCCATCTAGCGTATGTGTCACTGGCCAGGGTAGTTGGCCTTTTACCTCAAGTAACACCCACCCAATCAAGAGATCAACCAGCACAGCAGCAGTCCAGATACAGGATATATGAAAGCAGTAAATATGCCACATAGAATGCAATGCAAAGCATACAAAGGATGATAAAGCGAATAAGCAGACAAACACCCAATAAACATGAAAAAGAAAGCTAGGATCAACTCCAAATTGGACCAGCAAGAGGTCTGTACGATCCCCAGCAGAGTCGCCAGCTGAAAACACCGGCTGAACCTCCGATTGATAACTGGTATCAAATACTGTCGCCATCGAACGTCTTTTATCTCACGAGGGAGAAAGGAAAGCATCGAGTAAACCTGAGGGGAGAAATCGCGGTCCTATGACCGAGAAATCAAGAGAATCTAGGTAAGGGAGTTAGTTACGCGAAGGGATTAGCACCGCCCGTAGTACTCTACGGTATCCACTTTCTATTTCTAGCCAAAAGGTGTGTTATATTTATGCTTAATCGCTATCATGCATGCAGAAGAAAGGAGAAAATAAGAAACCGAGGGGAAAAGAAGGAAGTGTTTACAAGGTTTGCTCGATCGAGCCCCGCGACAAGATGCCTACGTATTCCCGCGTGCAATGGGAAAGTCAGAGCGTCATAGTTCAGCTCACTTATTTTGGTGGGTTTTGTGTTTTTTACTTGTGAAAAAGGTTTTAAACACAAAAGGAAAGAAAGCGCGCAAAGGCAAAAAAAAGTTTGTATTGGTTGGTTGTTGTTACCTTGGGAAAGGAGTTCAAACCATTATTATGTATTTTGTTTTCAAAAGGAAAGAAAAAAAAAACAAGTTTTAGTTTTAATCACATGCAAAATGTGAAAAGAAACTAGCAAAACAAAAGGGAGACTAGCTAAGCACTACCCTAATGTTGTCATGCAAAAGGTTGGACCTATGGTTGACGATGCGAGGGAAATCTCTACCTATGTTTACATGCAAAGGATGTGGATCCTAATGTCTAGGCTAAATAACCAAACCTAACCAAGGGAACCTGCAAAAGCAAACAAACAAACACACTTCACAAGTAGAATTGCCCTTAACGGATCTTTAAATAAACCAGAGGGGTTCCTGAACATGCTCCAACTACGGAAGCCCCATCATGCATCTTTATTCCTACTTTTGATGGCAAAAGAAAGCTGTAAGAGAATACGATAAACAGTGTGGAAACTACCGAACGGATATAAAATCCGAAGAGCACTGCAAGCGGTGGAAATACCCCAGAAAACTTCAAGTGTTGCAGCCATGCAATAAGAGTAAACCGGTGAGAATTTTTCAAAGCATCAAAACAAGCGGAATACGTGTCGATACGTATCCGAAGCCACAATGCCTGTAAGAACCAGGTTAAAACAAGCAAACACAAGGCAAGGGCGTTGTACATGTGGGTGTACGGGTCCACAACACCTACAAGAAGGGAGTTAGATCCAAAAAGTAAGTAGAAGGAAAGTATGCGAGTGGCGAAGAAATGTGTCGCATGTATATGCAACGCAAGTCCCTGCATGAAATAGAGTACAAACAGTAACCAAGCATAGCAAGAATGACCGTTGTTTGCCGTTAGAATCGAAAAAATTAGGAAAGCGCATGGACCGCTAAGCCCGTACATGGCCAGCGAAAGAATATTGGCGCTTAGCACACTCTGGACCGTGCTAAGCGCAACCTGCAAAACAAAAGTCAAAACATTTTGCGCTTAGCACGCTCCTGGTGGCGCTAAGCGCGACCTGCAACCTGCAGAAATGCCATTTTTGAACCAAACCACCTGTTCGCGATGTTTCCATGCCAAAATTCGATCTGTATCATTAGGCCATAGTCCAATAGCAAATGAAAATTGAATGAACACGCGAGGAATGCAAATCGAGTCGATAAAACCAATGTTCATATACATGTAGCAATGCATGAACATGTGAGGAATGCAAATCGAGTCGATAAAACCAACGTTCAATTGTGAGGCGAAGTGCATGAACATGCAAGGAATGCAAATCAAAATGATAATTCCAACGTTCAATTGTGAGGTGAAGTGCATGAACATGCAAGGAATGAAAATCAAAATGATAATTTCAATGTTCAATTGTGAAGTTAAATGCATATCATGCAAGGAATGCAAATCAAAATGATAATTCCAACGTTCAATTTTGAAATCAAATGCATGAACATGCAAGGAATGCAAATCAAAATGATAATTCCAATGCTCAATTGTGAAATCAAATGCATGAACGTGCAAGGAATGCAAATCAAAATGATAATTCCAATGTTTAATTGTAAGGTTAAATGCATGAACATGTAAGGAATTCAAATAAAAATGATAGTTCCAATGTTTAATTGTGAAGTTAAATGCATGAACATACAAGGAATGCAAATCAAAATGATAATTCTAATGTTCAATTGTGAAGTTAAATGCATGAAGATGCAAGGAATGCCAATCAAAATGATAATTCCAATGTTCAATTGTGAAGTTAAATGCATGAACATGCAAGGAATGCATATCAAAATGATAATTCCAATGTTCAATTGTGAAGTTAAATGCATGAACATGCAAGGAATGCAAATCAAAATGATAATTCCAACGTTCAATTGTGAAATCAAATGCATGAACATGCAAGGAATGCAAATCAAAAAGATAATTCCAATGCTCAATTGTGAAATCAAATGCATGAACGTGCAAGGAATGCAAATCAAAATGATAATTCCAATGCTCAATTGTGAAATCCAATGCATGAACGTGCAAGGAATGCAAATCAAAATGATAATTCCAATGTTCAATTGTGAAGTTAAATGCATGAACATGCAAGGAATGAAAATCAAAATGATAATTCCAATGTTCAATTGTAAGGTTAAATGCATGAACATGCAAAGAATGCAAATCCAAATGATAATTCCAATGTTCAATTGTGAAGTTAAATGCATGAACATGCAAGGAATGCAAATCAAAATGATAATTCCAATGTTCAATTGTGAAGTTAAATGCATGAACATGCAAGGAATGCCAATCAAAATGATAATTCTAATGTTCAATTGTGAAGTTAAATGCATGATCATGCAAGGAATGCAAATCAAAATGATAATTCTAATGTTCAATTGTAAGGTTAAATGCATGAACATGCAAGGAATGCAAATCAAAATGATAATTCCAATGTTCAATTGTGAAGTTAAATGCATGAACATGCAAGGAATGCAAATCAAAATGATAATTCCAATGTTCAATTGTAAGGTTAAATGCATGAACATGCAAGGAATGTCAATCTAAATGATAATTCCAATGTTCAATTGTGAAGTTAAATGCATGAACATGCAAGGAATGCAAATCAAAATGATAATTCCAATGTTCAATTGTGAAGTTAAATGCATGCTAGACATGGCATTTAGATGTTTTATTTTAAAGAAACCAAGTCATGCATTGACACAAACACTTGTAGTGCATATGCAACACGTTCATGCACAATGCGCTAGTGCTTGGATGTCTACATGTTGAATGCAAGTTATTCTTCAAATCACCATGAATCAACATAAATTGATCAAGTTAGACACTCACCAATTCATGAACATGCGATGGATGATGCAAAACGTATGAGTTTATGTCCTATGTGCAAGGGGAAAGCAAATGTACAAGTGTATATACATGCTATCTACAAAGAAATCCTCACTTAGACACGAATAAGGTGGTGAAATTCAATTCAAATCAAGGAATTCAAGAATACCAGTTCTGAAATCAGGATTTACATGGAATTTGCATGCAATTTCAGTATTTAATTTCAAGAAAAGCTGAAAATCAGAAATAGCTTAAAATGAGTGCTTATTTGAACCTAACACTTACTTGAACTTGAAGTTTGAGTCAAATTGAAGAGGAATTCCTTGAGCTTTTCAAAGAAAATACCAGATCAATGATGAATTAGTGATAATCTTCAGAATTAAGCTTGAATCCTTGAAGAAAACTTGAAATCTTCAAATGAGGATTGAAGAAGAAGAAGAGGAATCCTTGAATCTTGAAATTGAGGAGAAAATCAAGATGAATCCAATCCTTCCATCTCAAACTCGTGCAAAAGAAGAAGAAGATGATATATGTTGAAGAGAGAAGAGTTGCAATGGAGAAAAACCAGAGTTCGTAGGTCGCGCTTCGCGCGGTCTGTGAATGAAGCAGATGGTGTTTGGAGGTCTGGTGGTGGCTTGTGGTGGTTGCTTGGATGGAAAGTTACAGTTAGAACTTTTTGAGTTTTTGTGCTTTGGAATTTGAGAGGATTGGAGTGTGTGTGGTAGTGGAAATGTTTTAGCAAATGAATGTGTTTTTCCTTTTTTTTATTTGTGAAGAGGAAAATCTATTTATAGCTTTGGATCCATAATCAAGCCCAAATTATGGTTATCCGGATAATTTTCGTAACTAATCCAAAACAGCCAAATCCATGCGTAATTCGGGGTCGGAATGTAAACGAAAAGTGTCTGGAATGCAATTTTGCTTGCGAGAATCAAAATCCCGACTTGATCCGATGAATGGTCAAGGAAATACGAATTTTTGAAGTTTCAGCATCAATTTTGGATCACTGACACATGCAGAATTTCGTCCGCGCCCTATGGGGAAAATGCCTCAGACGAGGATCTTCTGATCGAAATTTGCACATGCGTATTTCTGGGACATTTGAGGCTAACGAAGTTTTTGAACTTTTGGCACCGGCCCCATCCCGTTTCGATGAAAACCGAATGCGATATGACTTTCGAACTTCACGTATCAGATGAAAATTGCTCAGTTTGGCTCAAAATCAACCTCAGAGAATAAAATTCTGGTATTGATCGGTGAGGAATCAGCTCCTGAGTTGTAAATGAGAGTTATAGAGGACTTTGATACGGAATTTTAGAAATTGGACCTGCTTAATTTCGATTTTCCGACTAAGAAATAAAGGTCCTTTAGTGGATAGAACGCACGGTTCGGCACTAAATTTCAGCTTGATCTACCGGGGAAAACTGTTCTTTTGAAGACCTTCTCCATAAAATATGCTCTTGGCCCTGAAACGAAAGTCGTAGATGATAGCAGGAGGGACCTGCTCATCAAATATCAACAGAAAATACCCAAGGAGATGAGAGATACGCCTTCTGGAATGTCCAAAATCGTCGAAACCCAAATCCACTTTATTGAGAAATGAACGAGCAAACTCTTTTTTGTGTGATATATGGAATACCTTGAACATGGTGACCTCATGGTGAATGTTATGCATGCCACTACATGTATGTTTTATACAATGGAATTATAAGCCAAAAAAATGCAAAAAAGAAGAGGGTAAATTTTGGGGTACAACACACACACGTCAGAGTGAACTAGTTCCAACTTGCGCTTGGATTTCATGGGCAAGTCATGTTTGAATGCTTTTCTCGCTTGCTTAGCTTTACAACATTCTTCACATACTTGTTTTGGTTCCTTCACACAAGGCAAACCAAACACCTTCCTTTTCTAGTTGAGCATGCATAAACTCATAAAGTTTAGATGTCCATACATGTGATGCCATAGCCAGTTCTTGTCTTCTTCCGTAGTCGTAGCAAGACACTTGTGATCTAATGTGTTAAGTTCAACTTTGAATGTTTTATCTCTGCTAACGGTGCTTTCATGATTAGCCTCCCATCAGTCCTATAGACTTTCATCTAATTCCTTTCAAGCTTCATTTTGAAGCCTTTTGCAATTAGTTGACCTACACTTATCAAATTATTTGTCATAGAGGGTACAAACAACACTTCAGTGATAGTATCCTTTCCACCATCCTTTTTGAAAATCGAGATGTCTCTTTTGCCTCCAGATTTAATGTGTCTTCCATCAGCAAACTTGATCACCTTTTTCACTAACTCATCTATCCTGGTGAATCAATCTTTATTTCCAGTCATATGGTTGCTGCATCTTGAATCCAGATACCACATGTTTTTTTCTTAGTGTTCGACCGAGTGTTTACCATCATTAGCACCTCATCTGAGTCACTATCTCCTTCTCTTGCATATTGGGCTTCATCACCTTCTTTCGCTCTTGCTATTTTCTTTCTTTGACAGTCTCGAGCGTAGTGACCAAAACCTTGACAATTGTAACAATGCACCTCTTTCGTGTCGATTTTCCTCCCAGAGTACTTGTTGCCCACACCTTTCTTGCTCGAATCAACGTTCTTGCTTGACTTCTCATCACCGCAAGATGATTTTGCGACTTGATTTTCACTTTCTTGAATCTTGATTTCAATGCTTATTCAGCCACCTTTTCTCTTTCTGAGTTTCTCTGCTTCAACCTCATCTCATGAGCCTCCAATGAAGCTTGAAGTTCTTCCAACTTCATCTCAGATAGAGTCCTGGCCTCTTCAATTGTCACTACTATATAGTCGAAATCTACAATCAGAGATTTCAGTACCTTCTCTATTTTATGCAAATCTGTGACTGTTTCACCACATGCCTTCATCTGGTTTGTCAGCGTCATAATCCTTGAGAAGTATGCAGAGACTAATTCATCATCTTTCATCTAAATCATCCCGTACTACTTCCTCAATGTCTGCAATTTTACCTTCTTCAATTTCTCACCTCCGTCATACAAGTTCTCTAACTTGTCCCACGCATCTTTCGCTAATTCTTCTTCAATTATCTTCTCAAATACATCAGAGTCTACACATTGATGAATCAAGAACAACGCTTTAGAATATTTCTTCCTCTGATCTTTGTGTGCAGCTTTTTGGGCATCTGTTGCATCTGCTTCCAGCTCCGATACTCCATCATTCAAGATTTCAACAAAATCTTGAAATTTGAAGATAACCTTCATCTGTGCAACCCACCATTGATAGTTTTCACCTTTGAAACCTGGTAGATTCGCTGGAATATGCGACGACGTTGTTGTTTCGTTTTCCATTAGATTCTCTCTGAATCGCAACCGAGCTCCTTGATACCAATTTGTTGGAACAAAGGGTTTTCAAGAAAGATAGTTTTGTGAAGAAGAATAATAAGAGAATTGAGAGAGAGAGAGAGAGAGAGAGAGAGAGAGAGATAGGGGGAATGATTATCTGAAAACTGTATGAAAAATTCTATAATGATTGCATTACTTATGATTACAAAGAATTGCCCTTTTATAGACATACAATGCCCAGGCCCAAAATAAGCTAAGCTAAGGCCCAAATACTAAGGCTCAAACGATGTCAACATAATGACTAAATCGACACAATCAAACAATTCAACTTAGTCGACAAAACATGAGTTATTCATTCTAACACTTTCGATTTTAGAGGGATATTATAGAAAATGCATAGGATATAATTTTTCACCATAGATTGAATTAAGAAATTCCCCTTTTTAAACTAGATCAAGATTTTGAAGATAAAGAAATTAAAAGTTTTGACGAGTTTTTTAAACTGGATCAAGGTATGAAGGTGCTTTTGGAAGCTCAAGAACGTCATTCTATTTAAATATTCGCTTTGTAATATATCATATTTGATTTAGTCTATTAAATTAATGGCATGGAAGTGGTTAGTCATCTGAAATATTCCTTATTTCAACGATAACTTTTATCAGTTTTGTATGGCTCTTTTAGATAACTAGCATGACCTTGCCTAGGCTCTTAGCTAGCAGAGCAATGGACTCAACAGATTTTCATCAACATTACATATTATCTAGTTATCACAATCCTCTATCCACTTTAATCACACCCATACTCTTTTTTTCGAATTTGTCATCAATGGTCATCTCAATTGTAAGAAATATCTTAGGCTTCTTCGATGAATGTAACATTTATGTCAAATATCTTATGATTTTTCTTACAAGCTTTTCATCAAATATTTTTCACCAAGAGCAAAAGTTAGCAATGTCACAAAGCCGAACATTAAATTTAGAAATAGTTTTGTCCTCTCGCATCTTTTGATTTTTAAACTTTGTGGTAACAAATTAAAATCTGAACATACGAACTTTGAATGTACCTTCATGAATAACTTCAAGAGTCGCCCAAGCCTCCCTAGCGCTAATGCATGTATGATGATTGTGAAGATGTTCTTATCAATTCCATTATATATGACATTAAGAGTACAATAGTGATATTTAAGTGGATCATCATCATCTTCAACAAAAGTGATATTTTGATAATCAAGTGTTTGGGCTCGAGTGGCATGCAAAACATATCAGATTTTCTCCTTTTAATTCTTGCATAATGATTTTTTGAAAAAAAACTTTCTATATTCTAAACGTCGCATAAATCAATTAATGAGATTGAACAAGAATGGAAACAATTTTCAACTAACACAAGATTTACTCGACGCATACTAGCTTTTGTACGAGGAAAAATGTCTCATAATTTATGGAACAACTTGATCTATATGTTGCCTCCTGGTTTGGTCTCATAGAGACATAAATCTCTCACGCAATGTCACAAAATCTTGCTCCACGTGTTGCCTATTAGAATTATGTCAATCAATGTAATATCAATGGTCAATGATGCTACATGAGAATAGGTCAATGAAATATGTTCCGTTATGGAAGCATAAATAGTTGCGGTAGGTAGTTAGGAATCATGAACTAGTGATGTTGATCTTCGATACGGCAGCATAAGGGTAGACCTTCAAGGTTAGAACTCCAATTCTCAAGTCAGTTCATGATTCAAGATGCAAATTTTCCATAAAGTGTAGAAATCATCCATATGCAAATTTTTAGAACTTCATATTATGCAACACACTTCAAAAACAAGCACAAATATACATCAAACCTAATGTTTGGCCAGCTATACCCACGCATACATGTTTTATTTCAACAAAAACCAACTGAAAATGGAGATATGAGTTTTGAAACTTACCTCTTGAGTTGAGAAATAAACTCAACTGGTGCCTCTGAACAATAATAAAGCCACTCCTCTTGATCTTCTTAGCTTCAATGAAGAGGAATAAGTGAAGAAATGAGCCCTGGAAATCAAGATTCGAAGAAGAACTTTGAAAGTGAGAAAAAACTCAGATCTGAGTTGCTGAGGGAAGAGGTCGTCTAGGGCAAGAATGAGTGAGTTGATGAGCTTATATAGAGTGATAAGAATGAGGGTATAATGGTCTCATCCTCAGAAATTCGTTGGGAAGAATATTTTCAAAAAAATCAGAAAAATAAAGGGTGAGTTGTGTTATGTGTTTTTCTTGCCTTACAGCTCGAGTTTGTGTCGTTTTAGCCTTGTACTATTGAGTAAAAGTGGGGTAGAGGATCATAGAATAATGAGCTGGCTTGAATTATTACATAGGATGAAATTTTGAAAAATAAAAAAATTGCCTTAAATGGCAATGTTTGAGGGAATGTAGTACAATGCAATTGGTGTGCATGCTTGGCTTTATTAGGTAAGCAAAATATGAAAGAAAATCGTACAAATCATGTGCACTAAAGACCTGAAAGAATCCCAAAACAAAACATGCAAAAATCTGGAATATGCAAGCAGCCATGGATTCCTTTGGCCAGCTCACTTAATGCTTGGGCCAAGCAAAATTGGCTCGTGCATTCTCCCTTTTTCCTTGAGCCAAATAAAGATCACCTCTTGAGCTTGAGCATGAACTTTGAATCATGAAAAAAGGTGGAGAAATGAGTGAGTTTCGAAGCTTAGGATTTGAGGAAAAATGGTGGATATGTCTTGTGCGCGAGAAAATTCAAGAAACTTCAAGGATCAAATTCTCTTAAACCTCTCGTGCGTTTTGTGGCTTTCTTTGAGCCAAATAAACATCTCTTCATGTAGATCATGATAGGGCTTGGAATTTTTCAAATTGATGAAGTTTTGATAGAGAAATAAGGTTTAGGTTTTGTGCCACTGGGCGTGTGAGCTTGCATGAAGTCGGGTTTTGACATGAATTTCCAATAACCATAACTTGATCAAAACTTGGTCAATTGAGATGGTTCAAAGTTTGTTACAAAGCTCTCCAAGTCACCTTCAAAATGCACGAAGCACATTTTCAAAATGCGAATTAAATTAGGAGAAACAAGCCCTTACATTATGCACACCATGTGTTTGACAAAAATACGCGCGCAGGATGATCAAGAGAAGGCAAGCTTGCATGTTTTGTGCATGGAACTTCTAACTCAAATATCTTTCAAATGGTGCATTTTTGAGAAATTTTACAAATTGACAAACTTGTAGCATGTTCCAAAAATGTATGGTATGAAGTCATTGGATAAAAAATGAGAAAGTTATGACATGTCAAAGTTCTATAGGGTGAGGACATAGAAAATTTTCAAACTTCAAATAACTTCAAGAACAAGTTAACTCAAATTTCTTAAATTTTCTTGATTCAATGGTGAATTTGATCATGAAATATGAAAAGAGGATATTTGAATTGATGGTTGACCAAAAGTCCACTTGGTCAACTTCTGACTTTGACTGATTTTGACCAAAATGACCATTTTGCCACTTGTGATCAATTAACTTGCTTCCAATCAAAATTGAACTTCAATATTTCAACCATGGATGCCCAAAAACATATAGAAACACATGGAATCATGTTTGAGTGAAAAAACAGAAGAAAATCTGATTATATCCAAAACCCTAATTTTGCACCTTGTGTTTGGAGATAGCCAACCAAGCTTCAAAACCTCAAATCTTCTGAATGTATTGAGAAATTATTTGAAACATGATAACACAAATGATAATAGGAATATTATACTTCAAGAAATTTACTTAACCCAACTTCAAACTTCAAATAGGCCAAAACCCTAATTTCATCAAATGAATGACACAGATGAATTCCTCATCAATTCTTTGCAATACTTCAACTTTTGAGGAATCAATGAGACAAATGATTTGTCTTGAGCCATAATAACTCATTTTGGCTTGAAAAATCCAAATACATGAGATCCTGAGACTCCCTTGGAACCACTTTCTAGCACAATCAACCTCCAAAGCTTATACAGGACTTGAGAACCAAAGAACTTTGATAATATCACAATATATGAATGCAATGCAATATGATGTTTATGATTAAACATAATCCTAAATCAAGAGGGTCAATTTTGGGGTGCAACAGAGACACACTTTGTGAAACCTACTTCGATCAAGAAGCTATCTATTCTCTTATTCCATGCTCGAGGAGCTTGCTTCAAACCATAGAGAGCTTTCCCTAATTTGTATACCTTCGACTCATGCCCTTTGACATTGAACCCTGGTTGTTGAGTAACATAAACTTCTTCTTCTAGTGGACCATTCAGGAATGTTGACTTTACATCCAGCTGATGCATTTTCCAGCCCCTATACGCAGCTGTCGAAACAACAATTCGAATTGTTTCTAGCCTTGCAATTGGCGCATATACTTCATCGAAGTCTATTATAGGCTTTTGTAAAAAGCCTTTAGCCACAAACCTTGCCTTATACTTCGCAATCTCTCCATTTTACCTTCGTTTCACCTTGTATATCCATTTTACATCTATTGGCTTCTTATTTGTTCTTTCAACAAGCTCTCAGGTCTTGTTCTTCTTAATGTCTCTGAGTTCTGTTTTCATGGCTTCACACCAATTCGAATTACTCATGGCTTCATCCAAATTGATTGGTTCAACTTTAGACATCATCATGGCTTTTTCGATTGAGTCCCCATCAACATCAATTGCTTGATCTGGAAATCTTTCATATCCATATAGCCTTGTAGATTCAGTTCTTGTTCTTGTCGACCTTCTTTTGTTCTGTTCAAGTGGTTATTCATTTCGAATGGTCGACGCATTGCCTTGTTCACTTCGACTAGTTGAGGGTTCATCCTATTGATCTTCTTCGAACACAGTTATAAATGTGTCTGTTTCCGGCCGAACTGAGCTTTGACTCCAGCCCCAGCCTTTGCTTTCATTGACAAGAACATATCTTCTAATCACTAGCTTATCTTCGATTGGAGAATACAATTTGTATGCACCAGTCAAATGATAACCTATGAGAACCATAGATTCATTTCGATCATCCAATTTCTTTCTCAATTGTCCAGGTACATGTCTGAAGCACATTGATCCAAAAATATAAGACGACTCACACTTGGCTTCGACCCTGTCCAAGCCTCATAAGGTGTTCTTCCTACTATGTTCTTTGTTGGACACCTGTTCAGAATGTATACTGCTGTTGAAGTCGCTTCAGCCCAAAATCTCTTAGGCGTATCTTTAGCTTTCAACATACTTTTCGTCATGTTCAGTATACTTTTATTTTCCTTTAATCTATGCCATGGTGCTGATGTGTATAGGGTTCAATAATCTCATGCTCTATACCTTCCTCATTACAAAATTTGGAAAATTTAGCAGACGTATATTCACCACCACCATCAGTTCTTAACTTCTTTAATTTGCAACCACTTTGTTTTTCAACATGCAACTTCAATTTATTGAACCGTGTGAATACTTCACTCTTCCTATCAATGATATAAATCCATATATGTCTGGTGAATTTATCAACAAAAGTAAGGCAAACCAAACACCGTCCTTTTCTGTTTGAGCATGCATAAACTCCTACAGTTTAGATGTCCATACATGTGATGTCATAGCCAGTTCTTCTCTTCTTCTGTTGTCGAAGCAAGACACTTGTGATCTGATGTGTTAAGTTCAACTTTGAACGTTTTATCTCTGCTAACGGTGCTTTCATGATTAGCCTCCCATCATCCCTATAGACTTTCATCTAATTCCTTTCGAGCTTCATTTTAAAGCCTTTTGCAATTAGTTGACCTACACTTATCAAATTACTTGTCATAGAGGGTACATACAACACTTCAGTGATAGTAGCCTTTCCACCATCCTTCCTGACAATAGAGATGTCTCCTTTGCCTCCAAAGTTGATGTGTCTTCCATCAGTAAACTTTATCACCTTTTCCACTGACTCATCTATCTTGGTGAATCAATCTTTATTTCCAGTCATATGGCTGCTGCATCCTGAATGCAGATACCACATGTGGTTTTTCTCAATGTTCGAACGAGTGTTTACCATCATTAGCACCTCATCTGAATCACTATCTCCTGCTCTTGCATATTAGGCTTCATCACCTTCTTTCAATCTTGCTACTTTCTTTCTTTGATAGTCTTGAGCGTAGTGACCAAAACCTTAACAATTGTAACATTGCACCTCTTTCGTGTCGATTTTCCTCCCAGAGTACTTGTTGCCCACACCTTTCTTGCTCGAATCAACATTCTTGCTTGACTTCTCATCACCTGCAAGATGATTTCGCTGCTTCGAATTTTCAACTTTCTTGCTGAATCTTGATTGCAATGCTTGTTCAACCACTTTTTCTCTTTTTGAGTTTCTCTGCTTCAACCTCATCTCATGAGCCTCCAATGAATCTTGAAGTTCTTCCAACTTCATCTCAGATAGAGTCTTGGCCTCTTCAATTGTCACTACTGTATAGTCGAAATCTTCAGTTAGAGATCTCAGTACCTTCTCTATTTTATGCAAATCTATGACCATTTCACCACATGCCTTCGTCTGGTTTGTCAGTGGCACAATCCTTGAGAAGTATGCAGAGATTGATTCATCATCTTTCATCTGAATCATCTCGTATTGCTTCCTCAATGTTTGCAATTTTAGCTTCTTCAATTTCGCACCTCCGCCATACAAGTTCTTTAACTTGTCCCACGCATCTTTCGCTGATTCTTCTTCAATTATCTTCTCAAATACATCAGAGTCTATGATAAGTGCCAAAATGTAGTTATTTTGTATATACATTTTGTGGCACTTATCCGTTCTTTTGTTGATATTCTTCGAATAAATCCCCCGCTTTTAGTATATTTGTGTACATAATAGAATAATTGAGTTTTTGTGTAAATATTGTATCATTTGATAGTTGTTCATCTCTTTTATAGGTATTCATTCATAATTGGAGCATTGAGTAATAAAGGCCAAAGGCTAAGCTTCAAGAATGCGATTTTGCACAATACGCCATCGAATAAAGCTCAAATTCAACATAATAAAAATCATCAATTTGGTTGATATTTCTTCATGGTTGGATAGAGCATTGAATAATCTTTCCAATGCTTCAAACTGGGCGCAATTCCGAGTTACGGTTCTCAAGATATGGCAAAATAAAATGAAAATAGCGGCCGCTTAGCGAATACTGCGCTTAGCGCCTGCGACATCGTAATTCTTTAAAAGGGCTCAAAACACATTTTAGGTTATGGGTTGGGTATTTTGAGTCCCAACACCATCACCTTCATATTTTTGATAGATTTGCTTGGAAAACAACATTGAGCTTGCATTTGGAGGATTCGGAGTCGAATCCCTCGTCGATTGGTGTTGACAAACCAAGAAGTGTTTGGTTCTTCTTCTTCTCTTCTCTTTGTAATCTCTTTTTTTGGGTTTTGTATGTATATCTATTCATAACTCATGTATATTTATCGCCTTTGCTGTATAAAACTTGTTTTAATTTGTGTCGGTGATTGTCTTAGGTTTTTACTTTATGTTAGGGATTTGAGCTTTGCTAGGGATAGATTACTTAGATTCTTACCTAGGATGATTATCTGTTAGTTTCTGAATGCTAGAGATAGATTTAGAGCTAACATTCACTATAGAGTATCCGAACTTAATGCCTCTGCGTCGGTGAAGTATGCCAGGAATGGATATGGAGGTGACGCAGTTGACTTCTTTGTTGTCGAGGTATGCCACGGATGGATATTGAGATGATTTAGGAGGATTCTCAATTTGGGTTAGAAATAGCTTAGGTTGTGAGAGGTATGTGATGACATGGACGAGTAACGTAGGCTGAGTATGACATGGGTGGTAGATTTAAGTCTGTGACGGGTAGTTTATATTCGTTCCAGACAAGCTGTCTATTCTTTATACTTTTTGTTCATTTACTTTTTGTCTTTTATTTTCATTTCTTTTAATCTCAAACTTATTAACGGTAGAATTATCGAACGACGAATCAATAACCAATCTCTGTGGACACGATACGATATAACCTAACTGGTATATATCACCCGGTAAAAATAATACCAACTCTTTGCTTGCTGCTTTACCGCAGCAACAGTCTACACATTGATGAATTAAGAATAATGCTTTACCATCTTTCTTCCTCTAATCTTTGTGCGCAGCTTTTTGGGCATCTGTTGCGCCTGCTTCCAGCTCTGATACTCCATCATTCAAGATTTCAACAACATCTTGAAATCTGAAGATAACCTTCATTTGTGTAACCCACCGTTGATAGTTTTCACCTTTGAAACCTGGTAGAGTCGCTGGAATATGCGACGACGTTGTTGTTTCGTTTGCCATTAGATTCTCTCTAAATCGCAACCGAGCTCCTTGATACCAATATGTTGGAACAAAGGGTTTTCAAGAAAGATAGTTTTGCGAAGAAGAATAATAAGAGAATTGAGAGAGAGAGAGAGAGAGAGAATGATTATTTGAAAACTGTATGAAAAATTCTATATTGATTGCATTACTTATGATTACAAAGAATTTCCCTTTTATAGACATACAATGCCCAAGCCCAAAACAAGCTAAGCTAAAGCCCAAATACTAAGGCTCAAACGATGTCAACATAATAACTAAATTGACACAATCAAACAATTCGACTTAGTCGACAGAACATGAGTTATTCATTTTAACACTTTCCATTTTAGAGGGATATTCCAGAAAATGCATAGGGTATAATTTTTCACCATAGACTGAATTAAGAAATTCCCCTTTTTAAACTAGATCAAGATTTTGAAGATAAAGAAATTAAAAGTTTTGACGAGTTTTTTAAACTGGATCAAGGTATGAAGGTGCTTTTGGAAGCTCAAGAACTTCATTCTATTTAAATATTCGCTTTGTAATATATCATATTTGATTTAGTTTATTAAATTAATGGCATGGAAGTGGTTAGTCATCTGAAATATTCCTTATTTCAACGCTAATTTTTATCAGTTTTGTATGGCTCTTTTAGATAACTAGCATGACCTTGCCTAGGCTCTTAGCTAGCAGAGCAATGGGCTCAACAGATTTTCATCAACATTACATATTATCTAGTTATCACAATTCTCTATCCACTTTAAAAGTTACACCCACACTCTTTTTTTCTGAATTTGTCATCAATGGTCATCTCAATTATGAGTTAGAATCTAATTATTTCATCAACTTTCATTGAAGAAATATCTTAGACTTCTTCGATGAATGTAACTTTTATGTCAAATATCTTGGGGAGAGATCTTATGAATTTTCTTACAAGCTTTTCATCAAATATTTTTCACCAAGAGCAAAAGTTAGCAATGTCACAAAGTCGAACATTAAATTTAGAAATAGTTTTGTCCTCTCGCATCTTTTGATTTTTAAACTTTGTGGTAACAAATTAAAATCTGAACATACGAACTTTGAATGTACCTTCATGAATAATTTCAAGAGTCGCCCAAGCCTCCCTAATGCTAATGCATGTATGATGATTGTGAAGATGTTCTTATCAATTCCATTATATATGACATTAAGAGTACAATAGTGATATTTAAGTGGATCATCATCATCTTCAACAAAAGTGATATTTTGATAATCAAGTGTTTGGGCTCTGAGTGGCATGCAAAACACACTATTCAAGAAATACCGAGTTCGATTTTGATAGAAACAACGCTTGGCCGGTGAACGTGTCTCTGTAACATGAGCCAGATTAGTCGATTTATTATGTAAGTCGGAAACCAATGCGTAAGCTAAAGAAATAAATGAATGATAATGGTATTTTAGTTAGAAATGAGTAAAGGGTGGGGAAAAAAAAAACAAGAGACAAATATTTAAACCACAAAATCAAATTCAATTCAAATTTGTAAAAGTTAATTTTAATGATACAATTATTTATATTTTCACTTACGGTAGTGTAATTCAAATTTTATCTTAAAAAAAAGGAAATAATTTAACCATAAAAAATATATAAAAGTTTTATTTAATCACGTTTTAATCCAACAAATATTTTATGATATTTTATTCGTTTGTAATTTAGTCTAAAGAATTTTAAGATCCGACAAATATTTTGTGAGATTTTATTAATGTATAATTTAGTCCAAAAATTCTTAAAACCTGTGCATTAACACGCCTTGTATACCGTTAGAAACAGCCTTAAATTAAATAATTCATCTTATATTTTTTGTTAATGCCTTAGGTAAAAACGTTATGTTATACTACGTCAAAAACATGCGATAGCTCGGATATATTTAGTTGTTACATAAAAATAAAATATAAAAAAATAGCTATATGAAATTGAAAGTTAAGATTCATAGGAACATGAGAAGTTATAGCGGAAAAAATTAATACTTAATACAGCCATAGACTAAGTGAGTAACATTAAACCTAGTAAAAAGATTAAACTGGCAACTATAATAAAACTTGTGGATCCACAAGAAATTGCTTCTAGGATCTGCTAAATTTTTGCCATGGCCATTGTTATCGGTTTCATCTGCATAAAAATCTCATTCCATCTTTTGACGACGACAATGGAGATAGTAATAATCCACAAGATGCCAGTAACGATTACAGCAATAGTAGATATCGTACGTACTATTAAAAGACACATAACACATATAATAACCATAATCACCACAACAAACGTTATAGCAAAACCACTAACAGTAAGGTGTAAGATTGGGTTAAGCATGGACATGATAAACAATAACTGTATCATGATAAGTAATATTCTCATGGAAACATTGTGATTAACTATAAAGTCTGTCATACCAAGAGTTGGTAAGATCTCCGCAGCAACCAAAGCTATGAGTACACAAAAGAGTAGTATTGCGTTGTTGAACAATCCATTAAGCATTTTATTGTCATTGACATCAATTTGTTGTTGTTCAAGAGGCATTGTTGGTGTGAAGGAAGGTTTATAGAGTTTGGGGAAAAGGATAATATAGATCACTAGAACATTTATGATGTTGCATATTGAAAGACTCTTTCAAATAGTATTTTAGAAGAATGGATGTGTAGTTAAGCTTTACTGATTTTTCCTATCTTTTAGATCGTCCTCCTTTTTTATAGGTCAAATTGAATCTACTTTTTTTTTTTTAATTTTAAAAATCTATTATCTATCTATAAAAATTCAAGTTTAACCTCTCTAATCTAAGTTTAATTTAATCTAATTATAAGGACACAATAGACCTTTTGCAACACTACTCTCACCACATTGTTTTGGCATTAATTATAGCTTAAATGTCATCACATAACAATTTCTTACAATTTTTAATGTTTTTAATCACTAAATACACATTGTAATTATTATTCCACTAATTAATGATAATTTTGAATTCACTTACATGCAAAAAGGTGAAATATGAAAAGTCACCTTGCAATTAACCAACAACTCCACATTGATGATATGCAGCCACACAACTTCTCACTCAACCATCATTACCCATATTTTATTTTCCCGTAAAACATTTTCATCTTCAAATTCAAAGTTGTTCATCCAGTTCATCCTTCAAAGTTCAAACGCTAAATCTCTTCCAAACTTCAAGTTTTCATTTTCGCAGGTATGTTCCGCTCAGTCTCAATCCTAACCGCGATTTCTCATCTATATTCTCATCATAACCTGTTTATTTATTTGTTTCTGGCAGCATAATTCATTTGTTTTTGGAACCTTAAAAACTCACGATTTCCATTGCAACACACCCTTTCTCAAGTTCACTCAATTGATTTTCGAATTTCAACATCGTGAATAAAGTTTGGCCTTTAGTGGAGTGCGTTTGAGTTATTTGTTGAAACCTCAACGATTTTGGTTACTTAGCGACATCTTTCTGTATGTTTTTTCGTCTTTCGATTTATACTATTTCAGGATATGAGAAATTCCAGATCACTTGCAGTAATTTCTTAATTGAGGTAATTGTATCTTAAACAACAATTTATTCTAATCTTCTACATACTAGATCTAGAATCGTTATGAATTGATTTTGATTTTGTTCAATTTTTGTTTTATGGATTGGCATGTATTCGATTTGGTTTGCTCTCTACAGTTTACAGCAGAAAAGTCAGTATCACAAGAGACTACATCACATCCTTCCATTGACGGGAAACCAAACTCCACTATTGTGTTTAAACTCCTTTCTATGCATGCTTTGAACCCACACTGGAGACAAACAGTTACATGGCCGAACATGTTGTTAGCACTGGTTCATTTAAAATAGTTTTCTAGGTAAGGATGAGTAAAAAAAATTAAACTGATAACTCATATTATGCTTTCTCTCATTTGAAGTATGTTATACTGAAGTAATATTGAGGTGTAGATTCACGGGTACATCGTAATAAAGGTCCCTGCAGACATAGATTCACGGGTACATGTATACGTATCTATGAGATATCATCTGTAGACTGTTCATTTTAATGTTCATCTTTTAAAATCTTTTTTTTATGTTGTTTAATATTAATTCTCTACATAATTCATTTTTGACTAAATTATAAAATCTTTTTAACAATATACGATTAACATTAAAGACTAAATACAATTTTGGTACCTATATTAATCTAGGAGTTCTTTTTAGTTGTCATTTTATTTCTCAATTTAACAGTTGTAGATTCTTAATGGTTAAGAAGGTCCTTACAAGCATTGATCTATGTGTAGATGTAAATGTATCTATGAGATATTAGTTGTAGATTGTTCATTTTAATGTTCGTCTTTAAATCTTTTTTGTTGTTGTTTATATAATTGAATTTAGATAGTCGACTTAAAAGTTGGTGCATATTATTAACCAAAATTTAAAATTATGTGAATGTTAACCAATTGAAAAATGAATTCATATTTTATAAATAATAGTCTAATAGACGTGTAATGTGAATGCAGACGAGACTCGTGTGATAGCAAGAGTTTCTTACTAGTTAATTAATTAAATAATAGTATCTCTCTTTTAAGTCTTTCTCCATCTTTATCTTAATTATAATTTTAACTAGCTTTAATTTTATTTATAGCTAAATTTAAATTTAAGTAAATCTTAATCTTAATAAAATATATTAATTAAGTAATTGTACACACTATAAAACAAGTCATTTGAAATTTTTTGAATTCGAAGTAGAATAATTTTATGATATAATGTATTTACAAATCAACAATACCAAAATACTCTAAAACCAGTGAGAAAACGCGAGAACAGACTAAAACTATTCACCACCATCCAAAAAAGAATCCGAATAAATTTCATACCACCAAAATCAGCATCAATAAAATGGATTATCTCCTACTCTTTCTCTGCTGCTTTAATCATGGCCATTCATTTTCTATATTTGATTGTCTTTTATAAACTATGGTTTTATGTATGGATGTATCCACTGTGACACCCCAAAATAATACAATAATTAAATACTTATGATTTTTAATTATTAATTTAATTGAGAACATAAATTATTTAATATATTGGATTATTAAGTTGATGATAGAATTAATTGGAGAGGAGGATTAATATTTATTTTATTTAATTATGATTAAAAAGGAATAAGAGGAATAAAAGGAATGAAATAAGGAAAAGAAGGAAAAATAGATTCATTTTGGAGAAAACAAGACTACGTAGAAGTGAGAAGAGAAGGAAGGAAGGAAAAGACCTAGGAGCGTCAGAATCTCGAAGAACCCACAACGTAAGGGGTGATTTCGACTGATTATCGCTTATTATGAGTTTTGATGTTGATAATATAGATTATAGCATGTTAGGAAATTGTATTTGTGAATTCTAGGGTTCCATGAATGTGTCCCTATAGGTGTCAGATTGTGTCAGTTGATAGGTCTGAATTGATTAGGATGTCAGATACCAATTATAACTGATAGGAAGATGATAATTGATGTGAAAAATGAGGCAAACTGATGTATTTTGGTGTTCCTAATGTTGGGATTCGTATGGGAAAATTGGTATTTGATTGAAATGGAGAAATGCTGTCAAAGTGCAGAAAAATGACATTTTGGTACGTAGGAATCGGTTCCTGTATGGGTAGGAACCGGGTTCCACGTTGAAAATTTGCTAAAAACCTGAAAAATGTACTCAGGAACCGGTTCCTGTATGGGTAGGAACCGGGTTCCCATACATTTTTCCAGAAGACCATTTTTGAACTTCTGCAGGAACCGGTTCCTGTATAGGTAGGAACCGGGTTCTGCCTTATTTTTTTTAAAAATTTTAAAACTTCAAAAATTCATAACTTTCAAACCGTAAGTCCGTTTTGAGCGCCGTTTTGGACGTTATTTCCTAAATTTAATGCTCTACCTTATGAAATGAAAATATTTTAGAAAGCTTGAAATTATTTTGGGAAAGGGGTATATTTTCTAAAGATAATGATTATTAACTAACACATAATGATGTATGTGTAGTAGAGGTACTCGGTAATGAGGATACTAGTGTTGTATAGATGTAATAGCATGTTTATGCTGATGATTGATGTATGCATGATTGGTTGGGATATCATGTTGATTGTTTTGCATGTTTATGCTGATGTTAGAGGTATGCATGATTTGTTGATATATCATGTTGATTTGTGATTCAGTTATGTTAAATGAATGTATACATAGACTGATTAATGTTGCATGCTATTGATGTGCGTGCATATGCATTATTTTGGTGAAGTTAATTCCCATTGTGCGGAATTTGACTTGGATTGCCGATAACCGATACCCGAGTGAGGATGGGTGGTTAGGCTGGATTCGTGTCCGGGTGGTTATGGACGAATCGATGGAACTGTATCCGGTTGATGATGGATCAGTGTTGGGTGACTTAGTCACGAAGTCGGTACCGCATGCATCGAGTCTGCATTTGTGTTTGCATAGGATTGTAACATGTTAGGATGTCTTCCAGTGTTGCAATTCCTTTATTGTTGATTGATTATGCATGATGAATTATATGATTATGATGGTGTATTGGGTTCTGATTGGTGTTAAGTGGTGAAATAATATGCTTGTATTATATTATTGATTGAAAGATTTATAATATGCTTTAATTATGAGGAGTCTCACCCTTACTCTACCATTTCAGATTAAATTAGCAGTTGAGGAGTCGGTGAGGATGGCTCTAGAGCTTATCTTTTTGTCCGTGTGTCAGTGTCATGCTCTGATTAGATTGTAACACTGGGGAACGCTTAGTTAGGAGAATTATTACTGTTTAATAGTTTTGGATTTGAATTCCTTAAGAACTATGATGTTTATTTAAATTTTGATTTTTGGTATTTCCGCTGTGTAAGACATGGTCTTACTATGATTGAATTGTTGGATGATGATCCTCAGTGTAGCATGGCTACTGTTTGATGGAAAGTTTTATATTTCATTTATTAATTGTGACATCCCATATTTCCGTGTTAACTCTGATTAAAGATGATTTAGACTTTAATTTAATTAATATTTTCGGGGTATTTAGATGGGGTGTTACAATAGTGGTATCAGATCATAGTCGGTCTTGTCTTGTGTCGTTATCCCTTTCAGTATGCGACTAGTGTGAAGTAACACTGTCGATACTGGTGTGCTGATGTAGATTGTTTTGTTATGTTACAGAGAAATGGCCGGAAGAGGTAACGGAAGGAATGATGTTGCTATCGCTGAGGCTTTGGGAATGTTGGCTGGAGTGCTCGGAGGGGACCAGCAGGGAGCTGTGATTGGTGCGGACAGACAATTGGGGAATTTTCAGAGGAATAATCCTCCATTGTTCAAAGGTACACATGATCCCGAAGGTGCTCAGAAGTGGCTGAAGGAGATTGAGAGGATCTTCAGAGTGATTGACTGTGCAGAGGGGTTGAAGGTGAGATATGGAACTCACATGTTAGCCGAGGAAGCTGATGACTGGTGGGTTGCTACCAGGACTGAACTGGAAGAAGATGGTGTTGCATTGAATTGGGCTGTGTTCAGGAGAGCTTTTCTGAGGAGGTATTTTCCTGAGGATGTCAGAGGTAAGAAGGAGATTGAGTTCCTGGAGCTCAAGCAGGGTAATAAGACTGTCAGTGAGTATGCTTCGAAATTTGCTGAGTTGGCGAAGTATTATGCTCATTATCCTAACGATGCAGATGGGGAGTTTTCCAAATGCATCAAGTTTGAGAATGGTTTACGTGATGATATTAAGCAGGGTATTCGGTATCAACGTATCCGAAGATTTTCTGATCTGGTTGATTGTAGTAGGATTTTAGAGGAGGATCTTGCTAACACTAAGTCGAATGCTCGAGGGTATGTGGATAGGAAAGGTAAGCAACAGATGGATCGTGGTAAGCCTTATGATAGGAGTAATCAGAGGTCCAGTGGTTGGAAGAAGTCCGGTGGAGGAGATTCTAGTTCTTCCGTTAAGTGCTACAAGTGTGGCGAGACAGGACATCGTATGGTGGACTGTAAAAGTGCTGATAAGAAGTGTTTCAAGTGTGGGAAGTTTGGCCACGTAGCCAATGATTGCAGAGTGAAAGTGGTGACTTGTTACAACTGTGGCGAAGAAGGTCATACTCGTCCTCAGTGCCCAAAACCCAAGAAAGAGCAAGCTGGTGGTAAAGTGTTTGCATTGTCTGGATCAGATACCAAACCAGATGATCGGCTGATTAAAGGTACATGTTTTATTAATGGCATACCTTTGATTGCGATTATTGATACTGGAGCTACGCATTCTTTTATTGCGTTAGATTGTGCTAAGAGATTGAATTTGGAAATTTCTAATATGGATGGAAGTATGGTCATTGATACTCCTGCGTCGGGTTCAGTGACTACTTCGTATGTTTGTAGAAATTGTCCTGTTGTGATTTTTGATAGGGGTTTCGGTATGGATTTAGTGTGCCTACCGCTAGAACAACTTGATATCATCCTTGGAATGAACTGGTTGGAATTCAACCAGGTTCATATCAACTGTTTTGAGAAGACGGTCATTTTCCTAAAGAGGTTAAGATTGAAAATGAGATTATGTGAGTTAAGCAGATGAACTTAGCTGTGAAGGATGGTGCAGTTGTGTTTATGTTGTATTCTGCGATAGAAGCGGAAGGGAAAGCAAAAGGTGATGGATTGCCAGTGGTGAATGAATTTCCAGAGGTGTTTCCGGAAGACGTTAGTGAATTTCCACCTGAGAGAGAGGTAGAGTTTACTATAGATCTGATTCCTGGAACTAGTCCGGTGTCGATGGCGCCTTATCGCATGTCGGCATCTGAATTAGCTAAACTGAAGAAGCAGTTAGAAGAATTGCTTGAGAAGAAGTTTATTCGTCCAAGTGTTTCGCCGTGGGGTGCTCCGGTGTTATTGGTTAAGAAGAAGGAAGGTTCAATGAGGTTATGTGTTGACTACCGACAGTTGAATAAGGTTACAATCAAGAATCGGTATCCTTTGCCGAGGATTGATGATCTGATGGACCAACTCGTTGGAGCTTGTGTGTTTAGTAAGATCGATCTGAGATTTGGATATCATCAGATTCGTGTGAAGTCGGAGGATATTCAGAAAACTGCATTCAGAACGAGGTATGGGCATTATGAATATTCTGTTATGCCGTTTGGAGTTACTAATGCACCTGGTGTTTTCATGGAGTATATGAACAGGATATTTCACCCGTATCTCGATAAGTTCGTCGTGGTGTTTATTGATGATATCTTAATTTATTCGAAAAGTGATGAAGAGCATGCAGAACATCTCAGAGTTGTGCTAGAATTGTTGAAAGAAAAGAAGCTTTATGCGAAGTTGTCCAAGTGTGAATTCTGGTTTGAGGAAGTAAGTTTTCTTGGTCATGTAATTTCCAAGAATGGGATTGCTGTTGATCCTACGAAGGTAGAAGCGGTGTCTCAGTGGGAAGCGCCGAAGAATGCTTCGGAGATCCGTAGTTTTCTGGGTCTTGCCGGTTATTATCGGAAGTTTATAGAAGGGTTTTCCAAACTAGCGTTACCGTTGACTAAGTTGACCAGGAAGGGTCAGGTGTTTGTTTGGGATATTGAATGTGAGAAAGGATTCCAAGAGCTTAAGAGGAGGTTGACAAGTGCTCCGATCTTGATTTTGCCGGATCCGACTAAGTCTTTTGTGGTGTATTGTGATGCATCATTAATGGGATTAGGTGGTGTGTTGATGCAAGATAAGCAGGTTGTGGCTTATGCTTCGCGATAACTGAAGGTGCATGAAAGGAATTATCCGACTCATGATTTGGAGTTGGCAGCTGTTGTGTTTGTTTTGAAGTTGTGGAGACATTATCTGTACGGTTCTCGGTTTGAGGTATTTAGTGATCATAAGAGCCTGAAGTATCTCTTTGATCAGAAAGAGCTGAACATGAGGCAACGGAGATGGTTAGAATTCCTAAAGGATTATGATTTCGGTTTGAATTACCATCCTGGTAAGGCGAACGTTGTTGCAGATGCTTTGAGTAGGAAGTCCTTGCATATGTCGATGTTGATGGTCCGTGAATTAGAATTGGTTGAACAGTTCAGAGATCTGAGTTTGGTTTGTGAAACTACTCTGAATAGTGTGAAATTGGGTATGTTGAAGCTGACTAGTGGTATCCTGGAGGAGATTAGAAATGGACAGAAATCTGATGTTGGTTTGGTTGATAAGTTGACATTGATCAACCAAGGCCAAGGAGGTGTGTTCAGAATTGATGAGAATGGTGTTATGAGATTTGGTGATCGGGTATGTGTCCCGGATGTTGCTGAGATCAGGAAAAGCATTTTAGAGGAAGGGCATCGTAGCGGGTTAAGTATTCATCCCGGTGCTACTAAAATGTATCATGATTTGAAGAAATTATTTTGGTGGCCTGGAATGAAAAAGGAAATTGCTGAGTTTGTGTATGCTTGTTTGGTTTGTCAGAAGTCAAAAATCGAGCATCAGAAACCGTCAGGGTTGATGGAGCCGTTGTTTGTTCCGGAATGGAAGTGGGATGGAATCTCAATGGATTGTGTCTGGGTTGCCAAGGACAGCTAAGAATTGTGATTCTATCTGGGTGATTGTGGATAGATTGACAAAATCTGCTCACTTTATTCCGATAAGAATGGATTACCCGATGGAAAGGTTGGCAGAATTGTATGTCGAAAAGATTGTGAGTTTGCATGGAATTCTGTCTAGCATTGTGTCGGATCGAGATCCGAGGTTTACATCTAAGTTCTGGACAGGATTGCAAGAAGCTTTGGGTACTAAGTTGCGTTTGAGTTCCGCTTATCATCCGCAGACGGATGGTCGACGGAAACGATTCGATCGTTAGAAGATTTCTTTGAGAGCTTGTGTGTTAGAGAAGGGTGGAGCTTGGGATAGTTATCTACCGTTGATTGAATTTACCTACAACAATAGCTTTCACTCGAGTATTGGTATGGCTCCATTTGAGGCATTGTATGGTAGGAGGTGTCGGACACCATTGTGTTGGTATGAAACCGGAGAGAGTCGTGATTGGACCGAAATTGTTCAAAGAAAAAGATTAAGATGATTCAGAGAAGATGAGGACTTCTCGTCGTCGAAAAGTTACCATGATAAGAGGAGGAAAGACCTTGAGTTCGGTGAAGGAGAGCATGTGTTTATCGGGTTACTCCGATGGTATTGGTCGAGCTTTGAAGTCAAAGAAGTTGACTCGCGATTTATTGGTCCTTTCGATTACCAAAGAGTTGGGAAGGTTGCATATCAGATTGCTTTTCTTGCAAATCGCATGATGTTTTCATGTGTCTCGGTGAGGAAGTACATTGTTGATCCGTCTCATGAGATTCGGGTAGATGATATGTGCAGAATCGTGTGGGCGGTACTGCGAGAGGATCGGAAGTTGAAACATTCAGGCAAAGAGATTGCATTGGTAAGAGTGGCTTGGGAGGACTGCTGATGGAAATGTCACCGGGACCGGAGAGTCGATGAAGGACTCGTATCCCGATTTCGTCGAGGTATGTTTTCGAGGACGAAAACTCTTTTAAGTTGGGGAGAGTTGTCACACCCCAAAATAATACAATAATTAAATACTTATGATTTTTAATTATTAATTTAATTGAGAACATAAATTATTTAATATATTGGATTATTAAGTTGATGATAGAATTAATTGGAGAGGAGGATTAATATTTATTTTATTTAATTATGATTAAAAAGGAATAAGAGGAATAAAAGGAATGAAATAAGGAAAAGAAGGAAAAATAGATTCATTTTGGAGAAAACAAGACTACGTAGAAGTGAGAAGAGAAGGAAGGAAGGAAAAGACCTAGGAGCGTCAGAATCTCAAAGAACCCACAAGGTAAGGGGTGATTTCGACTGATTATCGCTTATTATGAGTTTTGATGTTGATAATATAGATTATAGCATGTTAGGAAATTGTATTTGTGAATTCTAGGGTTTCATGAATGTGTCCCTATAGGTGTCAGATTGTGTCAGTTGATAGGTCTGAATTGATTAGGATGTCAGATACCAATTATAACTGATAGGAAGATGATAATTGATGTGAAAAATGAGGCAAACTGATGTATTTTGGTGTTCCTAATGTTGGGATTCGTATGGGAAAATTGGTATTTGATTGAAATGGAGAAATGCTGTCAAAGTGCAGAAAAATGACATTTTGGTACGTAGGAACCGGTTCCTGTATGGGTAGGAACCGGGTTCCACGTTGAAAATTTGCTAAAAACCTGAAAAATGTACTCAGGAACCGGTTCCTGTATGGGTAGGAACCGGGTTCCCATACATTTTTCCAGAAGACCATTTTTGAACTTCTGCAGGAACCGGTTCCTGTATAGGTAGGAACCGGGTTCTGCCTTATTTTTTTTTAAATTTTTAAAACTTCAAAAATTCATAACTTTCAAACCGTAAGTTCGTTTTGAGCGCCGTTTTGGACGTTATTTCCTAAATTTAATGCTCTACCTTATGAAATGAAAATATTTTAGAAAGCTTGAAATTATTTTGGGAAAGGGGTATATTTTCTAAAGATAATGATTATTAACTAACACATAATGATGTATGTGTAGTAGAGGTACTCGGTAATGAGGATACTAGTGTTGTATAGATGTAATAGCATGTTTATGCTGATGATTGATGTATGCATGATTGGTTGGGATATCATGTTGATTGTTTTGCATGTTTATGCTGATGTTAGAGGTATGCATGATTTGTTGATATATCATGTTGATTTGTGATTCAGTTATGTTAAATGAATGTATACATAGACTGATTAATGTTGCATGCTATTGATGTGCGTGCATATGCATTATTTTGGTGAAGTTAATTCCCATTGTGCGGAATTTGACTTGGATTGCCGATAACCGATACCCGAGTGAGGATGGGTGGTTAGGCTGGATTCGTGTCCGGGTGGTTATGGACGAATCGATGGAACTGTATCCGGTTGATTGATAACACGAATTTATATAACATATTTGACGTAATTTTCATAGATAATATTGCTATTTTTATTTAATTATTCTATTTTATTTCCGTATTATGTTGGTATTTCTTTCGTTTCAGGAATTTGCATTAAATAAAAGATAAATTGAGCAAAGGAACAAAATCGAGGAAAAATCGGATTAAAAAGATAAAGAAATGAAGCAAAGGGGTAATAATAGTAAAAGGATGGGTAAAAGAAGGAGAAAATAATTACACAAGCCAAAAGAGCTAAGCCCAGAAGAGAAAAGCCCAACAGCAAGTCAGTCCACTAGCTGTGACGGTCGTCAGCCATCTGCCACGATCGTAAGACATCCATGAAGCGCGTGACGACCGTAACACCCTGGCCACGACCGTAACACGGGAAAACATGAAACCTGCTCGTAACGCACCTGTGACGACCGTAATGCGCCTAATATCAGTTACAGAACAAGTGCAGAACGTGGAAAAGCTTCAGCAGAGAAACTTCTCAACCACCCACTCATGCCACGTTCAACCCACGTCTCACACTTCCTTCTTCTGTCCCATGTTCTCCCACTTTCCGGTAGTTATGCACATGATCTCCACTAACTCTTCATATGAAATTGGAAAAGGTAGTTACAAGTGAAGGCTATAAATACAGCTTCAAGCATTCAGTGCAAGGGTCGGAGATTTCTTCCCGAACAACCGTTTCTGAGTTTTTCTAATTTTTTGTATTTTCTTTTCAGTTCTGCATTTCTATTTTATTTTATTTTTCAGTTTCTTTTCTTATATTTTATTTTTAGTTTAAGCCTTTGTAATTTTCTCACAACAATTTCTACACCGGAAATTGTTGTGTATTTTTCACTGATCTAACCTTACGTTAGATCTAGTGCTTTTTATTTCCTTGTTGCAATTTTCTTTTCGATTCAAGTGAAGAACAAGATTATTCAAGTATTATTATTTCCAGGTTCTTAATATAATTATTTTATTTTGTTTTAAATATTGTTGCTTGATATTTATTTATTTAATTATGGGAATGTTTAAATATATTGAACCTTATTATTTAGGCAAATCCGAATTAATAAATATGTCCGGCTAAACCGTTTAGGTATCGGTAAGTAATAGTAGTAAGAGTAGGAATTAAATTATTTCTAAGCTAAGATATTAATTAACATAATTTCTGGTTATGACTTTTTATAATTAAAATCTATCTTTTCGTTACGAAAGTAAGTTAAGTAGAATAGGTTAGGATCGAGACCACGAAAGTGTGAGGTTTTAACCGGATAGCTAAAGTTAGACATTTGCTTTAAATACAGTGAAAGCGCTTTAAACCAAATTAGAATTAATTAAGTTTCCAAAAAGTACTTCTAAACACTTATAGGCTAGCGAAAGCAGGTATAGGGCTTTAGACGTATAATCCGAGATAAGACCATGAAAGTGTGAGTTGAGGGTTTTTAAACTGATTAATTCTACAGATAAATTAAGTTAACCATCTTTATACGCTTAGGTTCGATTTAATCCGCTTAGGTTCACTACATTACGTACCGATATCCGTTTTTATTTATATTTCTATTTTTCCTTAAACCAAAATCCAAAAGAATTATTCGCCTTAGCTGTATACCGTAACTTAGGATAACAATAGATCGATTTATAGTCTCTGTGGGTTCGATATCTTTTAAAACTACGCGATAGGATGTGCACTTGCGGTCTCGATTCATAGACGATAAAGTCCTGCGATCAAGTTTTTGGCGTTGCGGGGACTATTTAAGTCGATATTGTAACTCGGTGTTACACGTATAGACTAAGGCATTTTATTTTATTTACCATGTATGACCCAAATTTTTCTATGCCCATTATCGATTTTTGAGGAACCACAAGAATCCCATAGATCCAACCTCGAAATCGATGGAAGATTTCAATGCTTCACAAACTTACTCTTACCCAAATTACCTCCAAAATTACCAATCTCCACATTTTGAGGAACCACAAGAAACTTATAATTTCAACCAAACTTTTCCTCAACCCAATTTTCTACAATCATCAAACCCAATATTTTGAAGAATCACGAACCATATAAATCGATATCGAAATATTGATGGAAAATTTTAATGAAACATCTAGGATGATAGAACGCTTGAAGCAAAAGAAACTTTAACTTACTTTCAAGACTCTGAAGAATCGCAAGATTTTAACTTCGAAACACCAATAGAGGATTCAGATGAGATGATAACTAACTCTAGGTTAGAGTCTATGATTGAGCATTTTGTAGAGACACAAATTATCCAAAATGAAGAAGTAAGAAAACAAAGTCTTCAAAATAATGAAACCCTTAGCCAACTAAATATTGTAGTTGAATCCCTCGCGACTCACAACATTGGTTTAGACACTCAAATTTCTCAACTCGAACAAAACCTTCTAGGACCTCTACCCGAGGAAGATATGGATGTTGAAACAACCATTATAGAAAAATTATTTGAAAACCTAGAAAGTGATGATGAGTTTGAAGAGATTGATATTGCGAGGAAAGTTCTAATGAGAAAATAGTGGAGATTGAGGCGGATGCACCGACCTGTTCAAGAGGAGGTTGTAAAAGAGGTAGAAGAGCGCGTATTGTAATCCCAAATCACTACACCCCACTGATTTCTATCCCAACATTTTTTATGGAAACTCCGGTAGACTCCCAATTTAAAACGCATGTTGCGGTATTGAAAAATATCCACATTAATTCACCACTATTTGAAGTCTTACCTAAAAGCGAAAATTAGAGGACCATAAAATTAGGGATATAATTACCGTTAAAAGGTGAGGTTAACTCATGAGGCGATGGATGAAATCACTAAGCCTAAAATTGAAAAACTTATACTTAGGATAAATCCAGACCACTACCAAAATTTCGAAGAATAACCCTCTCTGACGTAAGAAAAGAAAAGGTGAGGGATATGTGAGATGGCTTGATAAGTGGCCATGGAAAATCGATAAGTAGTCATTCTAGTTTCTAATTTTAATTTTTCTTTTTCGCATTTTCGCATTTTCAATTTTATGTTAAATTTTAAATTTTTAGTCGATTATCGGTTGCACCCTTTCTTCTGATGCGTCTGAACTATTTCTCCGTAATACCGATAATTATACTCAGTTAAATAATTCACGTTAATATTTATAGTTATAATTGAGTATTTTAATTATCGTATTTTTTTTTTTCCGTCTCCTATTAATCTACCGAATTAATACTTCCCAATATTTATAGTATTATAAGGAATTATATACTAGTATTATATATATATCCTACTAATTAAAAATTCTAAATCATCTATATATATATACAAGTATGTAGTATGTATGCATGTGGAACTGAAAAAAGCTTAAGTCTACCTTGTGCTAGTATCATATCACTTTTGTAATTACTAGAAACGCATGCATATTTCGCTGCCCAAAACGATCGTCCTCATGCCTCACGCGTTTTATCTTCTGGTCTCCTTGACTGATTTAATGTTTCGTCCGTTTCCTTCTTTTCATTTCTCACCATAATTCCCATTCAAACTCTTCTCTTTTCGTCTCCCAAATTATAATTCATTATAATTTATTTATTCTTCCATCCTCACACCACTATAACTATCCATCCTCATTTCTTCTCAATCCATATCCCTTCCATCTACTTCTTATTTATTTTCTCTCATCCACCCCATATTTTTATCAAATTCCTCCTTCATTTCTTTCTTTTCCATCGCTCCACGAAACACTCATCATCAAGTGAAACCCGACCGACCTCGTACTAGAGGTAGAGGAGCAAGAGGACGAAATTTTCCAAGCGACAAGTGATTACCCTACTCCTTTCTGATTTCTCCCGGTTCTATCGCATTGAGGACAATGCTTAATTTAAGTTTAGGGGAGTCAGAACATTTCTTAACTCGTTTTCTATTTTCTTTGCTCTAATTTGTATTTCCTTTTCCTTGTATTGCAAATTTTCCATTTAATAAAATACATGTTTATGTAATTTTACTCTTTTATGTTTAATTCTCGTGCTTATTCGAATTCCTCCATATTCTTGAGCCATAACGAAAAAATTCAAACGTTATATTAACATATTCAACTAGTATTAAGGTTGCTTATTTTTATAAATAAGAACTCGAGCGCGACTAAACAAAATTATTATCGTCATAACTCTTCAGAACCCCAACGCGTTAGATTAGTTTAAGTACTTATTATACCAACACCTTAAGACTTAGTTTTAAAGTAATCTCGAGTAGTTTATAAAAGCAGTCGGCACCGCCTTAAACGACAAACTACGTGGAGAATCGATGAATATAAGTGATTGATCAAGAGTTTTAAGGAAAATTTTTATTAGAAGATGCACTTATTAAGTTAGATGGTCCTTACCAGATCATTTAATCCAAAAGTTGCAGATACTATAAAATATTTATGCAAACAACCATTATGAATTGGTTCAGTGGTTTCTGGTGCTGAACTTGGTAGGGCGGACGACGGTCCGATCTCCCGCAATTTGTAATTGGATAAAGGAGTACCAAATATAAGTACCAGAACTCCAAGCTAGATTATAAAGATCAAAGTCACTAACCGGTTACTCCACTATGTGCGCGTAAGGTAAAGGGCTTAATGTGATTGCGCAAGAATGAAAACGGGTGAAACAAAACGAAAGTGTTAGGTCGAGTTATAATTCATGACTTAATTTGGTCTACATAAATAAGGTTATCTAGTGTTATTACGGTAATTTTAATGTCGAAGTCTAAACTTGAGTTATCCAACAAAGAATTGACCTGCAACCGAATACGAATTGAATTATGTTTTATATTTACGTTTGACTTATCCTTGCTTGATTTTTAATTTCTAATTTTTGCTTGAGGACAAGCAAAGGTTTAAGTATAGGGGAGTTTGATAACACGAATTTATATAACATATTTGACGTAATTTTCATAGATAATATTGCTATTTTTATTTAATTATTCTATTTTATTTCCGTATTATGTTGGTATTTCTTTCGTTTCAGGAATTTGCATTAAATAAAAGATAAATTGAGCAAAGGAACAAAATCGAGGAAAATCGGATTAAAAAGATAAAGAAATGAAGCAAAGGGGTAATAATAGTAAAAGGATGGGTAAAAGAAGGAGAAAATAATTACACAAGCCAAAAGAGCTAAGCCCAGAAGAGAAAAGCCCAACAGCAAGTCAGTCCACTAGCTGTGACGGTCGTCAGCCATCTGCCACGATCGTAAGACATCCATGAAGCGCGTGACGACCGTAACACCCTGGCCACGACCGTAACACGGGAAAACATGAAACCTGCTCGTAACGCACCTGTGACGACCGTAATGCGCCTAATATCAGTTACAGAACAAGTGCATAACGTGGAAAAGCTTCAGCAGAGAAACTTCTCAACCACCCACTCATGCCACGTTCAACCCACGTCTCACACTTCCTTCTTCTGTCCCATGTTCTCCCACTTTCCGGTAGTTATGCACATGATCTCCACTAACTCTTCATATGAAATTGGAAAAGGTAGTTACAAGTGAAGGCTATAAATACAGCTTCAAGCATTCAGTGCAAGGGTCGGAGATTTCTTCCCGAACAACCGTTTCTGAGTTTTTCTAATTTTTTGTATTTTCTTTTCAGTTCTGCATTTCTATTTTATTTTATTTTTCAGTTTCTTTTCTTATATTTTATTTTTAGTTTAAGCCTTTGTAATTTTCTCACAACAATTTCTACACCGGAAATTGTTGTGTATTTTTCACTGATCTAACCTTACGTTAGATCTAGTGCTTTTTATTTCCTTGTTGCAATTTTCTTTTCGATTCAAGTGAAGAACAAGATTATTCAAGTATTATTATTTCCAGGTTCTTAATATAATTATTTTATTTTGTTTTAAATATTGTTGCTTGATATTTATTTATTTAATTATGGGAATGTTTAAATATATTGAACCTTATTATTTAGGCAAATCCGAATTAATAAATATGTCCGGCTAAACCGTTTAGGTATCGGTAAGTAATAGTAGTAAGAGTAGGAATTAAATTATTTCTAAGCTAAGATATTAATTAACATAATTTCTGGTTATGACTTTTTATAATTAAAATCTATCTTTTCGTTACGAAAGTAAGTTAAGTAGAATAGGTTAGGATCGAGACCACGAAAGTGTGAGGTTTTAACCGGATAGCTAAAGTTAGACATTTGCTTTAAATACAGTGAAAGCGCTTTAAACCAAATTAGAATTAATTAAGTTTCCAAAAAGTACTTCTAAACACTTATAGGCTAGCGAAAGCAGGTATAGGGCTTTAGACGTATAATCCGAGATAAGACCATGAAAGTGTGAGTTGAGGGTTTTTAAACTGATTAATTCTACAGATAAATTAAGTTAACCATCTTTATACGCTTAGGTTCGATTTAATCCGCTTAGGTTCACTACATTACGTACCGATATCCGTTTTATTTATATTTCTATTTTTCCTTAAACCAAAATCCAAAAGAATTATTCGCCTTAGCTGTATACCGTAACTTAGGATAACAATAGATCGATTTATAGTCTCTGTGGGTTCGATATCTTTTTAAAACTACGCGATAGGACTGTGCACTTGCGGTCTCCCGATTCATAGACGATAAAGTCCTGCGATCAAGTTTTTGGCGCCGTTGCCGGGGACTATTTAAGTCGATATTGTAACTCTGGTGTTACACCGTATAGACTAAGGCATTTTTATTTTATTTACCATGTATGACCCAAATTTTTTCTATGCCCATTATCAGTATTTTGAGGAACCACAAGAATCCCATAGATCCAACCTCGAAATACTGATGGAAGATTTCAATGCTTCACAAACTTACTCTTACCCAAATTACCTCCAAAATTACCAATCTCCACATTTTGAGGAACCACAAGAAACTTATAATTTCAACCAAACTTTTCCTCAACCCAATTTTCTCTACAATCATCAAACCCAATATTTTGAAGAATCACCAGAACCATATAAATCTGATATCGAAATATTGATGGAAAATTTTAATGAAACATCTAGGATGATAGAACGCTTCGGGGAAACGCAAAAAGAAACTTTAACTTACTTTCAAGACTCTGAAGAATCGCAAGATTTTAACTTCGAAACACCAATAGAGGATTCAGATGAGATGATAACTAACTCTAGGTTAGAGTCTATGATTGAGCATTTTGTAGAGACACAAATTATCCAAAATGAAGAAGTAAGAAAACAAAGTCTTCAAAATAATGAAACCCTTAGCCAACTAAATATTGTAGTTGAATCCCTCGCGACTCACAACATTGGTTTAGACACTCAAATTTCTCAACTCGAACAAAACCTTCTAGGACCTCTACCCGAGGAAGATATGGATGTTGAAACAACCATTATAGAAAAATTATTTGAAAACCTAGAAAGTGATGATGAGTTTGAAGAGATTGATATTGCGACCGAGGAAAGTTCTAATGAGAAAATAGTGGAGATTGAGGCAGATGCACCGACACTGTTCGAAGAGGAGGTTGTAAAAGAGGTAGAAGAGGAAGCGCGTATTGTAATCCCAAATCACTACACCCCACTGATTTCTATCCCAACATTTTTTATGGAAACTCCGGTAGACTCCCAATTTAAAACGCATGTTGCGGTATTGAAAAATATCCACATTAATTCACCACTATTTGAAGTCTTACCTAAAAAGCGAAAATTAGAGGACCATAAAATTAGGGATATAATTACCGTTAAAAGGGTGAGGTTAACTCATGAGGCGATGGATGAAATCACTAAGCCTAAAATTGAAAAACTTATACTTAGGATAAATCCAGGACCACTACCAAAATTTCGAAAGAATAACCCGCTCTACAGACGTAAGAAAAGAAAAGGTGAGGGATATGTGAGATGGCTTGATAAGTGGCCATGGAAAATCGATAAGTAGTCATTCTAGTTTCTAATTTTAATTTTTCTTTTTCGCATTTTCGCATTTTCAATTTTATGTTAAATTTTAAATTTTTAGTCGATTATCGGTTGCACCCTTTCTTCTGATGCGTCTGAACTATTTCTCCGTAATACCGATAATTATACTCAGTTAAATAATTCACGTTAATATTTATAGTTATAATTGAGTATTTTAATTATCGTATATTTTTTTTTTCCGTCTCCTATTAATCTACCGAATTAATACTTCCCAATATTTATAGTATTATAAGGAATTATATACTAGTATTATATATATATCCTACTAATTAAAAATTCTAAATCATCTATATATATATACAAGTATGTAGTATGTATGCATGTGGAACTGAAAAAAGCTTAAGTCTACCTTGTGCTAGTATCATATCACTTTTGTAATTACTAGAAACGCATGCATATTTCGCTGCCCAAAACGATCGTCCTCATGCCTCACGCGTTTTATCTTCTGGTCTCCTTGACTGATTTAATGTTTCGTTCGTTTCCTTCTTTTCATTTCTCACCATAATTCCCATTCAAACTCTTCTCTTTTCGTCTCCCAAATTATAATTCATTATAATTTATTTATTCTTCCATCCTCACACCACTATAACTATCCATCCTCATTTCTTCTCAATCCATATCCCTTCCATCTACTTCTTATTTATTTTCTCTCATCCACCCCATATTTTTATCAAATTCCTCCTTCATTTCTTTCTTTTCCATCGCTCCACGAAACACTCATCATCAAGTGAAACCCGACCGACCTCGTACTAGAGGTAGAGGAGCAAGAGGACGAAATTTTCCAAGCGACAAGTGATTACCCTACTCCTTTCTGATTTCTCCCGGTTCTATCGCATTGAGGACAATGCTTAATTTAAGTTTAGGGGAGTCAGAACATTTCTTAACTCGTTTTCTATTTTCTTTGCTCTAATTTGTATTTCCTTTTCCTTGTATTGCAAATTTTCCATTTAATAAAATACATGTTTATGTAATTTTACTCTTTTATGTTTAATTCTCGTGCTTATTCGAATTCCTCCATATTCTTGAGCCATAACGAAAAAATTCAAACGTTATATTAACATATTCAACTAGTATTAAGGTTGCTTATTTTTATAAATAAGAACTCGAGCGCGACTAAACAAAATTATTATCGTCATAACTCTTCAGAACCCCAACGCGTTAGATTAGTTTAAGTACTTATTATACCAACACCTTAAGACTTAGTTTTAAAGTAATCCCGAGTAGTTTATAAAAGCAGTCGGCACCGCCTTAAACGACAAACTACGTGGAGAATCGATGAATATAAGTGATTGATCAAGAGTTTTAAGGAAAATTTTTATTAGAAGATGCACTTATTAAGTTAGATGGTCCTTACGGATCATTTAATCCAAAAGTTGCGATACTATAAAATATTTATGCAAACAACCATTATGAATTGGTTCGTGGTTTCGGTGTTGAACTTGGTATGACGACGGTCCGATCCCCATAATTTGTAATTGGATAAAGGAGTACCAAATATAAGTACCGAACTCCAAGCTAGATTATAAAGATCAAAGTCACTAACCGGTTACTCCACTATGTGCGTAAGGTAAAGGGCTTAATGTGATTGCAAGAATGAAAACGGTGAAACAAAACGAAAGTGTTAGGTCGAGTTATAATTCATGACTTAATTTGGTCTACATAAATAAGGTTATCTAGTGTTATTACGGTAATTTTAATGTCGAAGTCTAAACTTGAGTTATCCAACAAAGAATTGACCCAACCAATCGAATTGAATTATGTTTTATATTTACGTTTGACTTATCCTTGCTTGATTTTTAATTTCTAATTTTGCTTGAGGACAAGCAAAGGTTTAAGTATAGGGGAGTTTGATAACACGAATTTATATAACATATTTGACGTAATTTTCATAGATAATATTGCTATTTTTATTTAATTATTCTATTTTATTTCCGTATTATGTTGGTATTTCTTTCGTTTGAGAATTTGCATTAAATAAAAGATAAATTGAGCAAAGGAACAAAATCGAGGAAAATCGGATTAAAAGATAAAGAAATGAAGCAAAGGGTAATAATAGTAAAAGGATGGGTAAAGAAGGAGAAAATAATTACACAAGCCAAAAGAGCTAAGCCCGAAGCCCAGAAAGTCATCCACTAGTGTGACGGTCGTCACCATCGCCACGATCGTAAGACATCCATGAAGCGTGGCGACCGTAACACCGCCACGACCGTAACACGGAAAACATGAAACCTGCTCGCAGACGACCGTAATGCGCCTAATATCGATTCTGAACAAGTGCGAGCGTGGAAAAGCTTCAGAGAAACTTCTCAACCACCCACTCATGCCACGTTCAACCCGTCTCACACTTCCTTCTTCGTCCCATGTTCTCCCACTTTCCGGTAGTTATGCATGATCTCCACTAACTCTTCATATGAAATTGGAAAAGGTAGTTACAAGTGAAGGCTATAAATACAGCTTCAAGCATTCAGTGCA
The DNA here is from genome assembly GCA_021764765.1 of Vicia sativa. Classification (NCBI taxonomy): domain Eukaryota; kingdom Viridiplantae; phylum Streptophyta; class Magnoliopsida; order Fabales; family Fabaceae; genus Vicia; species Vicia sativa. Next base: position 174,776,902 of record CM038796.1, read on the forward strand.
AGGGTCGGAGATTTCTTCCCGAACAACCGTTTCTGAGTTTTTCTAATTTTTTGTATTTTCTTTTCAGTTCTGCATTTCTATTTTATTTTATTTTTCAGTTTCTTTTCTTATATTTTATTTTTAGTTTAAGCCTTTGTAATTTTCTCACAACAATTTCTACAGGAAATTGTTGTGTATTTCAACGATCTAACATTACGTTAGATCTAGTGCTTTATTTCCTTGTTGCAATTTTCTTTTCGATTCAAGTGAAGAACAAGATTATTCAAGTATTATTATTTCGTGTTCTTAATATAATTATTTTATTTTGTTTTAAATATTGTTGCTTGATATTTATTTATTTAATTATGGAATGTTTAAATATATTGAACCTTATTATTTAGGCAAATCCGAATTAATAAATATGTCCGCTAAACCGTTTAGGTATCGGTAAGTAATAGTAGTAAGTAGGAATTAAATTATTTCTAAGCTAAGATATTAATTAACATAATTTCGGTTATGACTTTTATAATTAAAATCTATCTTTTCAAAGTAAGTTAAGTAGAATAGGTTAGGATCGAGACCACGAAAGTGTGAGGTTTTAACCGGATAGCTAAAGTTAGACATTTGCTTTAAATACGTGAAAGCGCTTTAAACCAAATTAGAATTAATTAAGTTTCCAAAAGTACTTCTAAACACTTATAGGCTACGGTATAGGGCTTTAGACGATAATCCGAGATAAGACCATGAAAGTGTGAGTTGAGGGTTTTTAAACTGATTAATTCTACAGATAAATTAAGTTAACCATCTTTATACGCTTAGGTTCGATTTAATCCGCTTAGGTTCACTACATTACGTCGATATCCGTTTATTTATATTTCTATTTTCCTTAAACCAAAATCCAAAGAATTATTTAAACTTAGGATAACAATAGATCGATTTATAGTCTCTGTGGGTTCGATATCTTTTTAAAACTACGCGATAGGACTGTGCACTTGCGGTCTCCCGATTCATAGACGATAAAGTCCTGCGATCAAGTTTTTGGCGCCGTTGCCGGGGACTATTTAAGTCGATATTGTAACTCGGTGTTATAGACTAAGGCATTTTTATTTTATTTACCATGTATGACCCAAATTTTTTCTATGCCCATTATCAGGATTTTGAGGAACCACAAGAATCCCATAGATCCAACCTCGAAATACTGATGGAAGATTTCAATGCTTCACAAACTTACTCTTACCCAAATTACCTCCAAAATTACCAATCTCCACATTTTGAGGAACCACAAGAAACTTATAATTTCAACCAAACTTTTCCTCAACCCAATTTTCTCTACAATCATCAAACCCAATATTTTGAAGAATCACCAGAACCATATAAATCTGATATCGAAATATTGATGGAAAATTTTAATGAAACATCTAGGATGATAGAACGCTTCGGGGAAACGCAAAAAGAAACTTTAACTTACTTTCAAGACTCTGAAGAATCGCAAGATTTTAACTTCGAAACACCAATAGAGGATTCAGATGAGATGATAACTAACTCTAGGTTAGAGTCTATGATTGAGCATTTTGTAGAGACACAAATTATCCAAAATGAAGAAGTAAGAAAACAAAGTCTTCAAAATAATGAAACCCTTAGCCAACTAAATATTGTAGTTGAATCCCTCGCGACTCACAACATTGGTTTAGACACTCAAATTTCTCAACTCGAACAAAACCTTCTAGGACCTCTACCCGAGGAAGATATGGATGTTGAAACAACCATTATAGAAAAATTATTTGAAAACCTAGAAAGTGATGATGAGTTTGAAGAGATTGATATTGCGACCGAGGAAAGTTCTAATGAGAAAATAGTGGAGATTGAGGCAGATGCACCGACACTGTTCGAAGAGGAGGTTGTAAAAGAGGTAGAAGAGGAAGCGCGTATTGTAATCCCAAATCACTACACCCCACTGATTTCTATCCCAACATTTTTTATGGAAACTCCGGTAGACTCCCAATTTAAAACGCATGTTGCGGTATTGAAAAATATCCACATTAATTCACCACTATTTGAAGTCTTACCTAAAAAGCGAAAATTAGAGGACCATAAAATTAGGGATATAATTACCGTTAAAAGGGTGAGGTTAACTCATGAGGCGATGGATGAAATCACTAAGCCTAAAATTGAAAAACTTATACTTAGGATAAATCCAGGACCACTACCAAAATTTCGAAAGAATAACCCGCTCTACAGACAGACGTAAGAAAAGAAAAGGTGAGGGATATGTGAGATGGCTTGATAAGTGGCCATGGAAAATCGATAAGTAGTCATTCTAGTTTCTAATTTTAATTTTTCTTTTTCGCATTTTCGCATTTTCAATTTTATGTTAAATTTTAAATTTTTAGTCGATTATCGGTTGCACCCTTTCTTCTGATGCGTCTGAACTATTTCTCCGTAATACCGATAATTATACTCAGTTAAATAATTCACGTTAATATTTATAGTTATAATTGAGTATTTTAATTATCGTATATTTTTTTTTTCCGTCTCCTATTAATCTACCGAATTAATACTTCCCAATATTTATAGTATTATAAGGAATTATATACTAGTATTATATATATATCCTACTAATTAAAAATTCTAAATCATCTATATATATATACAAGTATGTAGTATGTATGCATGTGGAACTGAAAAAAGCTTAAGTCTACCTTGTGCTAGTATCATATCACTTTTGTAATTACTAGAAACGCATGCATATTTCGCTGCCCAAAACGATCGTCCTCATGCCTCACGCGTTTTATCTTCTGGTCTCCTTGACTGATTTAATGTTTCGTTCGTTTCCTTCTTTTCATTTCTCACCATAATTCCCATTCAAACTCTTCTCTTTTCGTCTCCCAAATTATAATTCATTATAATTTATTTATTCTTCCATCCTCACACCACTATAACTATCCATCCTCATTTCTTCTCAATCCATATCCCTTCCATCTACTTCTTATTTATTTTCTCTCATCCACCCCATATTTTTATCAAATTCCTCCTTCATTTCTTTCTTTTCCATCGCTCCACGAAACACTCATCATCAAGTGAAACCCGACCGACCTCGTACTAGAGGTAGAGGAGCAAGAGGACGAAATTTTCCAAGCGACAAGTGATTACCCTACTCCTTTCTGATTTCTCCCGGTTCTATCGCATTGAGGACAATGCTTAATTTAAGTTTAGGGGAGTCAGAACATTTCTTAACTCGTTTTCTATTTTCTTTGCTCTAATTTGTATTTCCTTTTCCTTGTATTGCAAATTTTCCATTTAATAAAATACATGTTTATGTAATTTTACTCTTTTATGTTTAATTCTCGTGCTTATTCGAATTCCTCCATATTCTTGAGCCATAACGAAAAAATTCAAACGTTATATTAACATATTCAACTAGTATTAAGGTTGCTTATTTTTATAAATAAGAACTCGAGCGCGACTAAACAAAATTATTATCGTCATAACTCTTCAGAACCCCAACGCGTTAGATTAGTTTAAGTACTTATTATACCAACACCTTAAGACTTAGTTTTAAAGTAATCCCGAGTAGTTTATAAAAGCAGTCGGCACCGCCTTAAACGACAAACTACGTGGAGAATCGATGAATATAAGTGATTGATCAAGAGTTTTAAGGAAAATTTTTATTAGAAGATGCACTTATTAAGTTAGATGGTCCTTACCAGATCATTTAATCCAAAAGTTGCAGATACTATAAAATATTTATGCAAACAACCATTATGAATTGGTTCAGTGGTTTCTGGTGCTGAACTTGGTAGGGCGGACGACGGTCCGATCCCCCGCAATTTGTAATTGGATAAAGGAGTACCAAATATAAGTACCAGAACTCCAAGCTAGATTATAAAGATCAAAGTCACTAACCGGTTACTCCACTATGTGCGCGTAAGGTAAAGGGCTTAATGTGATTGCGCAAGAATGAAAACGGGTGAAACAAAACGAAAGTGTTAGGTCGAGTTATAATTCATGACTTAATTTGGTCTACATAAATAAGGTTATCTAGTGTTATTACGGTAATTTTAATGTCGAAGTCTAAACTTGAGTTATCCAACAAAGAATTGACCTGCAACCGAATACGAATTGAATTATGTTTTATATTTACGTTTGACTTATCCTTGCTTGATTTTTAATTTCTAATTTTTGCTTGAGGACAAGCAAAGGTTTAAGTATAGGGGAGTTTGATAACACGAATTTATATAACATATTTGACGTAATTTTCATAGATAATATTGCTATTTTTATTTAATTATTCTATTTTATTTCCGTATTATGTTGGTATTTCTTTCGTTTCAGGAATTTGCATTAAATAAAAGATAAATTGAGCAAAGGAACAAAATCGAGGAAAATCGGATTAAAAAGATAAAGAAATGAAGCAAAGGGGTAATAATAGTAAAAGGATGGGTAAAAGAAGGAGAAAATAATTACACAAGCCAAAAGAGCTAAGCCCAGAAGAGAAAAGCCCAACAGAAAGTCAGTCCACTAGCTGTGACGGTCGTCAGCCATCTGCCACGATCGTAAGACATCCATGAAGCGCGTGACGACCGTAACACCCTGGCCACGACCGTAACACGGGAAAACATGAAACCTGCTCGTAACGCACCTGTGACGACCGTAATGCGCCTAATATCAGTTACAGAACAAGTGCATAACGTGGAAAAGCTTCAGCAGAGAAACTTCTCAACCACCCACTCATGCCACGTTCAACCCACGTCTCACACTTCCTTCTTCTGTCCCATGTTCTCCCACTTTCCGGTAGTTATGCACATGATCTCCACTAACTCTTCATATGAAATTGGAAAAGGTAGTTACAAGTGAAGGCTATAAATACAGCTTCAAGCATTCAGTGCAAGGGTCGGAGATTTCTTCCCGAACAACCGTTTCTGAGTTTTTCTAATTTTTTGTATTTTCTTTTCAGTTCTGCATTTCTATTTTATTTTATTTTTCAGTTTCTTTTCTTATATTTTATTTTTAGTTTAAGCCTTTGTAATTTTCTCACAACAATTTCTACACCGGAAATTGTTGTGTATTTTTCACTGATCTAACCTTACGTTAGATCTAGTGCTTTTTATTTCCTTGTTGCAATTTTCTTTTCGATTCAAGTGAAGAACAAGATTATTCAAGTATTATTATTTCCAGGTTCTTAATATAATTATTTTATTTTGTTTTAAATATTGTTGCTTGATATTTATTTATTTAATTATGGGAATGTTTAAATATATTGAACCTTATTATTTAGGCAAATCCGAATTAATAAATATGTCCGGCTAAACCGTTTAGGTATCGGTAAGTAATAGTAGTAAGAGTAGGAATTAAATTATTTCTAAGCTAAGATATTAATTAACATAATTTCTGGTTATGACTTTTTATAATTAAAATCTATCTTTTCGTTACGAAAGTAAGTTAAGTAGAATAGGTTAGGATCGAGACCACGAAAGTGTGAGGTTTTAACCGGATAGCTAAAGTTAGACATTTGCTTTAAATACAGTGAAAGCGCTTTAAACCAAATTAGAATTAATTAAGTTTCCAAAAAGTACTTCTAAACACTTATAGGCTAGCGAAAGCAGGTATAGGGCTTTAGACGTATAATCCGAGATAAGACCATGAAAGTGTGAGTTGAGGGTTTTTAAACTGATTAATTCTACAGATAAATTAAGTTAACCATCTTTATACGCTTAGGTTCGATTTAATCCGCTTAGGTTCACTACATTACGTACCGATATCCGTTTTATTTATATTTCTATTTTTCCTTAAACCAAAATCCAAAAGAATTATTCGCCTTAGCTGTATACCGTAACTTAGGATAACAATAGATCGATTTATAGTCTCTGTGGGTTCGATATCTTTTTAAAACTACGCGATAGGACTGTGCACTTGCGGTCTCCCGATTCATAGACGATAAAGTCCTGCGATCAAGTTTTTGGCGCCGTTGCCGGGGACTATTTAAGTCGATATTGTAACTCTGGTGTTACACCGTATAGACTAAGGCATTTTTATTTTATTTACCATGTATGACCCAAATTTTTTCTATGCCCATTATCAGTATTTTGAGGAACCACAAGAATCCCATAGATCCAACCTCGAAATACTGATGGAAGATTTCAATGCTTCACAAACTTACTCTTACCCAAATTACCTCCAAAATTACCAATCTCCACATTTTGAGGAACCACAAGAAACTTATAATTTCAACCAAACTTTTCCTCAACCCAATTTTCTCTACAATCATCAAACCCAATATTTTGAAGAATCACCAGAACCATATAAATCTGATATCGAAATATTGATGGAAAATTTTAATGAAACATCTAGGATGATAGAACGCTTCGGGGAAACGCAAAAAGAAACTTTAACTTACTTTCAAGACTCTGAAGAATCGCAAGATTTTAACTTCGAAACACCAATAGAGGATTCAGATGAGATGATAACTAACTCTAGGTTAGAGTCTATGATTGAGCATTTTGTAGAGACACAAATTATCCAAAATGAAGAAGTAAGAAAACAAAGTCTTCAAAATAATGAAACCCTTAGCCAACTAAATATTGTAGTTGAATCCCTCGCGACTCACAACATTGGTTTAGACACTCAAATTTCTCAACTCGAACAAAACCTTCTAGGACCTCTACCCGAGGAAGATATGGATGTTGAAACAACCATTATAGAAAAATTATTTGAAAACCTAGAAAGTGATGATGAGTTTGAAGAGATTGATATTGCGACCGAGGAAAGTTCTAATGAGAAAATAGTGGAGATTGAGGCAGATGCACCGACACTGTTCGAAGAGGAGGTTGTAAAAGAGGTAGAAGAGGAAGCGCGTATTGTAATCCCAAATCACTACACCCCACTGATTTCTATCCCAACATTTTTTATGGAAACTCCGGTAGACTCCCAATTTAAAACGCATGTTGCGGTATTGAAAAATATCCACATTAATTCACCACTATTTGAAGTCTTACCTAAAAAGCGAAAATTAGAGGACCATAAAATTAGGGATATAATTACCGTTAAAAGGGTGAGGTTAACTCATGAGGCGATGGATGAAATCACTAAGCCTAAAATTGAAAAACTTATACTTAGGATAAATCCAGGACCACTACCAAAATTTCGAAAGAATAACCCGCTCTACAGACGTAAGAAAAGAAAAGGTGAGGGATATGTGAGATGGCTTGATAAGTGGCCATGGAAAATCGATAAGTAGTCATTCTAGTTTCTAATTTTAATTTTTCTTTTTCGCATTTTCGCATTTTCAATTTTATGTTAAATTTTAAATTTTTAGTCGATTATCGGTTGCACCCTTTCTTCTGATGCGTCTGAACTATTTCTCCGTAATACCGATAATTATACTCAGTTAAATAATTCACGTTAATATTTATAGTTATAATTGAGTATTTTAATTATCGTATTTTTTTTTTTCCGTCTCCTATTAATCTACCGAATTAATACTTCCCAATATTTATAGTATTATAAGGAATTATATACTAGTATTATATATATATCCTACTAATTAAAAATTCTAAATCATCTATATATATATACAAGTATGTAGTATGTATGCATGTGGAACTGAAAAAAGCTTAAGTCTACCTTGTGCTAGTATCATATCACTTTTGTAATTACTAGAAACGCATGCATATTTCGCTGCCCAAAACGATCGTCCTCATGCCTCACGCGTTTTATCTTCTGGTCTCCTTGACTGATTTAATGTTTCGTTCGTTTCCTTCTTTTCATTTCTCACCATAATTCCCATTCAAACTCTTCTCTTTTTTCGTCTCCCAAATTATAATTCATTATAATTTATTTATTCTTCCATCCTCACACCACTATAACTATCCATCCTCATTTCTTCTCAATCCATATCCCTTCCATCTACTTCTTATTTATTTTCTCTCATCCACCCCATATTTTTATCAAATTCCTCCTTCATTTCTTTCTTTTCCATCGCTCCACGAAACACTCATCATCAAGTGAAACCCGACCGACCTCGTACTAGAGGTAGAGGAGCAAGAGGACGAAATTTTCCAAGCGACAAGTGATTACCCTACTCCTTTCTGATTTCTCCCGGTTCTATCGCATTGAGGACAATGCTTAATTTAAGTTTAGGGGAGTCAGAACATTTCTTAACTCGTTTTCTATTTTCTTTGCTCTAATTTGTATTTCCTTTTCCTTGTATTGCAAATTTTCCATTTAATAAAATACATGTTTATGTAATTTTACTCTTTTATGTTTAATTCTCGTGCTTATTCGAATTCCTCCATATTCTTGAGCCATAACGAAAAAATTCAAACGTTATATTAACATATTCAACTAGTATTAAGGTTGCTTATTTTTATAAATAAGAACTCGAGCGCGACTAAACAAAATTATTATCGTCATAACTCTTCAGAACCCCAACGCGTTAGATTAGTTTAAGTACTTATTATACCAACACCTTAAGACTTAGTTTTAAAGTAATCCCGAGTAGTTTATAAAAGCAGTCGGCACCGCCTTAAACGACAAACTACGTGGAGAATCGATGAATATAAGTGATTGATCAAGAGTTTTAAGGAAAATTTTTATTAGAAGATGCACTTATTAAGTTAGATGGTCCTTACCAGATCATTTAATCCAAAAGTTGCAGATACTATAAAATATTTATGCAAACAACCATTATGAATTGGTTCAGTGGTTTCTGGTGCTGAACTTGGTAGGGCGGACGACGGTCCGATCCCCCGCAATTTGTAATTGGATAAAGGAGTACCAAATATAAGTACCAGAACTCCAAGCTAGATTATAAAGATCAAAGTCACTAACCGGTTACTCCACTATGTGCGCGTAAGGTAAAGGGCTTAATGTGATTGCGCAAGAATGAAAACGGGTGAAACAAAACGAAAGTGTTAGGTCGAGTTATAATTCATGACTTAATTTGGTCTACATAAATAAGGTTATCTAGTGTTATTACGGTAATTTTAATGTCGAAGTCTAAACTTGAGTTATCCAACAAAGAATTGACCTGCAACCGAATACGAATTGAATTATGTTTTATATTTACGTTTGACTTATCCTTGCTTGATTTTTAATTTCTAATTTTTGCTTGAGGACAAGCAAAGGTTTAAGTATAGGGGAGTTTGATAACACGAATTTATATAACATATTTGACGTAATTTTCATAGATAATATTGCTATTTTTATTTAATTATTCTATTTTATTTCCGTATTATGTTGGTATTTCTTTCGTTTCAGGAATTTGCATTAAATAAAAGATAAATTGAGCAAAGGAACAAAATCGAGGAAAATCGGATTAAAAAGATAAAGAAATGAAGCAAAGGGGTAATAATAGTAAAAGGATGGGTAAAAGAAGGAGAAAATAATTACACAAGCCAAAAGAGCTAAGCCCAGAAGAGAAAAGCCCAATCCCACTAGCGGTCGTCGACCATCGCCACGATCGTAAGACATCCATGAAGCGCGTGACGACCGTAACACCCTGGCCACGACCGTAACACGGGAAAACATGAAACCTGCTCGTAACGCACCTGTGACGACCGTAATGCGCCTAATATCGATTCTGAAACAAGTGCGAGCGTGGAAAAGCTTGAGAAACCACCACTCATGCCACGCTCAACCCACGTCTCACACTTCCTTCTTCTGTCCCATGTTCTCCCACTTTCCGGTAGTTATGCACATGATCTCCACTAACTCTTCATATGAAATTGGAAAAGGTAGTTACAAGTGAAGGCTATAAATACAGCTTCAAGCATTCAGGGCAAGGGTCGGAGATTTCTTCCCGAACAACCGTTTTCGAGTTTTTCTAATTTTTGTATTTTCTTTTCAGTTCTGCATTTCTATTTTATTTTATTTTTCAGTTTCTTTTCTTATATTTTATTTTTAGTTTAAGCCTTTGTAATTTTCTCACAACAATTTCTACACCGGAAATTGTTGTGTATTTTCGATCTAACCTTACGTTAGATCTAGTGCTTTATTTCCTTGTTGCAATTTTCTTTTCGATTCAAGTGAAGAACAAGATTATTCAAGTATTATTATTTCGTGTTCTTAATATAATTATTTTATTTTGTTTTAAATATTGTTGCTTGATATTTATTTATTTAATTATGGAATGTTTAAATATATTGAACCTTATTATTTAGGCAAATCCGAATTAATAAATATGTCCGGCTAAACCGTTTAGGTATCGGTAAGTAATAGTAGTAAGAGTAGGAATTAAATTATTTCTAAGCTAAGATATTAATTAACATAATTTCTGGTTATGACTTTTTATAATTAAAATCTATCTTTTCGTTACGAAAGTAAGTTAAGTAGAATAGGTTAGGATCGAGACCACGAAAGTGTGAGGTTTTAACCGGATAGCTAAAGTTAGACATTTGCTTTAAATACAGTGAAAGCGCTTTAAACCAAATTAGAATTAATTAAGTTTCCAAAAAGTACTTCTAAACACTTATAGGCTAGCGAAAGCAGGTATAGGGCTTTAGACGTATAATCCGAGATAAGACCATGAAAGTGTGAGTTGAGGGTTTTTAAACTGATTAATTCTACAGATAAATTAAGTTAACCATCTTTATACGCTTAGGTTCGATTTAATCCGCTTAGGTTCACTACATTACGTACCGATATCCGTTTTATTTATATTTCTATTTTTCCTTAAACCAAAATCCAAAAGAATTATTCGCAGTCATACCGTAACTTAGGATAACAATAGATCGATTTATAGTCTCGTGGGTTCGATATCTTTTTAAAACTACGCGATAGGACTGCACTTGCGGTCTCCGATTCATAGACGATAAAGTCCTGCGATCAAGTTTTTGCCGCTGACTATTTAAGTCGATATTGTAACTCTGGTGTTACACCGTATAGACTAAGGCATTTTTATTTTATTTACCATGTATGACCCAAATTTTTTCTATGCCCATTATCAGTATTTTGAGGAACCACAAGAATCCCATAGATCCAACCTCGAAATACCGATGGAAGATTTCAATGCTTCACAAACTTACTCTTACCCAAATTACCTCCAAAATTACCAATCTCCACATTTTGAGGAACCACAAGAAACTTATAATTTCAACCAAACTTTTCCTCAACCCAATTTTCTCTACAATCATCAAACCCAATATTTTGAAGAATCACCAGAACCATATAAATCTGATATCGAAATATTGATGGAAAATTTTAATGAAACATCTAGGATGATAGAACGCTTCGGGGAAACGCAAAAAGAAACTTTAACTTACTTTCAAGACTCTGAAGAATCGCAAGATTTTAACTTCGAAACACCAATAGAGGATTCAGATGAGATGATAACTAACTCTAGGTTAGAGTCTATGATTGAGCATTTTGTAGAGACACAAATTATCCAAAATGAAGAAGTAAGAAAACAAAGTCTTCAAAATAATGAAACCCTTAGCCAACTAAATATTGTAGTTGAATCCCTCGCGACTCACAACATTGGTTTAGACACTCAAATTTCTCAACTCGAACAAAACCTTCTAGGACCTCTACCGAGGAAGATATGGATGTTGAAACAACCATTATAGAAAAATTATTTGAAAACCTAGAAAGTGATGATGAGTTTGAAGAGATTGATATTGCGACCGAGGAAAGTTCTAATGAGAAAATAGTGGAGATTGAGGCAGATGCACCGACACTGTTCGAAGAGGAGGTTGTAAAAGAGGTAGAAGAGGAAGCGTATTGTAATCCCAAATCACTACACCCCACTGATTTCTATCCCAACATTTTTTATGGAAACTCCGGTAGACTCCCAATTTAAAACGCATGTTGCGGTATTGAAAAATATCCACATTAATTCACCACTATTTGAAGTCTTACCTAAAAAGCGAAAATTAGAGGACCATAAAATTAGGGATATAATTACCGTTAAAAGGGTGAGGTTAACTCATGAGGCGATGGATGAAATCACTAAGCCTAAAATTGAAAAACTTATACTTAGGATAAATCCAGGACCACTACCAAAATTTCGAAAGAATAACCCGCTCTACAGACGTAAGAAAAGAAAAGGTGAGGGATATGTGAGATGGCTTGATAAGTGGCCATGGAAAATCGATAAGTAGTCATTCTAGTTTCTAATTTTAATTTTTCTTTTTCGCATTTTCGCATTTTCAATTTTATGTTAAATTTTAAATTTTTAGTCGATTATCGGTTGCACCCTTTCTTCTGATGCGTCTGAACTATTTCTCCGTAATACCGATAATTATACTCAGTTAAATAATTCACGTTAATATTTATAGTTATAATTGAGTATTTTAATTATCGTATTTTTTTTTTTTCCGTCTCCTATTAATCTACCGAATTAATACTTCCCAATATTTATAGTATTATAAGGAATTATATACTAGTATTATATATATATCCTACTAATTAAAAATTCTAAATCATCTATATATATATACAAGTATGTAGTATGTATGCATGTGGAACTGAAAAAAGCTTAAGTCTACCTTGTGCTAGTATCATATCACTTTTGTAATTACTAGAAACGCATGCATATTTCGCTGCCCAAAACGATCGTCCTCATGCCTCACGCGTTTTATCTTCTGGTCTCCTTGACTGATTTAATGTTTCGTTCGTTTCCTTCTTTTCATTTCTCACCATAATTCCCATTCAAACTCTTCTCTTTTCGTCTCCCAAATTATAATTCATTATAATTTATTTATTCTTCCATCCTCACACCACTATAACTATCCATCCTCATTTCTTCTCAATCCATATCCCTTCCATCTACTTCTTATTTATTTTCTCTCATCCACCCCATATTTTTATCAAATTCCTCCTTCATTTCTTTCTTTTCCATCGCTCCACGAAACACTCATCATCAAGTGAAACCCGACCGACCTCGTACTAGAGGTAGAGGAGCAAGAGGACGAAATTTTCCAAGCGACAAGTGATTACCCTACTCCTTTCTGATTTCTCCCGGTTCTATCGCATTGAGGACAATGCTTAATTTAAGTTTAGGGGAGTCAGAACATTTCTTAACTCGTTTTCTATTTTCTTTGCTCTAATTTGTATTTCCTTTTCCTTGTATTGCAAATTTTCCATTTAATAAAATACATGTTTATGTAATTTTACTCTTTTATGTTTAATTCTCGTGCTTATTCGAATTCCTCCATATTCTTGAGCCATAACGAAAAAATTCAAACGTTATATTAACATATTCAACTAGTATTAAGGTTGCTTATTTTTATAAATAAGAACTCGAGCGCGACTAAACAAAATTATTATCGTCATAACTCTTCAGAACCCCAACGCGTTAGATTAGTTTAAGTACTTATTATACCAACACCTTAAGACTTAGTTTTAAAGTAATCTCGAGTAGTTTATAAAAGCAGTCGGCACCGCCTTAAACGACAAACTACGTGGAGAATCGATGAATATAAGTGATTGATCAAGAGTTTTAAGGAAAATTTTTATTAGAAGATGCACTTATTAAGTTAGATGGTCCTTACCAGATCATTTAATCCAAAAGTTGCAGATACTATAAAATATTTATGCAAACAACCATTATGAATTGGTTCAGTGGTTTCTGGTGCTGAACTTGGTAGGGCGGACGACGGTCCGATCTCCCGCAATTTGTAATTGGATAAAGGAGTACCAAATATAAGTACCAGAACTCCAAGCTAGATTATAAAGATCAAAGTCACTAACCGGTTACTCCACTATGTGCGCGTAAGGTAAAGGGCTTAATGTGATTGCGCAAGAATGAAAACGGGTGAAACAAAACGAAAGTGTTAGGTCGAGTTATAATTCATGACTTAATTTGGTCTACATAAATAAGGTTATCTAGTGTTATTACGGTAATTTTAATGTCGAAGTCTAAACTTGAGTTATCCAACAAAGAATTGACCTGCAACCGAATACGAATTGAATTATGTTTTATATTTACGTTTGACTTATCCTTGCTTGATTTTTAATTTCTAATTTTTGCTTGAGGACAAGCAAAGGTTTAAGTATAGGGGAGTTTGATAACACGAATTTATATAACATATTTGACGTAATTTTCATAGATAATATTGCTATTTTTATTTAATTATTCTATTTTATTTCCGTATTATGTTGGTATTTCTTTCGTTTCAGGAATTTGCATTAAATAAAAGATAAATTGAGCAAAGGAACAAAATCGAGGAAAAATCAGATTAAAAAGATAAAGAAATGAAGCAAAGGGGTAATAATAGTAAAAGGATGGGTAAAAGAAGGAGAAAATAATTACACAAGCCAAAAGAGCTAAGCCCAGAAGAGAAAAGCCCAACAGCAAGTCAGTCCACTAGCTGTGACGGTCGTCAGCCATCTGCCACGATCGTAAGACATCCATGAAGCGCGTGCGATCATTGATGATGGATCAGTGTTGGGTGACTTGGTCACGAAGTCGGTACCGCATGCATCGAGTCTGCATTTGTGTTTGCATAGGATTGTAACATGTTAGGATGTCTTCCAGTGTTGCAATTCCTTTATTGTTGATTGATTATGCATGATGAATTATATGATTATGATGGTGTATTGGGTTCTGATTGGTGTTAAGTGGTGAAATAATATGCTTGTATTATATTATTGATTGAAAGATTTATAATATGCTTTAATTATGAGGAGTCTCACCCTTACTCTACCATTTCAGATTAAATTAGCTGAGGAGTCGGTGAGGATGGCTCTAGAGCTTATCTTTTTGTCCGTGTGTCAGTGTCATGCTCTGATTAGATTGTAACACTGGGGAACGCTTAGTTAGGAGAATTATTACTGTTTAATAGTTTTGGATTTGAATTCCTTAAGAACTATGATGTTTATTTAAATTTTGATTTTTGGTATTTCCGCTGTGTAAGACATGGTCTTACTATGATTGAATTGTTGGATGATGATCCTCAGTGTAGCATGGCTACTGTTTGATGGAAAGTTTTATATTTCATTTATTAATTGTGACATCCCATATTTCCGTGTTAACTCTGATTAAAGATGATTTAGACTTTAATTTAATTAATATTTTTGGGGTATTTAGATGGGGTGTTACATCCACCATTAGATTACAAAAAGGAGAGATGGTTGCTCCATTAAAACAGGAGAGGATCCAAATTCATAAAATTGAGATTTTAAAGTCAAACCAAAACTACTTAACCACTTTGAAAGCAGGTCAGAACTTTTGATTCGGTATTGGTTGAGACATATGATATGGTTTTTGATTTTATCGGTAATCAGAACCTGTAATGGGTCGATATCTACGTCTACAATGCTAGAATTCTCTAAGAGGGGTGTACCTATAAGACACTCTGATGCTCAAGTAGGTAAGAGTGTTGAGATACATGAGCGAATTTAGGGTTTGAGAATTGAATATCTGACCTTCACATGTGTGAGGATATTTATAATGACCTCAATGCTTGGTCATTGATCCACATTATATGCCAAATATCTAGGCTCAAAATGTGTAACTGACAGGAATCATGTGTGAAAGTAGGAACGAGAAGTTCGTGCTCGTAGTCCTAGAAATAAATACTTGGAACTAGTCGTCGTTACGGGCATAGATTCCTGAAACTAGCCATTGTCGCGAGCAAAGATGTGGTCATGGATAGTTGTGGTCTTGTCGACCATGGAGGTACTCGACCACGCGTCCCCAACCGAAAGACAGAAGAGAAAAATGCCCTTTATTATCCATAGTTGCTTGGGCCAATGCTTTTGGACCGCTTTGGACGCAAGAGTGGATTGGGTCATGTTTAGCCATTGGCCCTGTCCAGAATAGTAGTCCCTCAAGTCATTTCTCATAGGAGAAGGAGTAATGACTTAGAGTCAACTCGCGTGTCGAGGATGGATGAGGGACCATTCACGAGGAGAGTCCCCGAAAGAGTTTGTGGCTTGTAGACTTGCGTTATCGTTTAGTGTGCTTGCTATAAACGTTTATTGCCAGTTCACGCACCTAATGGACGCTAGACGGGAACCATAACCGACAACGTCAACTGGATGTGACCAAAAATGATGAAGTTTGACTATATGTTGACCATAGTTGACTTTTTGTCCAATACAACTGATTTTCAACCATCTGAGCAATTGATTGAGCAAATTTGAGCTATGAGGTTTGAAACTTGACATGGTGATACCTTGAGACATATAAGGAAGAATGATGATCACTTGAGGCAATAGAAAACCATCCTTGACTTGAGAGAATCAAAACCCTAGTTGTGGGGTTGATTGCTTGGGAGAGGCTCATTTGGTCAACCCTTAAGAAATTCTTGAGTATGGAGATGTGGATTGACTTAAGACATAGGAGGGAAAATTTTGGGGTATAACAAAATGTTTACGTGTATCACAAATAACATAATTAAGGTTCCATTTTGCGCCTAATCATGTTTAGCAATGTTGCAAAAGATATTTTGGACTTCAAAACACAAAAATAACTTGAGTTTTGATGGATTAAAAGGTCACACATTTCTCATTTTCTGGATTCATATAAATTCTCTCCAAACTCCATCATTTCACACGTATGAGCTCACAAACCATTCTCTTATAAATAGAGGATCACTTCTCACTCTTTTCTCAAGTTTTTGATATCCAAATGAGCCCTGCTTGGATCCCACATGAACTCTGAATTTGTAAGATTTGTTTTTATATCAAAACTCCCTCATTGACCAAAATGAGCATCACTAAAGCATCCTTGAACTTAAGTGAAGCTATTCGAGCCTTAAGCAAGAATAATCGTGCCTTATTCTAATCGGAACAAGTCAAGTTTCAGGAGCCTCCAAGTGAACTTTGACAGGTATGTTCCTTCATCTTTTCTCAAAATTATTTTCACCAATATGTACTCCTCTCTTCCCTAAAGCTCATGTTTCTTCTATTTTTGAAAATGGTGGCGAATTGAGCATTTCACGATCTTCTCATTTTTCTCAAAATTCTCTTTAATATTTGAATGTTAATTCAAGAGAGTTATATGGTTTTAATGGCGATGAAGAGACGAGTTAAAATGATATGAGTCTGAATCATTTTTGTTGCCTTCGATTTCCACTAGTTTTTCTGCAAGTTTGAAGAGTGAAAGGTTGAAGATGATCACGTGGATCATCCAACCAATGACATTGCTCCATTTGTTTTATTTTTACTAGATGATTTAAAAATAATTATATGCTTTATTTCATTAAAGTTCATGGTGCATGCTCGTTGATAGCCTTTGGATCTGCTTGTTTGGCATAAGTTGACTTCATCCAAAGCACCACACATTTTTTAATATTCTTTTTATTTTCTGATTTTGTTTTAAACTTCAAGAAATCATTAAAAAAATACATTTCAAGTCCAAAAAATATGAAAAAATTTACAAAAATAATTTGAATCACTTTTGATCTTGTGAATATTTTTTCATATTTTTATTTTAACATTTTTTTTATAATTTGTAGATTGTTTACTTTCTTTTAATTGGTTTAAAAATACTTTTAATACTTTTCAAATTCTGAAAAAATTATAGAATGATCCAATGATAGTTCGACAATTTATGGTGACCTAATTTGATTTTTATTTTTGACTTTGTTATTTTTTGTGATTTTTGGTTTATTTCACTTGATTTTGCATTTTTAAAATTAGTTTATGACCCTTAAATCTAAAAAATTTGTCAATACTTCTTGACTTGTATTTGATCTCTGGTAATTTTTTGAGATTTTTATTTGGTGTTTTGATATATTTTATGTATTTCATCAATGAATTCCAATTAAATAACCATTTTCAAATATTTTTATATATTATATCACTTATTTTTATAATTGATTCTGACTTTGTGATGTGTGGACATACTTTGAGTCATAAATTTTATCAATGTCAATGGAACTTTATTGTTGATAGGTCAAATGACCAAATCCACCAAAATATATGGTTAATTTTGATGAAGTTAGATCAAATTTTGGTTCATCTGAAACATTGATTTCACTGTAGCATTCACATCCCTTTCATCTTATCCCCTTCTTCTTTCCTTTAAGTGATCATTAGTGGTCCAAGCTTTATATTTGAAATTTTCCAAGTATGATTGAATATTGAACCATGGTTCAAAACCTTTGAAGCTTGTTGTTAAGAGGCTTTGATTTTATCGATCCTCTAATAAGTCTTCATCAACCTTGGCCTAAGTTCAATCTTCAATCTTCATTGATCACTTATTATGATTCCTCTCCCATTTTCTTCTTCTTTACTTGAGTGATCCTTAGTGGCACAAGTTTATGTCTTGTTGTCCAAGGATGGTTGGTTGATTATCATAGGTCAAATATTTTTTAGACTTGTTGTTATGAGGCTTTGATTTTATCAATCCTCTAATGATTTCATTAACCATGGTCCGTGATCATCATTCAATCATTATGGATCATCCTTGTAATCATGAACTAATAACTACTAACTTCTAACTCATTAACAATTAACTTTAATTTATGCATTTATTTTATGCTCTTACTTTGTGTACTTTATCTTTAGCATTTACATCTCATGTTATTTTCCTTTTGCTCACTTGAACATTATTATGTCATTTTATCTTTGCTCACTTGAGCTTTCTTTCTCTCTTTTTTTTCAAAATACTTAATAATCAACTTGAACATTAAAAGACTTAATTCTCTTGTGGACTGTTGGTTACTACCCTGGCATTGTGGAGTCGTGGACTTCTTGGATTAAGGATTAGAAGCCTTGATACTTGGAGACCCTGAGACCTTTGAACCTTATGTTACCTTGTTGTTACCTTGTTGTTATCTTGTTTGTGTATGGGGAAATCTTCTATGTGCATGTGTTATTATGTTGGCCTTAAGTGATCCATATGGCACATGGCTCAAACTTGAAGACCTTGCTTTGGGTTTTAAAACATTGGATTTCTTTGATACTTCCTTGCTTGTGATTTATTTTCACATGATGATTGATATGCTCTTGGTCTACTATGTGTTTGTGGCTTTAATTCAAAAGATAGAAATTTTACATTTACTTCATTATGTAAAATGTTGACTTCTTGTATGGTTAGACTTTTCCTTATCTTACATTTGACTTTATTTTCCCAGTCATGCTTTATGGCTCTCCGATTAAATCAGACGATTCTTATTAAAGATTACAATTTTTAAATTGAATGATAAAAACTGAATCTCTTTATTTGACCCGCTTAATTTAGATCAAATTCGACAGCTATTACTCTCTGTTTTAAAAATGACTGTCATTTTAACAATTAAATTTATTTTAAAATGATGGCTATTTTTTCAATTGTATCATTTAACATTGTCACCGTAGTGAATTCAATTTTCTTCATCCATCGTCCTCTCTCTCTCTCTCACTAAATCAATCTTGGTCAGATTGAATTTATATTTTATAGTTTTAATTTTGTTTTATTATTTTTTTCTTATATTATTATATCTTCTTTTACTTTTGATTTTGTTTTTTATCTTAATCTTAATTAGTAAGAAACTCGTGTTGTCGCAAGGGTCCTGTCTGGATACATGTTACATGTCTATCAAACCATCATTTATAAAGTTTAAATTCATTCTTCAATTGGTTAACCTTGACATAGTTACAAATAATATATACTAATAATATGCGCTAACTAAGTATTGAGTCGTACTTACAATAAATTGTACAACCGATTCTCTAACTTCAATTATATAAAACTTACATAAAACAGCTGCAAGAGAAATATTTAAAAGATAGACATTAAAATGATGAGTCAATAACTGATATCTCATAGATATGTTTACTTCTACCCGTCAATCCAGATGAGTTAACAAACTCCAACTGAATCCAAATGTGTTAATTCGAAAAATTTATTAAACATATTTTAGATATTAGTCTATTTTTTCAAACTTAAAATAGTTAAAAGTTTTTACATTTAATGTATATATTATTTTCTATGTTTTTAGGAAATTGTAGAAAAAAATTTAAATAAAATGATAATACATAATTGTAGAAATGTAAAAGAATGACGAATTATCTTTTTCACAACAAATTTATGTATTTTTTTTATCATAATTGACTCATGTTCTTTTATCATACCGAAATATTTATAATTTTTTTAGTATAAATGACGCTTTAACATAAAAAAACCCTAACATTTTTTAATATAATTTATTATATTTTAATAGGAGTTTTAATTATAGTTAATATAAGGTATGACTTTTCTCGTCATAGTATGTTTTTTTTCCGTTCATGATACTTTAAATAAATCAACCAACATCATTTTTAATTGTTATTCCTTTTAGTTATTAGGCTAAATTACAGTTTTTGTCCCCTATTTTAGTATTTTCACGATTTTAGTCTCTCTATTTTACTTTTAAACACTTTTGGTCCTCCTTCCCTAATTTGGTGGCATATAGTAAAATATCAAATGTGTGTTATACAGTTATCAGGAAGGAAAAGATACGTATTTTAAAAAGTAAAACATATGCGTTTTTTTGTAGAAAAAGTGGAAATGGGAACCAAAATTGTTTAAAAATAAAATAGGGACTAAAATCGTAAAAATATTAAAATATGGGGAGCAAAAGTGTAATTTAACCTAATTATTATTCCTATATCAATAATTTTTTTTCATTATCATTATTTTTTTCTTGAATATCCTTTAACATGTTTTTTTCATGAATATCATTTATCATACTTGTTTATATTACCATTATAAAATTAATTTGAAAAGATCTTGTTTTGTTTTAGTAATTTTAATTTTAAAAAATATAATTTAAATTAAGAAATTAAACATAGTTAGCGAATAAAATAATTGTGATATATTTATCTTCTTTATTTAAATAAATCATAATTTTTATTTTAGTTGGTTCCATATTTTTATTAATCTTTTTTAAAAATTTAAATATTTACAAAATATCATTAATTTTAATTGGAATAGATATTAGTAGATAATAACTATGTTGCACGTTGATTATTAACTTTTTTGTAGCCAAAGTGGGGATGAGGGACCAAAAGTGTTTAAAAACAAAATAGGGGCTAAAATCGTGAAAACACCAAAATAGGGGGACCAAAACTGTAATTTAATCTAAATTAAATTATTTCAATTTAATAAGTAACTTAATAAAAGACAATAATGATTATGATAAATAATTAAATAAAAAAATATTTAAGTAATTATGATGCAAATTTCTTTACTAAATGACAAATATTTATTTTGATAATAAATTATATCTACAAACATCATAAAGTGATTGATTTGCATTAAAAAAAATATAATGTGTGAAATTTAATTTCCAATTCAATAATAATAATTTAATATATTGGTTAGTGCTAATAGATTGAATTTTTCTCTATAATGTATAATGTCCTACCTAAATGGTATCCAAATTCAAATATATAAAAATAATACTTTACAAAATAATTTTTTCTTCATGCTTGACCACATCTCTATGCTTATTTTGCCATACTTCTTACGTACAATATACAAAATTCAATCGGCAGAGTCATCAAAAACATATCAATCACACATAAATACACCATTAAATAAATGAGAAATTTGTACGAGAAAATATAATACGTTAATATAAAAATAAAAAATATGGAATACTTACACCAGAAAAAATATTTAATTGTTCTCTCTTTATTTTTATTTTATTTTTTTGGATAAATGGAGGGCCGAAGCCCCCGAAAAGAAAAACTACAAAAAGCACAAACGGACGACACTAACACCCGCTAAATCATTATCAAACAAAACTTTCAAGAAAAAAGGGCAATAAAGTTACAAAACTTCTGGTTCTGCTTGATACCATTCTTTGCAAGCATATCCGCACAAATACCTGCCTTGGTGGAACTACCAGTAATGTCCTTATAAACCTGCTTCGAGTCCGTCTCAAGAATGATCTTCCTAAACCCCATACTTGCTATCAATAACAATCCTTCATAAATCGCCCATACTTTCGCCATGTAAGTGGAATAAATGCCAATATTCTTCGAAATCCCCCTAATCCACTCACCCTCGGAGCCTCTGATAATACCACCACATCCAGCATTACCTTCTCTATCCATGGCACCATAAAAATAGTACTATTTGAAATTCCTGACAGCAGATACGTGATGTCACAGAGAATGTTATGACACAGTATCTGACACTTTGTTAACAATTCACATAGTAAATTCAAACAGCAGTAAAGAACACAATAAATTGTTTACCTAGTTCAGTGTGTAACTACACCTACATCTGGGGGCTACCAAGCCAGGGAGGAAATTCACTATTAGTAGAATTAATTCAGGGAATAAACCAACCAGGTTTATCTCCTTCACTTAAAACCTACCCAATGCAACTTCAATCTAAGTCCTACTTAGACCTGAGTTCCTACTCACTCCCCCTCAATCACAACAGTGATATCAACCTATTGATTAATTGAATTGTGAAGACACTCTTCAATAAACTATCTTGATTTTGCTTCAAAGCTTTAATCAAGAGACAAAACACTCGTGCTTCAAAGCTTTGAGTGATAAACTACCCTTACAACCAAATCCTAGTCCAAGGCACTTATCAATTGATAATTGCTTGGCTCACAAGAGTAACTAGAATTACACAAATTACAACCTGCTAAATCTTCAATACAGTCCAGAGGCGTAGCAGCAGAGTAAGGGTTCTTTTCCTTTTATAGAAGCAGTCCTGAAACTTCAGTTTTGGGCTTTCATAAAGATAGCTAGGGTTCACTTAATTAATCCTAAAAACTTGGTCTTTTCAACAACCAATTTAGGTTTAACTAAGATTAACCAATTTAGCTACGTGAGCATGTAATCTAATAACATATAACAATAATAAGACAGCTCAACAAACTTCCTGAAAAATCTCAGGAAAAACAGATTCTGCAGAACAGAATGTCACACAGAATGTCATGACATCTGTTATGACATCAATCAAACTTCTGCAGAATTTCCAGCACAGTACTTGCTTCCAGATCTGAGTTGTACTTAAACATCCTTGTCAAGTAGGATTTATCTTCAATCTCTGAATGTCATGACATTTATCAAGACATTGCTAAAGTCTAGTTTTACCAAAAAGTAATGCCAACTTAAAACACTAACACTATTGTTAGAATGATTAATAGTAACCCACTGATTAATAGTATTAAAAGAAAGGTTGAGAGGTCCATCAATGAATCCGCTTGAGAACCTGAAGTTTAAACGTTGAATCGGTTTGAGAGCTCCGTCAATGGAAGAATGTGTAGTAATTTCTCGTGATAGTGTCTTTTTTCTTGCGAATTGCAGAGAACAAACAAAATCGATTACGTAACAATCTACAAAACAAAAATTGAACAAAATTAGAATCAGTTCATAATGATTCCATTTCATATAAACGAAGCCTCAACCATCCATTTAATAATTACTATGTCAAAATATGAAGAGAAATAAGTAGGTTCCAATAAATTAAAAATACAACACACAAAATCCCCAAAATTTGATTATGTTTTAGAAATGAGGAACAAAGAGAGTAATCAAAACCTAACATTGAAATACACTAAGAGAGGACAATAGCTCACTCATTTTTTAGATCTAAAGTAAGGGCACATCAAAAATCTAAGACAGATGACAATAGCTCGCAAAATTGATTCACCATATGAAACTATGCTTGGAAGAACACCTCAAAATCATGGCATGCTCGTGGTTCACATAGGCTCGTGATGAAGAAAGTAAGATTTCACCATAGATTGTAAATAGGGTGTCAGATTGGTCGTGAGGAGAAAGGAGGAAAATAATTTTGGTTGTGGATTTTTCAATTAGAAAGGAGAATAGTATTTTTATTTTCTAAATTACATCCGAGAGAATGTAAAAAGAAATCACAGAGGGAACCAAAAGTTTGAGGGAAAAAAGAAAGAAATTAGAGACTGTAGCGTAAAGTTTGAGAAAAAAAAGAAAGAAATTAGAGATTGCAGCGTGTAAAATGAGATAACAACTGTGATTTAAAGTGGTTTGCATCTTGAATAATTTACGGAAAATTTAAAGTGGTTTGCATCTTGAATAATT
The DNA here is from genome assembly GCA_021764765.1 of Vicia sativa. Taxonomy (NCBI): domain Eukaryota; kingdom Viridiplantae; phylum Streptophyta; class Magnoliopsida; order Fabales; family Fabaceae; genus Vicia; species Vicia sativa. The sequence continues at coordinate 174,800,821 of CM038796.1, forward strand.
TACGATTTACGGGAAATTGTACCTGATGATTCATTGCAACGGGATTCTTGATGTTCCATTTCTATGCATGAACTTGCTACAAATTCTTGATGATTAGTTTTTTTGGAATTCTAATATGTGATAGTTTTTTTGGAATTCTAATGTGGTAGTGGAACAATTAAAAGCTATCGATAGACCAATTTTAATCAGAGTTGTTAAGTGATTATTTTAGTGATTAAAATAAATGAATAATATTTCAAAATTGTTATAGGTTGACACCTCAGTCCTAATAAATACCAAATTAATATAGTGAGAGTATTTATATCAAATGTCAATTGTGCTCTAATAATTAGTTAAAATATTAATTTAGATTAGAGGGTATAATGTGATTTTCCAAGTACTTAGATTTTTTTTATAATTTTATAATAGATTACAATATTTTAATTTAAATAATGAAGTTCGTGTGAGTAAATGGATTTCATTTAAAAGCAAACCGTTTGAAAAGAAAAAAGAAAATTGAATTCAAATGTTAAGGAGAACAATTATTATATTTTATCATTGTATGTTGACACTTACAGTAAATTCATTAAAAGTGAGTTTACCAATACACCATTTAAAAATTAGTGTAACGGTGCCCAATAGAATCCTTCAATATGGTGCTACAATCTCAAAAAGATTCTGTTTCTTTCAAATTAATTTACATGAAAGTGACTCAATACTTGGCTGTAAACCCATGATAACTAAATATAAGACTACACGTATTGAAAAAGAAAATTGAATCAACAATCTTCTTAAGTTATAAAACGACTATAAATTGAGTTTGTAAGGTTGATTCCACCCTGCAGGTTGCTCATTCATGCCTGTATACTAGTGTTGGGTACTCTGGATTCCACATGTTATTCTTCACATAATCCTTAATTTCATCCTGCAACTCCACAAAGTATGGATAAACATTAAATATATAAACATTTGAACTTGATGTTAAATGAGAATGAACTATTTCATGATAATTCATACTGGTATGGAAAACTTTCTGCTCATTACAGTACATACTATGCCGAGCAAACATCAATGCATTTTAGAAAATATACCATCTATATCAAGAAATCACTGTAAGCGAAAGAAATAAGCAGTTAAAACCTAATTTCTTAAAAGCCTACGGAAAGCTCGCAAACTTAGAAGCGTGGACAATAAGAAGTCCTACGTAAATGAGACACAAAAAAATCAAGCAGAATAAAACTTTCATAACTTCCCACTTTTAAAATTTCCACACATGTTTCCATCTTAAACATAAATCTTCTTTGGGCAAAAGGGTGTAAGAGTTTGGTTTTTCCTCCAATGCAACAATACTAAGTGAAACTAATATTAATTTGAACCAGACCCTTGATCATATTTAACAACCATGCATTGATCAAAGATTTCCAGGAAGATGTATGCCCTTTAAACAGTATGGTTGTACTTTTCGATTTGAATTGGAAGTCACTTTGAGTAAAGTACAATCACGGAGAGATTTTTCGCATAAGACTATTATTTAAAGGATGAATGGTTTTTTTTGTAAATAAAGTACAATCACGGAGACATTTTTCGCATAAGACTATTAAAAGTTAAAACTCAACATTGGATTGGTATGTGGATTATGCCTCCCTGAGATAGCTTTTGAAGTATAAATCTAAAAAGAATAGTTGGAATAAGGCACATTTCAGCTCTTAGAACTAAACACCGGTCAAATCAATCTTCCGTGCAGTAGATAAGCCTACGGTAACAGAGAGTACCAATTTATTCTATCTTAGACTATACAAGTGTATTTTCAGACAAAATTATAAATTAATTATATCCACATTATTGAAGATATTACACTAGTATGTAGTCCACAAGTTACAAAAATAATCCATAATATTTCGAAGCAAACAAAACTTACCGGACTAAGTCTGCGAAGCTCTCGAGCATCCATTTCATGATACCCTTCCGCTAGATCCTCCTCCACGGCCTCTTCTATAACAGCTGCAGCTACCTCCAAGGTAATATCTCGGATTCTGCAAATATGAATTAGTTTTGAGATAGATGAAACTTCATTTGAACTACCTCTTACAAACTATATTGCCTAATGAAAAGCACAGTTCAACCTGGATATTGAAGGGAAAATAACCCCTTTGAGGACCTCCTCTTCACTCATATATGCGGCCAGACTTCAGTTTCCAAAGATCAATCCAGTGCACAAATCAAGTTCCAAAGTTAGACAGCAAATCAGAAAAAACAATCCAATGCACAAATCAAGTGTTATGCACGAAAAGAAAATAGATGTTATTGTAAGAATATATACAAAAGTATTTTGTACAATCTTGATTGTATGTTAGAGTAATTTAGAGTATCTTAGAATATTTCTTATGTGTCTCAAGGGAGACAAAAATTATTTCGGGAATCGTGAACTATGTATCTAACTCCACCAAAAGGAATTGACATTGCAATAAAAAACATGCACAAGTCTGGTATATCATGGTTATTAAAGTATAGTTGATGTTTTAAGACAATCATAGTTCCCGGTGTTTTTCTCTAAATTACACCCCTTTAGAGGAGTGTGATTCGTGAATTCCAATATTTCAATTAATAGAGCTTATGCACATGAGTCTACCAATGCTAAGTTGTGTCTTTGTCAGTAAGCATGTCGATTTGGCAGCAAATCATTTACTGTCACAACAGCAGTATTTTCTGAAATTACTGAATCTTCTAAAACATACCGCTCAGCAGCAGCCTGTAGCATGCCATCAGATACGATCCTAGAGCCGGACAAAAGAGTTCCAAGGCCAATGCTGAAATAAAAAGACATAATGACAAGCAAATGAATTGTATGCATACAAAACCACAGCTTATATTGAATTTATGATCATGTGTGAAACAGCCAACCAACCCCGGAAATAGGTACATGTTGTTTCCCTGGTTGCAGTGTCCAATATGTCCATTTCCTGCAAATTATTAAGCAAATTTGTCATTGTATGTTTCCCTCAAATGGAACACGGTAAAAACAATAATAAATTGATTTTTTGTAGAGAACTAGTACTTTAGCAAGATAAAGAGGTTTTATATATTTCAAAACACGGAGAATCTTTTTTTAGCAACCTAAAGTACAAGGTTGTTTCTACTGAAATTATTGAAGACACGTGAACAATATTCAGAACTTGAAGAGTATATAAATTGAGACAATAATAAAGCTAGAGCCACCCTTACTTGCTGAGGTCAGTTTTGATAAGTTGAATGAATGTATTGAGATTACTGTACAACCATAAATTAGGCTGAATATCTCACAGCATACCATACTTTTATACCATTTGTATTTAAGTCGTAGATGTCAATTAGAGATCTCAAATTTTATTTGTTTCCTTAAACTAAGGGATGCTAGTCTCTGACTTGTGAAAATAAATAAAAAGCTTATATAGAGATTTTCTTTCACATTATGTGCATATTTTTTCTTAATTTCACGTTAATGGATTAAGTAGAGAGCTGTGAATGACAAACACGTCAACACTGTCATGAAGTACTTAGAGAAGGAGCACACAGAATGTATATAAGCAAAGAGTATTTGAAATATTAGTCTGGGAATTTATAAAGTTATACCGAGATCCACATTACTAAATGGACTTCCACTTGCAAATATCATGTTGTCGCCTAAAATGGAGAACGCTTCTTCAGGAGTGCATTCAGCTGTCAAAGAATGAGGGCAGGGGCATGCAAACTATTATAAATCCATGTTGTCAGCAGCCACAGCACATCATAAAAGAAAGAAGAAAAATAATATATACCATTTTTTGTTGGATTTGACATGGCAAATATGGCTGGTCTTGTTGACGTTGACCCCTTGAGGGCCTCTAGTACCTAAAAATCAGGATGTCTTCATCAGTATAATGAAGGAAAGAAAATCAGCAAAGTAATTTATATACTAAGCATAAAATTATAGGCAATTCTTTCTTCCAATTTTCATTTTCACTATTTAGAATGCATGTGGCGGTGCTGGCAATGTCAGAAAGTAATGACTTCTTTTTCAGGTACATAATCTTCAAGTTGGCTTATCAGCAAATCCATAACTAGAAGATCGTTCTCTAGAGTTTAAAACTTAGAGTCAAGTTGGTACGAAAATGAAATGATATATACTAAGAGAGAATAGAGATTTAAGATGCCCAGGAAAAAAAAAAGCTACCCCGCATGATCCACTAAAATTAGGAGATTGTTCTTCCGCATTGGATGGCTTGGTCTTTTGTGTGGGATAAATGCTTAAAAAAGGGGCGGATGGATAAATTGATAGAAGTGGTGCTGATTCCAAAGTATTACTCAACCAAATATGTGTGCAACGTAAAGTAAAACCTAAGCATCAGAAATATATACCTCTTTTGAGAACAATCCTCCAACAGCAGATAGTCCTAGGAGGACATCAGGCTTCACTTGCTTAACCTGTTACCAGATATCAGTAACGATATATGAAGCAAGTATCCCAAAAGTTAAACAATAAGAAAATTAATAAATTTATACAGGCTGGGGGGAATTCCCTAACAGATGTGATGAGAAATTGGATAGCCTTATTATATTGCTGTTTTTCCCACATGTTTTGCCTTTCATTCTTTCCAGGAAATTTGATATTTGCTATAAAAGGTGCTAAGCTAATATGCATGTTCATATTATAATGAGAGAGAAGCCAGAGAAACTTGTTTTATAGGTTTAGGATACTGAAGAAGGAAAAGATAGAAAGAATGTCAAAGTTAATAAACAGAAAAAACTGTAGATGGATATAATAGTGTACAATACTAAGTAAAGGTCTAGTATCGATATTAATATATTATTAGCCTGTAAACAATTGGACTAAAATCTACCAAATCAAAATAAGAAAACAAATCAAATGTTTTTCTGTAAAATTTGTCTTGGACATATTATCTGTTAGGCTATATACTTTTTTAATAATAACTACTATAAAATGATAATAAGCTAGTCACAAGGTTATCAGAATCGAGAGTTTACTTTGAATCGAAAGAGGATAGTAAGATCGAAAAATCGTAAATCGCAACCAAAATCGGTGGATTCTACTCAAATCGTTTTGTTGAATCGAAAGGGGAAATCAAGATCGCATAATCGAAAATCACAACCAAAATCGATGGATTTAACTCATAATACTTAAAGTGCAAGTACTCAAACTTTAAAATCTTAAATATAAAACAAAATACTTAAAGCCTAGATGCTAAATTAGATCACTAATGCGCCATCTACTTGGATCATCTCCCATAATGTCAACATTGTCATCTTCATTAATCACAAATGTCAAATGAATATGAATAAAATACGGTGTTCCCCGTTTTTAAATAAAATGGGTTAAAACTGGGTCACAAAACTGAAACCAGTCGTCTTTACCCATTCTAAAATAACCCAAAAAAAAGCCCAAAATCGGTGGAATCCATATGAGATCGCGGATTTTCCTGCGATTTAGCAATTTTGTGCGATTTTATTGGGATTTTGCTCCGAATTAGGATTCTACTCACTATTCAAATCGTTTAGGGTGAGCAAAATCGCAAAATCCATGGATTTCACGATTCTGATCGCGATTCTGACAACTCCCATGGTTGAAAGTTAACTTTCAATCTAACAAGTTGGGTTCGTTATTCTTCAATTGTCAGGCATCAAAGGTGGTTAGGTTTAGCTATCCAAGCGCTAAGAAGAACCTTTCAAAATTGGGTAATATTAACAGAAGCTAAAAAAGCTACGTCAACAATTTGTTTTTATCTATCTCATACTATGGCAGTTTATAATTCATATTTGCATCTAAAGTGATATTTTAACGAACCACTTCTGCAAGACTTGCTCCTTCCCTTAGTCCTTGCCGGTCCATTTCTTTCAAATTTCTTGCAAAAGGAAGAGCATCTGGATCAATATTTTCACGTCCTTCTGTGATTAATCCCTGCATTTCCAACAACAATAGGAAAATTACATATCAAATGGTGATTAAAACATTTGAAAACATTCATAAATATGGCACAAAACCAACCCATTATAATGAATTTGCACGGCTCACCAAGAAGTTAAATTATAAATAAAGTCATCACAAATATAACTTTAATTCAAATGCTAAGGCTTACATTTTTTGCAATTCAACAATAGCTAAAAAGGGTAAGTGGATAATACTTGGTGATTTTCAAGATTCATAAATTCACAATAGCATTATGAATAATAATACGCCACTAAAGTTAAACGAAAGAAATACCTATCAGCAGGTTCATATGCTGTCTATATGATATACCAGCTTAAACATCACAGCATGAAAGAAAATGAAATTCAAACAGGACGACGATTATTTAGGTTATGCACCAACAAAAGAGAAAGGAAATAGGAGGGAGATATGATGATCAAATTTAAAATTCAATCTAGCTGAGTGTTTGAATGGAATGATTTGAAAGATTACCAAAGTTAAATTTCAACACATATATATTTAAAAGATTACCAAAGTTTAACTATCTCTGTCAGCAAGTTTGAATCCTTCTTTACATATTATGATATCATTCAAGGAAAATGGTTGATTCCTCAAAGATTTTGTGGAGTTTCTAAGCCTCGTACATTGCAGCATGACAAGGTTATGAAAGTCAACCCCCCAAAAATACATATACTAGAATTCAATTGAATATAAAATATGTAGAAATTTACGTTTCCGATTCAAGATAGGAAACAAAGTTTACAACTACAAAGAACCAAACTATTTTAATATGGACATCATCAAAATATACAATACCTTTGCATCAACAACCCAAAATTGACTCTTTGCACTTTGAAAAGCGACTTCATTATTACCCAGCATTCTTGCCATTGTTTTTCTTGCTGCATTAAGAACACCGATTCCAGCACTGCAGAAATACAGATATAACCGATGAGAAAACACACCGAGTGTGAATATCCTAAGTGACAATGAACTCAACAAAGGCTTCTAATTGCAACAAATATTCAATTCAAATCTTTAATTAACAAAACTAACAGAATTGATAAGGGATCGTAAATAAAATACTCAGTATGGATTTGGAACTTGGAAATCATGTGCCTGAACTATTACTTTTGCAAAAAAAAAAAAAAAAAACTCTAGGGATTTCTTCTACAAACAACGTCATAGTGGTCTAACTTAAACATGGGAGAAGCTGTATACAATATATATAGACCAGGCTAAATAATTCATTTCCTAAAATAAGACTTGACTTGCTTTTTAATAACTAATGATTTTACCTTAGTAACAGAATAATTTACAATACTTATGAATGCATATGTTGTGGGACAGTTATAACAGTTTAGATGTGAATGGGTGGGATGAAAATCCGGAATAATTGCTATTCATGCAAGTGCCCAGAAATAAATTTCCCAGTTCCCACGATTTGTTCTTCAATCAGTAATGGAGTGCCAAATAACTCTAGGTTTCAATTTTAGGAGGATTGTAAGTGGGAAATATTCTGTTTCATAAGGCCTATCATTGCCTATACTAGGACAAAGATGGGCAGGCTATTATAAGAAATAAAATGAAAAAGACTAGGAGTGAAAAGATATGAAATTCCTATTTTACTTTCTCTCTATTAACTTAATAGAGAGATATTAACACAGGCAGGCTATTATTAGGCCTATAAAATATAATATAGGGAAGGGCAGGAATCAGTAAGGGCTATGCATGGTGTAGAGATGGCAATTATGATTATTCATATAGGTTAACTGAACTACTCAGTTGTAAGGAGACATTTTCCTTGGACAGCCGTGATGAGATAATCATTATCTTCAGAGTTGTTCCTTATTTTCTATTTTGATGTGTAATTGTTGTGTTGTACCATAATTATCAAAAGAATGTGTTTTAATTTAGGGTTCTAATCACTTTTAAGATGTTAGATTCAGAAAGAAACTGAATGATATGTCATAATAAACTTTAATTCCCATATACTGATTCTGCTGACTAGTCTTCCAATCATAATAGGAGAATTTAAACCGTTGACATGTTCCAGAGTGTTAGGCCACACTCTCATATATTTAGAACTCTTTTGTTTTGTTCAATCTCACAAACAACGTCCCATTTGTTTCTACATTATGTATTATTTGGAATAATTGTTTGATGTGACAAATAAATAATGGGTTGTCCCTCCACTTTTCCAGCAATTTTTCTAGACATAAAGATTTTGGTAGGACATGGAGGCCAAATGTTTGTGGAACTTACAGTTTTTGCAGTTCTTTTGTTGATTTAGGTGGAACCAGTTAACCAAATACCCCTATTTTTCAGTATATCTATTTATCCAATGACACAATAAAGATATTATGACACATTTTCAAGATATTTCAACATAAACTGTGGTTGGTATAGCTGGTTCTTTAGCTAAAAACTGTGTCAAATCATAAAAACCTAGTCATCCTTTCCCGAGAAAAGATAACTAGCTAACCTTCCAGCACCAGCAACAACTATCTTCTGCTTGGGGAAGTCAATCATTGGCCTTCCTTGAGCTCTTACAGCCCCTAGAAGTCCAGCTATTGCAACACCAGCGGTCCCCTGGATAGTTAATTTCACATACATTAAGCAGTAAAAAGATCAATACAAAAATTCCATCTATACATCGAATTCAGTTCTCAGGAGCTAGAGATGACAACTTCGAAGTTATATAACAAACTCCCAATTTAGTCCTCATAAGTTTAGTGAGAACAAATGATATCAATTTGGTCCCAATATTGGTTGATGTCAAAAACTTACTACGAGACAAGCAAATCAATATAATAAAATTTTACAGGCCAATTTTGTCTATCAGAAATCTTTTGATGACTCTGCATGTATTAGTTTATGCATTATAATATATGATCACAAGCATAAAAATGGTTTGCATAAATCTTAGCATAGTAATAAAATACTCTCAACGTTTGGTTGATATGATAAGAGCAAGTTATTCAATTAAGAATTAACAATATTTCCAGAGATCTATAAAAGCACTCTATAAAGTACATTGGACATTATACAATATTATATAACAGAAATTTTACCTGCACATCATCATTAAACATTCGGTAGGTAGTTCTATACCGTTGTAATAATTTGAAAGCCCACTTGCTTTGAAAATCTTCAAACTGTGAGAGCACAAAATTATTGATAGGCATATGATAGAAAAATATGGACCTTATGAATAAAACCTAAATGCAGGCTACTGTTTACATTTTAAACATCACTTTCAATACCTGTACAATCACATTTGGCCAGCGAGTAAAGACAGCTTCCATAAATTCATCAATAACAGCAAGATAGTCATCCCCGTCAAGGCGATGCTGCTGTAGTCCTAAATCTGACAAGAAAGAATATACCATTTATGTTTTGTGTATATATATATATATATATTATATATATATATATACATATATATATATATAGTAAGCTGCACAACACGAGTTGTACTTAGAAATATTAAACCACATATAGGCTTCAACCAAATAGCTTTAAGCATTACGGAAGTTGATCTTTTAACCAGGTGATGAAGATTCAATTTTGTAATCCCCATTCTTTTAGATAAAGAGTTTTAGCATAAGGTAAAGGTTTGAGCATTTTTCACATTGCAAGCATAAAGAGCTATTGAGGAAGTAAAGTATGTTAGAGAAAAACCATTCATGGCCTTGTCTGCCGAATAGATTGATTTTGGAAAAGTTAGTATTTGACAAAAGCAATATGGACACTTATTTTGAAGCAATCATGTCACCCTATATAGGTCCTGCTACAAGATCTTTAACTTAATGGATATAGAGACACTTACATAAGGGATCTTCAAGTAACTTTGTGTTGTTAGTACCAACGTCAATCATCACAGGAAGTACCTACAAGGGGGGGAAATTCGTGGAATCATAAAAGATATGTAGTGTAGTATACAGAGTTTATAATAGAAGAACAATAAAATACTTAATGCTGATTATTCAAGTTACCATCTTGTAGAATGAAGGAATGTTTTCCACAACTGTACTGGCAATGTTTATTAGCAAATGTACTAAATTAAATAAACGCTTTTAAGGTATAGCCTAAAGATAATAAGCATTAGACTAGAAAATTTTTGCTTCATCCATTAAGACTTTTAAACATAATTGATCATGGCATTTGATGAATTGGGATATTTGATATTTTCTTACAAACAGCTTAAAGATACGAGGAGTACTAGGAACAGTCAATTCAGCACTCTCTTTACAACACTCACACTCTTATTGGGGGAAATTCATGTGAGTCCATCCAATTTGGAAATAGGTCCCACATAATGTGGTGGGACCCACATATTTCACCCAATAAGAAAGTCAGAGTTAGAAAGAGTATTAAAGTGAGTGTTCCAAGCACTACTCTAAAGACATTGACTAAATCATAAGAAAATCATAAATAGTTTTAAAGGACCAACAATGAAACATTAAGCAACCACGTACCCTTTGAGGATTTATGCCTGCAGCAGCAACATATAGATCAAGCTTCCCAATAGTAATACCAATTCCTTGAACACCAAGATCTCCAAGTCCCAGAATTCTGCTCCCATCGGTAACTACAATCATATCGACCTGAAAAGCATCAAATGAGATATCCCCATTTGACACTTCGATAAGTTAGTATATATCAAAATATTATCTAACGAAGCACATAGGTCATAAACAATTTAAAAACGTAACAAATGCAAGTGTTTAATTTTCTAAGTACAAGTTAATGAGCATAGAGAGAAAATGTTTGAGAGAGAGAAAGGTAAAAGAGGATTTAATATAGAATTGACTATTTAAGAAAATAAAGAACTTTAGATATAAAGTAGGCAAGCAACTAAGCTATTTACAAAGGATATCGTATATATTTCACAACGGTTAGGTATAAAAAGAATGATCCTCTTACAAGGGACTTCCCCTTCTCCCCAACTGAGAAAGTCTTAGTTATTTTAACCAAAAGTTTCTTTCCAATTACAGTATTCCCCTATTAAATTACTGAAGAATTAACTGCTGACTGAAAGAAAAAGAATAGTATAATCAGTAAACCAAGAATAAGAAAACTCAACATCACTGAACCTATCTGAACAGCATGTTATAGATATTAACCAACAAGGAGTTCCATTGAACAGTTTAATTTAAGCATTTAATTGAATATCTTATAGACAATGCATAGCACTGTCATTGTATCGGAGCTTGACAAGAGGTAATGCGTTCAAATTGTTCCACTCAAAAGCTTCTACTTAAATTATATTTTTCAGCTAATTAAAATAATTTACTCAAGGTCTCCATATAACATACTGGAAAGTACAATGTAATATAGGATACCCAAAAAAGTACTGGCTAAAAATTTATAAAGGAAATGGATTTAAAGACCTGATCAGCTGGCCAATTGTAAACCATGGACATCATTTCTCCGCGATCCTCAGCACTGAAATACATTCCTCTTGGCCTTCTAAACAGTCCACTATAGTTCTGACATACAAGACCCACGGTTGGAGTATATACTATTGGCGCATATTCCTCAATGTTGGCTATCAAAACCTGACATTATACATGTGTCATTGAAGTTAAAATCATATATCATACATAGAGTTAATATAGCCTAACCCAAGCTCCCAAATTTACTAGAACTACTAACAAGGACTGCTGGATGAACCAGAGACTACTGGCCACTAATACTATATTAAAAGACAACACCTTAAATAGTAGTTGCACCTATAGTATATCATTTTTGTTGTAACTATCTATGCAGTTTTACATTAAGGTATATCATGGCAGCCTAGATCATTGTTAGTCTTTTGGCGAGCACTGCCAGAAATTGACACCTATGTCGAGATCAAAAATTATTTCAACCTAGAATTGTTTGTGGTCAAAATAGTGCAATAAAAAACTCTGGACATACTTTATAGTACATAGTCTCATTTCTGTCGTGCAACCGATTTAGTATCCGCCACATGGCCAGTGCGTTAGGATCAGAAGGTCCATCTCTTGCATGAACTTCAAGCCTTTTCAGATCAACCACTATAAACACAAAAAAAAATTGAAATCGTTAATTAAAAATAGAACACGCGCAATTCAAAAATTACTGATGGTCAAAGTTAACAAAACAAAAAATAGAATCCTTATTCCACAACACCAAAGCACCTATGCAATAACAAATGTCTGTTACTTATCTCAAAACTGTTCAAACGCTTGAAACGGAAGATGTCCCGGAATAGAGTTACTTTTATATGCATAAAAGTCACATTATTTTTTCGAAAACAGACAACTGAATGATGGAAAAAGCCTTGACTCGAATGGCCTAATTCCCATTTAAAGGCAATACATACCTCAATCATTAACACCACCAGCGTCCACTAGGAAGATACAAAAAACTACTACCATATAAACCCACATTCGTTAGATATGGTCGGTGTTCCATAAGACCAAAGAAAATAGAAAAACTTACTGAAGCGCTCAATCTGTACTTCAGAAGACACAACATTTGGAGGAAGCAGTCCTCGTAGATCAAGACGGTCTCGTTCGGTCATGGAAAAGGCTGTTCCCTAAATTCAAAAAATCGAAGTACATATATTACTAAATCAGACTGGAATTTTATAAGATGAAAAATACATCCACGGTTTGAAGAGTAAGTGACTATAAACTTGATAGAAAAGCACACAATCATCTTATGCCTGCTACTTAAAAGAAGCTTAGGCAAAATATCAGAACTAAGAAAAGGGAAGTCGCATGAAATTTCATGCGTACTCACTAGCATCATCTAAAGTAAGCAGAAGATTATCACAATTTTTTATAGACTGTAGCTTCTAAACAAGAGTTTCCAACTATTAGAAATAGAGCACTATTCTATGCAAGAAGTTGTCATCGTCAATCTATAAAATGTAAATCTCTATATAACAAAATAAAAAAAGCTCAAGTAACAAAATTCAAAATTGTTCTTTAAATTTTCTATTAGTGCTTCTATTTCAAGAAACTATTCCACTGACAATCAACCAATCATATACAGCTAAATTAAAACTATCCGAATAAAAACACCCATTCAATTCAAGTAACTTCAAATTATGCACAAGTTGTTCATCCATTCCTTGTTATCAATTTCAATTAGAAAATTGGAAGTAAGACGAAACCGAAAACGATGAAATCGAATGAAATAGAGTGAAGTAGAAGGAAAAAGAGTGTATACTTTATTGAACCAAGGATCGTGAAGAATGTCGAGACTACGTTTATGGACGATAGTCGGACGATGACCTTCCGTGGTGGTGAAAGATCGCGAGAGTAAACAGTGGGCGCCGGTGACGTGGCGTTGGAGGCGTTGAAGTAACGGAGACGATGAGTTTAGATGCTTCCAGAAGATCGCCATTCTCGGCGATCGATGGTGAGCGATCTAAGAGATGTATCTTTCGATCGCTTATTTTTGAAGTTTGGAGTGAGTGGGAAGAATCAACGGCGTGTTGATTTGCGCGGTTTTGAGAGTGGGGTCGTAGACTCGTAGTGTTTATTCTGGGTACAGTAATTCAGACAGTGTGGCTTTCGAGTATTAGATTTAAACACTTTTGTCAAAGGAAATTAAATACTGCAGTACCACTAAAATGGGTAAATTGTTTATAACTTGAGTGTGATTGTTTTCTACCAGTCAAACTTTATACAATTTATTTTTAATTAGATGCCAGGTCAACAAAATAATATTTGATATTTGTATTGGCATAAATTTCAAAAGGGAAAGTTAACTTGTGCACCAAATGCTATTTGTGAAAATATTTTATTGGAAGGCGTGTTTTTAATATTTTAAAATTTTAAATATGATTTAATTATATTTAAATTTTTTTAATTATAACATCTTTAACATGTGTCCTTAGGATACATGTTTGCATGACTCATTTTAAGAAAACTTATGAAAGATAAAGTGGGAGACAAGTAATGCAAAGTATAATAATACACAATGTCTTTTTGATCGTTTATATTTAGATCGATCATCATTTATCACTTGAGTTTAAGTGTTTGTTTAATTAGAAACTAGTAACAAATCCGTGCTATCGCACGGGTCTCGTCTGGATTCACATTACATTTATAGATTATTAAATTATTAAGTATGTTACCATGTTTTCAGTTGAGTATATGTCTCATGTAAACCATGTTGGCATTTAACTCCATATTTGTAGCAAGCGGTCATATCAACAAATCACGGCATGAACAAATAGGAAAAATATATTCTTGAAATACATGGAAATTGTACATACTATATATTTTAATTCAAAATAGATTTTTAATTTGAATCGTAAAGTATAAGATATAAAGTTTACCAACTATCAAAGTGCTTGAAAGACTTCCTTGTACACAACATTAGTAGTAGTAGAACACGGTACATTCTCCTTGTCATTAATTAGGATTTTTAGCCCACTTTTGCTCTTAACTCTTGAAATTGCAACATATAATTGACCATGACTAAACACAGGAGTAGGCAAATACAATCCAACACTATCAAGAGATTGACCTTTTGACTTATTAATTGTCATTGCATAGGAGACAATAATCGGAAATTGTCTCCTAATCAACTTGAATGGCCAAGGTGAATCAGAAGGTGACATAGACATTCGTGGAATGTAAAAAATGTTACCTATGTTCTTTCCAGACATGATTTTTGCCTCAATGACATGATTTGCAAATCTTGTAACAATTAATCTTGTTCCGTTGCACAACCCATCGGCTTGGTCCAAATTTCTCATTAGCATAATAGGTGTACCAACCTTCAATTTGATCCTATGATTGGGAATGTTCAGTGTCTTTGTCGATGTTGCAAGTTGAGTTGTCAAGCGTATTTTGAACTTTGATTGAACTTGTTGTTGTATTTATTTAATTATAATTTATATATATATATATATATATATATATATATATATATATATATATATATATATATATATATATATATATATATATATATATATATATATATATGAAAGATAAAGATAAGTTAATGTGATTCAATAAAAATTTAATCTATTTTGACTCAAATAATATTTTAAATTAAAATACACATTTTTATAACTTCAATCATTTTTATTACCTCAATTATATATAGCAGCAACAAAAGAAATAGTTAAAAGATGTACATTAACCCGTGAATCCGAATGTTCACATCTACCCGTGAATCCGAATGAGTTAACAAAACTCAAGAATAAAATCATTTCTGAGATATTTTAAGGTTAGCACGTTAGATGAAATATTGGGAGGGAGATTTCTCTCTTTTGTTTGTAAGGGGAAATTTCATTTGTGAAACAGGATATTTGTTTGGACTGATAGTTACCATGTTTATTTTAATTATATATATATATATATATATATATATATATATATATATATATATATATATATATATATATATATATATATATATATATATATATATATATATATAAGTTTTCCAATTCAAATAATATTACTTTTAGATATTACTCAATTTTTGCAAACCCAAAATTTATGATTTCCCACAAATATCATTTTTAAATCCTTCTTTTTATATATTATATTTACAATTTTTACAAACCTACCATGTATGACAGCTCCTCATCAAATTTAAATTTTAAATGAATATCTAAATTAGATCTTATTTATATGTCTTTTAACATTAGCTATTGTGAACATTGTAGCTCCAACAACAACCTTTGATTGGAGAAATTCTTCCCAAAATTTTGACAGAATCTGTGTCAACACATATTCAACTAAATCAAGAGAAACCTAAAACAGTAAAAGATCATATAGAAATTTTTGCAGATATGATATGATTTTCAATTTTTAAAAAATATATCAATAGCACAGGTCTTGTCTTGATTCACATTAGACGTCTATAAGATTATCATTTATAAAGTATGAATTTTACTTTTCAATTCGTTCATATTCACTTAGTAATAAATATAGGCTAATAATATGTATTTACTTTTTAAGCTTTGATCCGTATTTATAATAAACCGTACCACTGATTCTCTAACTTCAATTATATTAAATAGTTGCAAAATAAAATTTTAAAACATGGAAATTAAAATTAACAGTTTACAACTGATATCTCATAGATACGTTCACATCTACCCGTAAATATTAAAATATGGAAAAATAATACTTAATTTTGGTTATAAAAAAAAATAAAATTTATTAATCATATACTCGTCTGGATTCACATTACATGTCTATCAAACTATCATTTCAAAAGTTTAAATTTATTCTTCAATTAACTAATATTCACATAGTTACAAATATAGAATAATAATATGCACCAACTTTTAAATATTATATGTATTTATTATAAATCGTCTAACTTGAATTAAATAAAACAGCTGCAAAAAAATTTTAAAAATGGATATTAAAATGAACAGTCTACAGATGATATCTCATAGATACATCAAACCCTAGTTGATCAATCTTTGACAAATTTTCAATACCACTTTTTGACATTTTCTTAACAACACGTTTGCTCTCAACCAAATACCAAACAAATATTGTTTCACAATAAGCACAAAAGACTGTGTACTTTTTCCTATTTATAAGTGCCTAGAACCTGTGTGACAATTTATAAAACAATTTTTAATTTATTGATTTTAAAAACAATTGTTTTAATACTTCTCTTTTATAAAAATATTAGTAACTTATTCTCTTTTATTAAAATTATTGTAACTTATTTCCCTTTATGAAATTATGGTAACTTTTTTTCATTTATAAGCATCTGGAACACGTTTGTCTATTTATAAAAATATATGTAACATATTCTCATTTATAATTATATAAATAGTTAAATTTATAAAATTATTTGTAACTTATATTTCCATTTATAAAAATAATTGTAACTTATACGATTTATAAAAATGATTGTAATAGTAAATTTTTATCTTTAATTATTAATTTTTTATGAGTATCATTTATCATTAAATTTTCATGACTATCATTTAACATTGTTTTATCATGATTACGATTATAAAATTAATTTGAAAAGATTGTGATATGTTTAGTTATTTCATAAGTTTAAAGAAATTACAAAATCTCAATTGATTTTGTTTTGCTTTATTATCCTTTCTATAAAAAGCTAAATAATTTCAAAACATATTTTATTTCAAATAAGGATCTAAATAATTACAAAATATGTTTTTCGAGTAATCTTGATTTTTATAGATACTTTAGTTAAGTTGTATGATATTTCTTAAATATATGTGATTTTTATTAATATTTCATACAAATACATGGTTTTTAATAATATTTAGTAACAAAATGTTAATTAAACAATAATAGTACTTACTTTCAATTTTAAACAAATAACATTTTGAAATAAAATAAAATAATATTATTTTTATTAATATTTTTTAAAAATATAATTTTTTTAATATTTATTAATAAAAAACTTATTTTTAAGACAAAATTTTATCGATTTAAATCTTTCAGAATATATATATATATATATGGTTAGTCATTACTCGTTTTTGGAATATTTATTTTAAAATAAATTTATGTGATCATTTTAGAATAAATCATAAATCAAGTGTAATTTATATGATTTTTAATATCCTTATAATCATAAATCATAATTTATATGATTTTTAAGATATTTATAATTATATTGTTTAGTGACCATTAATGAGTACATGGTGTGTAGAGTAGATTCAATTGAATATATTGTAAATAGAAAATATATATATATAATTTCGTCTTTGTATTTTACCATATATTTATTAATGTGCATATATTTTCAAATAAATATTTATGTTTTGAAAAAAAAGTTAATAGTTATCTTATAGAAATGTTTTATTTATAAATAAGAATTTTTTCAATGCTCTTTGTATTATTATATATTATTGTAATATTTTAGTTTTTTTACCAATGGAAAGAAAAAAAAGATTATTTAAGTTTTTTTATAAATAGAGAAAAAAATAAGTGTAAAATAATTTTATAATGACAATCAATCCACCACATATTTAAATAAAATAGAATGCAAATTATGATATATGTTTTAGTTAAAATCATATTTAATAAAGCAAATTATGATATATGTTTTTTTTTTGCATGAATTAGATAATAATCAAATAAATAATGCAGAAAACAAATATTCTAATAAATCAAAACGAAGATTAAACAAATATAGAAATCAGGCTAACAATGAATCACAAATTCCATTGTATTTGTCTCAACACAACAATTAACGTGTCCTTGTTTTTTTCGTTCTAACTTTAACAAAATAACTAAACAAAAACAAAATAACTAAACAAAATCAAAACGAAGATTAAACAAATATAGAAATCAAGCTAACAATGAATCACAAATTCCATTGTATTCATCTCACCACGACAATTAACGTGTCCTTGTTTTTTTCGTTCTAACTTTAACAAAATAACTAAACAAACCAAAACGAAGATTAAACAAATATAGAAATCAGGCTAACAATGAATCACAAACGTGTCCTTGTTTTTTTCGTTCTAACTTTAACAAAATAACTAAACAAACCAAAACGAAGATTAAACAAATATAGAAATCAGGCTAACAATGAATCACAAATTCCATTGTATTCATCTCAACACAACAATTAACGTGTCCTTGTTTCTGGGATTGATTTTAACTTTCTCAAGAATGATTTTAACTTTCTCAAGAATATGATAAATACTTATATTCACCCTATAACCTCCCACTTTTAGAATGTGGAGCTCAACAATACGTAACCTTTTGAAAATAATGGAGAATGAAGAAGATTGAGGAGTGAAAGAGTAAGGGTTTAGAATGACTATATATAGGGTTTAGAATGGCTATATATAGGGTTTAGAATGCATGAGAAGTTGTGATATCTTGGAATATCAAAATAATCCATTCTAATTCCAATAATATACATTTAATCTTGTAGTGTAATGATAAATAGTGGGTATTTTTAAATCATGCAATGGATAATATTCCATTTAATTATAATAGATCTAATTTGGCCATTCCAATTCCAATTTCTTCCTCATTAACCGTGAGTCAAACATTAGAATTCAAATTCTGTCAAAAAAACATTGGAATTCAAATATAAATAAATTAACCGTGAATGAAACATTGGAATTGGAATTCAAATATAAATAAAATTCAAATATAAATAAAATAAATTAATACATCAAATAAATAAAAAATAGTGTAAAATTATGATAGATTGACATGTCAGCAAAATTAAATGCCAAATGAATATGGTAACAGCATAGTGTTGATTAGTCTATTATACCCTTGGAATAAGAAAAGTTATAACATTTAATCAAAAGGTTAGACTTGGAATTTCCAGGTACTTTACTTTTAATAGATTGATAATTGAAGTTATATTAACACCTAAAAGATGTCCAACACGTATGTATATATGGTTTAGCTTTTTTATAATTTTTTCTTTTTAATTTCAAGTCAACAATAGTCCAAACAAACACTTATTTAATATGTACACTTGTGTCCATTTTAGGTGTTTAAATTTTAAGTAATTTTTATTTTATTTAGTTTATTTAATTCTATTTTGATTCAAAGATTTATTAGAGTTTCTTTATTTTCTATATTTAAAAATATTTAATGTGATTATAAGGATTTTTTTTTATTATAATAAATTCTAAAGTATTTATTTTTAGTGGATTCCATAATCTCTGTAACAGATTTTGCGTTTGTCATCCTATTTTTATTTTAGGTTTAGCGTTTGTTATTTTTTTAGAGTTTTCGACTACATCAGTTGGAATCAAAGCAGATTTTCTCTTATTTTTTCATAATTTGACAATCATGGTGGATTAACCAATGACTAGAACAGATCTTGAGAGAACTATTGCGATTTTACCCCGGCTCTAACTGATTTAATTGAACAGATGTCGAATTTAGCAAATCAAGTGGACAACACTACCACAACCACCACCACCAACAACAGGAATCAGCGAAGAGATAGGAGACAAAAACTAATTAAGAAAAAGAACCTTATGAGAAAGAGGTTGATCGTGGGAATCAAAATAGCAAACATTATTATCGAGTGGAGGTTGATATTCTATTATTCTACAAAACGATGGAAGTGGGTGAGTATCTTGATTGGCAGGTCGACGTTGACAAGTTCTTCGGTGTTATGGGCGTCCTTGAGAACAAGCAAGTTAAGATGGTTGCGATCAGGATTAAAAATATTACAGTTATCTAGAGAAGATTCGAGTTCAAGAGAAGAAGAACCTTGAGAGAAAGAGGTTGATCTTGGGAATTGAAAGAACAACCATAACTATTGAGTGAAGATTGATATTCCATTGTTCTACAGAATAATGAGAGTATAAGAGTTTCTTAATTGGAAGATCAACGTCGATAGGTTCTTCGACATTATGAGCATCCTTGAGAACAAACTAGTTAAGATGGTTGTGATCAGGCTTTAAAATATTACAGTTGTCTGGAGAGGAAGATTTGAGTTCTGGAGAAGAAGAACCTTGGAAGAAATAGGTTTGATCATGGGACTCAAAAGAGCAACCTTGATTATCGAGTGAAGGTTGATATTTCATTGTTCTATGGAACGATGGGAGTGGAAAAGTTTCTTAATTAGCATATCGATGTCGATAGGCTCTTCAACATTACGGGCGTCCCTGAGAACAAGAAAGTTAAAATGGTTGCGATCAAGCTTAAAAATATTGTAGTTGTCTAGTGGGATAAACTTTTTGTTCAAAGGCAGAGACAAATGAATGGGCCAGTCAGAATTTGGTGAAGAATGAAACAATTGATGTTGGAGCAGTTTTCGCCAGAGGATTATGAACATATTTTTTATCAGATGTACATCGAGTATGTTCAAGGCAAGAGAATCGTGACTGAATACACAGCTGAGTCCCTACGGTTTGTTGAGTAATGAGGTATTTTGCATGTGCACGAAAAGTATCAAAGTGATATAAAAAGTGTCAGACTCATATAGTCCAATAGTCAAATTTATCAATAGTTATAGTGTTTATTTAAGACGAATAAAAATAAGTGTTTGGTTGAACAGATAAAATATTAAACTTGAATTAACTTTGAATTAATAATAATAAAATATGGGAGAATAAAAAGAAAATAGATTTATTAGACGAATAATTCCAAAATGAAATTCTCATCAATTAACGGTACTCTTGTTATTTCTAAATAAGATTACTTACGGGACAATATTTTCTACTTTGAAAAGAATTTACTGAACAGAAAATCTCGCTTCCGCGTATTCATAACTGGATTTTACTCTCTAAATTATATTGTCTATTTTCACTGTGCTAGGCGTTGTTTGCATTAAAGTAGTAAAACATATTTTAAGAAATCAAATGCTTTACTAAGTCGAAAAGTAATTTCGGTTGAAAAGTTTAACTTAAAAGGGTTTTAGGCTTTTGCTCGGGTAACTGGATCCTAAACCTATAAGTGTGCATTCTTAAATACTTTTAAAATCTCTTTCTAGAAATCTTTAAACTTTCCTAATTAATTAATAACGTGCTTTCACGGTATTTATTAACCAAAAAAATCCAATTCTACACTTTAGTGTCTGGCGGCTTTCGAACTTACTTGACATTTTTGCTGCCCCACTTTCGTAGAGATATATTAAAATTAAGTTCAGAAATATTGCATTAAAACCGAAACAACCCACAATTTAAATCCTAAAGAGACAACAAATAGGGTACTATCAATTGACAATCCTCACAGTCCAACATTACCAAATTAGTCGGATATAGTCACGGTACACAAATAAACATTTGATTGGAATGCGAGATTAAACATAACGGTAAATTTTAATAAAAGAATCATCGATGTATAAATTGCGAGGAAAGTAAAAGATGAGATAAATAAGACGGAAAAAATAAAAACATGGTAAATAAAGCATAAAATACTTAATAAATTAAGAACCTGCTCCAATCGGAGGCTTTAATCTGGTACAAGAAGTAAATTGCTGAACTTGAATGCGGAAAGTAAAATACGAGGGCAAGATTAGGCTATGATAATAGTTGCTCCAAACTCGATTACAGACTCAATCAATTATGTGATAACTTTCTAGTGTGAATAGTTAATCGCTTACAATTTTGACAATATGTGGCTTAAGTTTATAACTAAGCTTGGATTCCTAAAAGAGAAGCTCAAAAGTCTATTTAAAATGAAAATAAAACCCTAAATGGGTTGTTGAAGCCATATCCATGATGTACTTGTACCTGAATGGGTGGATATGACCCATTTTTTTTATCTTTTTTCATTCAGATGCTATTACATTAAGTCTGTTATCCATACATGTTTATAGTAAGGCGACTGGTTAGTGATTTTGATCCTATTGCACGGGCTTTTGGTACTTTAAGTGGTGTAACCCTTTTGCTTACCTTATTGTAGTTGTGTGGGACCATGTTGCAATTTTCTCTACCAAGTTCAGCACCAGAAACCTCTGAACCAATAAATAGTGGGTTTTTTCACTATTTTTGTAGGTTCCACAATCGTTGGATTAAGAGACCGGGTGAGGGCCCCCTAACTTAGAAGACACATTCCCTATTTTCAATTAATCATAATAGAGAGAAGAAATGAAGATTATTCACTTATATTCATCAACTTATGTATGTAGAGCATGCTTAGGCTAGAGTCGATTGATAAAATAAACTACTTAAGGACTTAATTTTTTTTGGGTGAGAATTAAAAGTTAAGGCATACTAATTATCCAGATCGATCGTTATAATTAACAGACTTACGGTGTTAAAACAATACTGGTATTCACGGACATTTCCCATGTATCTATAACATGTCTTAATTTTGTCTTGGGTTTAGGGCAAGATTAGGCTTTGACAATTCAGAACAAACATTGTTACTTTTGTAAAAAAATTGGTATGGCTAAAGAAAAGGAAAAATATTCAACAAACACCAAAAACACGTGTAGAGACTCGACAACACATCCAATAACTCGATAAAACAAACTAAAATAAAAATAAAATAAATAAAAAGGAATACTAGAAAGCAAGAAAGTAGTGAAGAAAAATAGGAATTCTAACTAAAAATCAAGTAAATTAAATTAAACATTGTCCTCAATATTTAATCCAAGGCAAGAAAGGAAAGAAAAAACATGTTATGCTCTACTACGGGCCTGTAGTATCGCCACTCCCCTGCCCTGGATCATGTCTTTGCTAACAGGATCTACTTCTTCTTCAGAATGTCTCATCTAAGTAAATTTGCTCTATTTGTGTAGTTATTGCAACATTTTGTGCACTCTGATGTCAGACGTGACCCGATATAGATGCTTGGCTAGCTTGAGTAAGTTGGTGATCAGATGTCGGACGCTCGATTGCAGCCTAGTGGCATTGGGTACTAGCAGACTGTGTAAGTTGAGCCTATAACACAAACTATATAGACTTTGTGTTTGAGCATGCAGATATTGCATAAATGAGATCATGTCATGTTGCTGCCTATATAACACGACATAATCCACATCCCGGGGGATTCTTTCAGCTTAGGTCCCATGACCCGAGGTGGTACCAATAAAATGGTTAGAAAAATATGGTGTAGTGTCTACATCTGAATAATAGGGTGGATGAGGACGACGAGTAGGTGAAACATGTTCCTTCCTATTAAGCTTATCATCAGTATCATTATTTGTCTTTGCATTAAGCTTGAACTGTTATGGGTAATATGTTGGTATATTCAGGAGCATCCAAGTTAAATGTCCAATTGGCCCTTACTCGCACATCAGTACATGAAGGCCAAGACAAAACAATACTTTTAACAACTTCATTATGAATCATAAGGTGGTGTCGACCCTCTCTTCAATTTCTACAAAACCGCATATATCGAACATAATCAATATCAAGAGTGTGGGGGCATCACAGGCTCTAAGTTCTCAAGTTGTGCATTTAGGCCTATGGCACAGGCCAAGGAGATTATCAAGCCTCCAAAAAGAATAGTTGCTCTAGAGTGTCTCATGTGTGTAATCATAAAAGGTACCGAATTTACCTGTCGGCGGGTAAGGGTAGCCTGTAAATAAAACATCTCTTTCACATTTATTATGTTTGTGCTTTCCCGGCCAAAAATGGTGTTTGCCAACATCTCGCGAAAATGTTGTAGAATTCGTTGGTTGAAAAAATCAATGAATGCGCCTTTGTTCCACAACCACTCCATGACATAGTAGTAAAAGTCATTGGAACAAAGAAGTATAGTGGACGTGTCCGTGATATTGGAAGAGATGTCGGTATGAGACATTACTTTGGATAATTATTAGTGAGTAAAGAATTGTCAGAAACAAATGGAAGAGTTGGTTGATCAAAGACTTGAAGAAGTATTAGAAAATGAGCGAGAGATTGTGTAGGAGAGTGTGACTTGAGAGGTGATTAAGGTACGTAGAAGTTTGATTTTGGAACTTTCAATTTTGTTTGTCTGTTTAAAAATATGTTGTGTGTTGTTGTTTATGGTCTTAAAATTATGTGTTCTATTGTTGTTGTTTTTATGATGTAGAGATTGATATGGATGAGCAATATCATCAATCGAATACAAACCCATTAAACTTTTATGAGAAAATTTCTTTCGGTGGTGTAAGCACGAAAGGGAGTAGTTCAGTCTCCCAGATAAGAATTAGACTTTAATTCCTCAACTAGATCAAATGTAAAGATTGTCAAGAGTTGTCATAGATATGACAAATGCCATCGAAATATAATTAGAGCGCGTTCCAGAGTATTGTCAACCTTTTTATCTTCAAAAGAGGTGTATTAAAGATCCTATGTAGAATAATGAGAGACTTGACACGCCTTTATTATAATTTTGGTTTTTTAGGGTATCAATTTATATTGATTATGCTCAATTACTTTTATAGTCAAGACTCACTTTAATATTTGACTTTTGTTTTAATATTTAGATACATGCATTATCTCCGTATAGAAAGAAAAAAGATTTAATCAAATATTTAATGTTTAGAGCAGTGTTTTAAAAATTGGACCGGACATCAAACCAGTGAGAGTACTGGGCCACTAGTTTATTGATCGAACCACTAGGTCACTGATCGAACCGCATGACAAAACTGGATTGAACCGGATAACTTAGTTGAATAGACGGATCATTATAACAAAATTATATTGGTATAAAACTTGTCAAATTGGATGATTCCGTTTCTACAAAATATAATAAACAATTAAATTTTTTACAAATATTATATCATAAATAAATTCACAAGTTCAAAATTTAAATTTAAATATAAGTATCACATATAATAAAATAGTACAAAATTACAGAGTCTAATTATAAACAAAGTATAATTGCAATATAATCTAATAAAATAGTTTATAACAAAATAATTTCACTGTCTATTATATTTAATTTTAAGGAGGATAAATTATTTCAATGTTGAGATCTCCTTCTTCAATATCAAAATCATCTGCAACAAAATCAATTACATCTACAACATGTTCCTCGTCAATAAAATCATAATTTTATGTTATTTTTTATTTAAATTTTTTATTAATTAATTAAAAAGACTAGTCATTTTGATTTTTAAAATTAAAAAATTAAATTAAAAATTAAAAAATTAAAAAATTAAAAAAAAAATTTAAAAATGCAATTGAACCACCAATTTTAAAAAACTGTCGATTTTTCTAATTTACATCGGTTTTGATCGGTTTATACCGGTTTGAAGACACATCTGATCTAACTATTGAATCAGATTGATTACCTGACCGGTTCCCGATTCGATCGGTCCGATCGACCGGTCCAATTTTTAAAACATTGGTTTAGAGAATTAATCAAGGGAGATAGAAATTTACATACAAAAGTTCAGATGACTAAAGTTTGTTGCCTAGTATCATTTGAGAGTTTGAGTTTGGGCACTTTGCTTAAGTTACAATCAATATTTTGTTTTCTTGTTAATACTTTATTGAGTTTTTTCTTTTCTAAGCTTCATCTATTTCATTCATCAAAATTTACTCTTTA
The DNA here is from genome assembly GCA_021764765.1 of Vicia sativa. Classification (NCBI taxonomy): domain Eukaryota; kingdom Viridiplantae; phylum Streptophyta; class Magnoliopsida; order Fabales; family Fabaceae; genus Vicia; species Vicia sativa. The sequence continues at coordinate 174,826,648 of CM038796.1, forward strand.
TTCTCTTTTTTAGTGTTGATTTATCTGACTCTCCTTATCATTTTTTGGTAGTTGACACTAGTCTCCCATGTCTGTCAATTTATGTCATTTTCCTTTAAAAAAATTAGATATAATTTTTATAGTGATGTTAAAATTGAAGATTAAAGAATAATTAAAATAAATATTATTTGATGGATTAAACGGAACATCTATTTAATTTTTGAATAATATTAACATATGATCTAAGAATACATGTTAAAAAACTTTATAATTAAAAATTTTATCTCAAATAAAATATAAAATAAAATTAATTGTATATTTATAATAAATTTAATATACATAATTGTTTTTATTTAATATATTTCTTAAGGACATGTGTTAATATTATCTTAATTTTCTAATATCAAATGATTTTTTACATTCATTAGGTTAAATGGATCAAATGTTACATCTATTTAAATGAGTATACTAATGGTAAATGTGCACTGTGTTAGATGAAATTAGTTAATGATATTTTAGAAACCGAAAAGTAACATTGTTTTGCCCCTTGAAATTCGGCAATTGCATTGGAAGTTCGATAAAACTTAGAAGAAGAAATGGATCGATTTTTTCTTTGCCGCCTTTCTTTTTCTCCAAATCAATACACAGCATGGCCATGGCCATCTTTGTATCACTACATCTTGGACCACGGTTTTGAAAAATTTACCACCGAAGAAATTACTGGGTTGAGTCGCAGACTAGATCGCTCTCTTTAAGACGTTTCGCGACACTGCCTAAATTTATGCAAAGCAGTCGAACTACCGCGCCGCCTCCAGGATAAAACAGTCCAGTTCTATACTGTATGTTTACTATTTGCACAATAGATAATCGGTCTAGAAATACACCCTCTGATGGTACAAGACCATTCTAATATGGTATCAATACCATTCATACAATCTAGTACAAAGACTAGACGTAATAATTTCTCAATCAAAGAGAAACTCAAATAATTCTCCAAAGAGAATATAATAATGGTCATTTGACCACTCATAACAATTTCTTCAATAAAGAAAAATCTAAATAATTCTCCAAAGAGAATCCTAAAATTATACTAGATAATTTCTCAACTCAAACGAGGAGAAATTAATATTATTCTCAAAAGAGAATTCAAGAAAGTACTCGGGAAATTCAACGAGTAGGAAGAAAATGGGAGAAGTTGGCGCTTCGACAATTCGAGAAACACAGAGTTATGAGAGTGAGGAAGGAAAAACTAATAGAATAGTTTTTGGTGTAGTTTAGAATGAAACATGTTAACTCCTTATATAGTGAAGTAAGCTAGTAATATTTCTCAAATGAGCAATGTGAGACTAAATGGTTTTTTTTTTCAACCACAAAAAATAATTATAACAATGTGGGACTAAGAAATTTTTTTAAATTCGATATATTGGAACAAACACATGTTCCAACAATCCCCCACTTGAATTTAAAGAAGTGGTTCTAGAAGTAACGTCAAGCGTTTCTAAGATTGTGCATAAACAAAGGTGTCTACGACTTGAACCTTTACGTAGCAAGTAGGATTCTGATTCAACAAGAGTGACACAATATCTTAAACTCTATCTCAGACATCAAACCCGCACACAACCTTTTCTTAAGGTGTATTCTAATAGCCCATGCTTTAATGGCCCTGCACGTGTATCCCAGTTTAGTGAAGGCCTCGAAATTCCATAGGAACCGGCCAAAGTTCCACAATCACATAGGTGATTCTATCAAGAGTACTCCTGTAGCCTAGGTACTCCCTCATACAAAGTATAGATCTCATTAAGAGTTTTTGTTATCTCATCCTCTTATTACTTCAGGATTCATACTTCTCTTATTCACATTAGCATGATCACCTCATATTACTCACAACTTGTTATTACCCATTGAACCTATTTCTTGGGATCTCCAGTCATTTAGGTCGGGTTACCATCATGAGCAACTCATTTTTCTATAGGCATTAGTCTCATCTTATATGATGTATATAAACTTTCTCTCTAGTTAATCCTTTCGTCAAAGGATATGCTAAATTTTCATCAGTGCGTACATGATCCACTCTTACAGCTCCTTTAGAGATAAAATCTCTAATAGTAATGTGCTTTCTTCTAATTTGACGTCTTTTACCATTATAATAATGGTTCTCAATTTTTGCAATAGTCGCGGTACTATCGCAGTGGATCAACACAACTGGCATATGTTTTTCCCATAAGGGAATCTCAGTAAGCAAACATCTTAACCAACTTGCTTCTTCACTAGCACTTACTAATGCTATCATTTCATACTCCATCCTGGACTGAGCCAGGATAGTCTATTTCTTTGATTTCCAAGATACAACTCCTCTAGCTTTGGAATACATAGTCATTAGTTACTTTGGAATCATTTGATAAGGTATTACAATATGCATAATTGTATCCTTCAAATACAATATGAGATCTCTGATAATGTAAGCCGATATTCATGGTCCTTTTAAGGTACCGCATGACTTGCTCAATAGCTTGTCAATGTTCATTACTCGGTTTACTGGTAAACCTGCACAACAATCCTACAACATATGCAATGTCTTGTCTCGTACAATCAGTGGCATATCTAAGACTGCCACTGATGCTTGCATATTCTGTCTGTCTAACACTTTCACTAGTGTTCTTAAACAGTTTCATGCTTGGATTGTATAGTGTGCTTGTTGGTTTACAATAAAAGTAATTATATTTCTTTAAGATCTTTTTCACATAGTGTGATTGATCCAAAGAAATTCTTTGCTCAGATCTCGTGATCTTGATACCAAGAATCACACTTGCTTCTCTGAGGTCTTTCATATCAAAGTTGTTGCACAACACTGATTTCACATCATTAATGGTCTGAATGTTTGACCCAAGTATGAGTAGATCATCTACACATAGACATATGATAGTGCAAAGGCGGTTCTCAAATTTGTAATAAACGCATTTGTCACTTTCATTCACTTTGTACTCATTCTATATCATTAAGTTATCAAACTTTTCATGCCATTGCTTTGAAGCTTATTTTAGCTCATACAAAGACTTATCTAACTTATAGACCTTGTATACTTGTCTATGGATCACAAACCCTTTCGGTTGTTCCATCTAGATTTCTTCTTCTAAGTCACCATTTAAAAAAATTGTTTTAACATTCATTTGGTGTACTATTAAGTTATAAATATAAGCTATTGAAATAAGTACCCTAATGGATGTAATTCTAGTGACAGGAGAAAAAGTGTCGAAGAAATCTATATTTTCTCTTTTCCTAAAACCTTTGACTACAAGGAAAGCCTTGTACTTATCAATTGTTCCATCAGGTTTTAGTTTCTCTTTTTTTCAAAACCCATATACAACTGATTGGTTTGCAATCAGGAGGCAAGTATACTAAGTGTCAGGTCTTATTAGATTCTAGATATTAAATCTCATCATTAATAGCTACTTGCCATAAATCCGCATCCAGAGATGATAAGGCTTCTTGAAGATTTATTAGATCTTCATCTACATTATGATCCGCGTAATCGGACCCATAGTCTTTAGAAACTCTTACCCTTTTTCTTAGTCAAAGTTCAGTTTCTACTTCGTTGTTGCTTTTAGTGTTTCTTATCACAAGAATGTGATTCGATTTAATGCCCCCACTATTTCTCGATTTGAAAGGAAATTTATCTTCATAGAATTCAATATCATTTGATTCTATGATCACTTTATCATTTAGGTCTTAAAACCTATATGCCTCATTGTTTGTTGCATACCTAATGAATAAACAATCATAGGCTCTACTAGCGAGTTTAACTCATTTCGGATCCAAAAATTCTGACATAAGCTAGATAGCCCCAAGTTCTCAAATAAGACAAGTTTGGTTGTCTTTTCTTTAATATCTCACAAGGAGAGGTCATAATAATTTTTTTTACTTGGGAACTCTAGTTAGGACATAGCAAACAATCAATAAAATTTCCCCCAGCAATGAGGTGCAACACTAGAATTCAACATAATTGCAACAACAAGTCCAGTAAGAGTTATATTCTTTATTTCTGCTTTACCATTCATTTCAGTATAATATGGTGCAGTCGTTTCATGTACAATTCCATGTATAAAATTCATTAAATAAACTAGAATCATACAACTTCTCTATCACTACAAATTCTTATTAAATCATTTTCAAATTCTTTACAAAAGCTATAAACATGTCAATTTCATTCACAAAAATATCATTCTTCGTAATGGTGTATAAATCTACCATAATATACTGACTAAACCCTGACTTAAAAGAAAACTTAGAAACACAATTCTTCCCAATATCATGAACATGCATGACGTCCTTCGAGATTAAAGTCTTTCTAGAGGTGAAACTCAACTTCATGTCTCCAATTTCAACAACATTAGTGGTGTGGACATCTTCCAACAACACTCTCTTTTAAACATAACACGATCATAACACACACAACAAGAAACGCCGGTGTTTATCCACCAACCATCATATTCATCAACCATGTTGATTTCAATGACCATAGCAAAAAATTGCTCATTAGTCAGGTTGACCTGTGCATTAGGGGCAACATCAGGTTCAACCATACTTTTGCAATTCTTAGTCATATATGACTTGATTTCCATAGTTGAAATAAAGGAAAACCAACATCATTTCTTTAAGGTGGTAGTTGTTGCCTAGTTGGAGCAATTGGGACCATGTAATGGTTCCCATTCTTAATTCGGTTCATAATACTACAGTTCTGATTCTTTAATAATTTGCCAAATGGCTTCAGAACTACACCGAATTTCTTTTTGTTGTTTGAAACAACCAAGACTTTTTCCTTTTGATATTGTCTCTAAGATTCCTACTTTTTTTTTTACTCAAGGCGAATAATCAGATTCTCAATAAAAGTTTCTTTTATTCAGTAGCGAAGCAAAGTTTTTAAAACATTCAAACTATGGGGTAGTTTTTCAATACCAAAAGCAATTTGAAATTGTGCATCTAAACACATACCTTTTGCGATGATATTATGAGCAATCTTTTGAAGTTAGTAACGTTGAGCCTCCATCAACCTTTCATCTTTGCCATTTGATACTTGAAGTAGCGGTTAACATCATTCTCCTGTTCTACAGCTTCTTCAATACTAGTTTTTCAGATCCTCGTAGACATATTTTGGAGTATCACAATTACTACAATAATTCATTCAGAATGTTATAATCATTCTCTTTCTATAAGGAGATTTCTTCCTCTAGCTGTAAATCCTTTACTTTAATCTATGTCGTAAATTCAGATTCATTGAAATTGATAATTTCATCTGAGTTCATAGATTTCTTTATTTTAGTTTGTTCAACTGACCCAAATGGAACAGTAGGAATGTTATCGATCAAAATATTGACAACATTCTTTATGGTTAAGAAAACCTTACTTTGTTGCCAATATTTGAAATGCACTCCTTCAAACTTGAACGGTTTGCCCGAGACAATTTTGGAAGTACCGGTAATTTCTTCAACAGTCATGGCAGTTTGAAACGTCTTAAAATTGTTGGACCACGGTTTTGAAAAATTTGCCACCGAAGAAATTACTGGGTTGAGTCGCGGACTAGGTCGCTCTCTTTAAGACGTTTCGCGGCACTGCCCAAATTTATGCAAAGCAGTCGAACTATCGCGCGCCTCCGGATAAAACAACCCAGTTCTATACTGTACGATTACTATTTGCACGATAGATAATCGGTCTAGAAATACACTCTCCGATGGTACAAGACCATTCTAATATGGTATCAATACCATTCTAATATGGTATCAATACCATTCATACAATCTAGTACAAAGACTAGACGTAATAATTTCTCAATCAAAGAGAAACTCAAATAATTCTCCAAAGAGAATATAATAATGGTCATTTGACCACTCATAACAATTTCTTCAATAAAGAAAAATCCAAATAATTCTCCAAAGAGAATCCTAAACTTATGAGAGTGAGGAAGAAAATGGGAGAAGTTGGCGCTTCGACAATTCGAGAAACGCAGAGTTATGAGAGTGAGGAAGGAAAAACTAATAGAATAGTTTTTGGTGTAGTTTAGAATGAAACATGTTAACTCCTTATATAGTGAAGTAAGCTAGTAATATTTCTCAAACGAGCAATGTGGGACTAAATGGTTTTTTTTTTCAACCACAAAAAATAATTATAACAATGTGGAACTAAGAAATTTTTTTAAATTCAATATATTGGAACAAACACATGTTCCAACACTACATATCATATATCCTTTGAAATTTCAACGTTAAAACGCCCATGAGTCAACAAAAAAATAATATGGAACATTAACCTAATAATTTAAAATAAAAAATCAAATACTGAACTTGATAGATTAATGTTTTATAAAAACTGAAGTACAAATATATTTAGCTTTTTTTTATTTTTACGTTCACAATAAAAATGTAACATTTTTAACATAACATACTGGTTTAATAATAGTAAGGTTTAGAGTATAGTAATAATAAAGTATGGAAATATTTTAACTAAAAAACTATTAAAAATTGTATAAATAATTCATGTAACATGGTGTAATGAATAATCTAGGCCTAAGTCTATAAATTCATTAGCTAATTTTAATATTATAAATAAATGTTTTCTCAATGTAATTGTAATCAATGAAATGAATGAAAAAGTTAATTTTAGATTTGTTAGTATTTTATATTGTAGTTTCTCTCTATTTCTCTTAATATCAAAACCATGCTCATAACACATGGGTTTAATTCTATATTATTTTTTATAAGCAAAATATATATAAAAATTACAAATTAGATGGAATATAAATCTGAACAACAAAATTATCTTAAAAGGGTATACAAATAGATTAAATACATCAAAATAAAAAATTTAGAATAATAAAAAAAATACACACATAATAGACACTATTAAACTAACCCCTTTACATGTGCGAAATCAAATAAAAAAAAATGTCTAACATAAAAATTCATTTTTTAAATAGGATCATGCTAACATGTGCCATAAGAGTACATATTAAGGTACTATAAATAGAATAAATATGTGCAATACAATAATATTTAAAATTTTGATAAATTAAATTCACAGATTTCGAAAAAATATTTCTTCAAATAATATCTTTAACAAATGCCCTTAAGGACACATGTTAGCTTCTGCCTTTTAAATATACCATGAATCCACCACCACAAACTAAAAAATCAAACAAATAAAATATCAAATCAATCTAATTATAATTCTGAAGATTAATGTAATTATTAAGTTAATACTGATGTAGAAAAAATCTAAAGTTAATAAGAAAATCAAAAGTTTAGATACCAACTCTCAACTCAGCACCCAAAATACAAAGATGCAATAGATTTATTGGAGAAGGAACTTTCATAAATATCGTAATTATCACTTAGGATAGTACACAATCGAGTAGTAACATATAACGATAGTTGACAAATTGATTCGCAACCGAAAAATTAAAATTTAATGAGTCGATAAAATTGTTTCTTATAAAATAAATCGATAAATTATTTATTTTGTGCTCATAAATTTGTTTCTTTTTAATTGTCCTTTTCAGTTTAAAGTAATAGTAATATATTTTTGTCAAAATTATCCTAAAATAAAATACATTAAAATAATTAAAAGTTAAAGAAATTATTGGAAAAAACATCATAAGATAAAAAATAATTAACTTTCCTGATATGAGTAAAAATCTATTAAGTAGTAACCATAACTTATTCCATACATAATTTAGAGAGAAAACATTAATGTGGTACAGTAATTATGATTGTTCCTAATTAGCGTATTTTAATTGTAATTGACAATCACATTGGTCTTAATGCTCCTATCAATCATAAGTGTGATATTATTGATATTTTAATTCAAATATTTTGTATGGATTAGTTTTAGATTGACAAGATTAACCTAAATGAAAATGATTTACCTATCAAATCAATTTAACAGAATAAATTGAAATTGAAATTTTATTAGTCGAAATTAAAGTTAAATCTAAATTTTAATTTGATATCGATGCAAATAATCGATTATTGACTTTAAATTCCTTAACCTGATCCACTCTAATCCGGTCAAAACATGTACTACCTCTCACATCTTTTTTTCATACAAAAAGAAATATCTTCAATTTCCCATATTAGAATAATTAATTGGTAATAATATATTAACTCATTAATTACACCTATTAGAATATAGTAAATGTAAAAAGTATATTAAAAAAAATAAAAAATTGAAGCAAACGTTTGAAAAACACCGTCCACGCTATATCACCTTCGTTTCTTCTTCTTCCTTCGCGAAACCTGACTTTACTTGTCCAAAAAGGCGTTCATCTTTCTTTCTTTCTTTTTTTTCTCTTCACAAAAACCTAGGGTTTCAGAACTCCATAGTAACTACTACCTGAAAATCATCCTCATCCTCATCTTCTTCTTGTTCGCGATGACGACTATGGAGAGCTTAATCGGATTGGTTAACAGAATCCAGCAAGCTTGTACTAAGCTCGGTGACTACGGCGGTTCTGATAATAACACGTTTTCGTCTCTCTGGGAAGCTCTTCCTTCCGTCGCCGTCGTTGGTGGCCAGGTAACGTAACGTTACAAGAATCTTCTAAACACTGAATTTAGTTTCTGATTTTGTTTATTTATTTGTTTATTTATTTGTTTCTTTTTGGAAATGATAAATAGAGTTCTGGTAAGTCTTCGGTCTTGGAAAGTATCGTTGGACGTGACTTTCTACCTAGAGGATCAGGTAGGTTCTTTCTTTTTCTTTTCTTTTTTTCAATTTTTTCTACCTGTTTTTTATGTGATTTATTGGCTTGTTTTAGCTATTATATTCGGTTGATTTTGGTGATTTTGGATTTGAATTGCAGGGATTGTGACGAGGCGTCCATTGGTATTGCAGCTTCATAAGATAGATGATGGTGAAAAGGAGTATGCTGAGTTTCTTCACAGACAAGGGAGAAAGATTACTGATTTTGGTATCCCCATGTATTATCTCTTTAGTACTTTTTATGTTGATGCTGAGGCTTGTGATGTGACAAATGATTGCATATTCTCTAATTATAGGAATGAATAACATGTCCTTCTTTTTGTTTCCTCTATTAATTGATGGCTTGCTTGTAACTGAATTTGAGCGCTCTTTGATTACTAAAACTTTTTATTTTGTTTGGGTATGTATAGCTGTATATTATCTTTAATTGTTTTTATTTTGTTTTAGTTGTTGGCATGTGTGTTTCGCCTATAACTTTGGTGGCAGATTTTTTGCTTTGCTCTATTAGATGTAGACTCATTTTCATTTTTACTTGATAATAGCATGAATCTTTCAACTGATTTTTTTTTTTTTTGTTGACATTATGCATGGATTAATAATCAAGTTTACTTGTACAATAATTTGTATGCTATTGCTCAATCTTTTTTTAGTGTAGTTTGTAAATATGAATACCGTTTTAGCAATAATTTTAAAATTTTGTTTTCCTTTTGCAGCCGCAGTACGCCATGAAATTCAGGAGGAAACTGACAGGGTTACGGGAAAGACAAAGCAAATATCTCCTATTCCAATTCATCTTAGCATTTATTCTCCAAAAGGTGCGCTTCAATTTTTGTTGACTATTTCCATTAAATTTAGTAGAGGGTTTGCTGTGAACTTGCGGTTGACACCTCCATAGTTTACTTTTGAAATAGAGAAAAGAGTAGCCTGGAGAGATGAATTTTCCAAAGACTAGAATGACATTAAATGTTCGTTGGACATTCTAAGTATTTTTCTATACAAGTATAACATGGTTATTCAGCAGCAGAAGCTGTTTGCTTCCATTTTAATAGGACATGAAGATTAGCACCTCCTTTAGTAGGATCCACATACCTCTTTTGCAACTTACTCTTGAATGTACTTGTGGTTGTTCTTTAGTTTCAAGTGTTTAAGGTTTTTAGTATAACATTAAAAAAGTTTTTTGATTTTGATTTTTAATTTACTTCATATATTTTCCATTTGATATCTAATTGTATATGGATCTAAAGAGAGTAGTTTTTTAACTGTTATTTGAACTCTACCTGTCATATTGTCTTTTTCCTAATTCAGTTTCTTTGTTTTATTGAGCAGTTGTCAACTTAACTTTGATTGATTTGCCGGGGTTGACTAAAGTTGCTGTAGGTATAATCTGCATTCAACTACTATTTAAATATTTTTATTTTGAAATTAAAAAATTTAATAAAAAATCTGTTGTACAATATGATAACCTTCAATTAAATTCTTCGCAACTACTTCATTTTTAGATGGACAGCCTGAGAGTACTGTTCAAGATATTGAAACTATGGTTCGATCTTATGTTGAGAAGGTAAAAGGAAGTTTTTCCATTTTGTATTGATTTGTTCTCATTCTTCTGGTTGAATAATTTGATTGGATGATGCACCGTAATACCATTTTAAGGAAAATTTGATGCTATATGCTTTGGGAATGAATGTTTGGTGGTAATTTACCAGATCAGATAGATGAAAACTGTAAGTTGGGTGAGTGGCCATGCCAAAACAAGATAGTATTAGGAACGGAGTTTTTATGTTTTGGAGAGAATGTCGGGATAGTAATAACATCTGTTAGTCTCATTTTAGATGGTTTGTGCATGTGTGGAGAAGACCCGTAGGTTATAAGCACTAGCCGTGAGGGTAAATTAAGCAGATAATCATGTAATAGGTAGAGATTGAGAGTACAGAGAAAATCATAGGCCAAACCATTAAGAGGGATTTGGATTTAATGGTCTATCACTATGTATGGTTTTCGATACTAATATGTTATGGCGTTGAAGTCCTTTTGTTTATGTTTATTGGATTGGGGATACAAGTGTAAACTGCCCATTGCCAAATGAAATTCCTTACTATGTTTCTATTAGTGAGGGTACCATTTTATTACTTTTTTGAAGTTCTTACTTACTAAAGACAGATTAACAAGAAATGTCATCAATATTCATATTTGCTTTAACCAATCATTTATGCTTTTGGCAGCCTAATTGTATCATACTGGCTATATCTCCAGCCAACCAGGACATAGCAACTTCCGATGCTATCAAACTTGCCAGGGAAGTGGATCCCTCAGGTATTTTAATGTTCCATGAAAATATTGCTTCTTACCTTTGTCTGAGTAATTGTTGTCACTAAAGTCCTTGTCTGTAAACTTTCCAGGTGAAAGGACATTTGGAGTGTTGACAAAATTGGATTTGATGGACAAAGGAACTAATGCATTGGATGTAATCTCTCTCATTCTTTTTCTCTGGTATGATTCTCTGTATAATTGTTGTCTTTTCACCTGTTTTTATTTCCTTTTAGGTCCTTGAAGGGAGATCTTATCGTCTACAACATCCTTGGGTTGGTATAGTAAATCGATCTCAAGCAGATATCAACAAAAATGTTGATATGATTATTGCCAGACGCAAGGAGGTTGAGTATTTTGAAACCAGTCCTGACTATGGCCACTTAGCCAGTAAAATGGGTTCAGTATACCTTGCAAAACTTCTCTCACAGGTTTGTATATGGAAAGTTGTTTGCCTTTAGCGAAATATGGTATAATTTTAATATTGTTTGATTATTTTGTAGCACTTGGAGTCAGTTATTAGGGAACGAATACCTAGTATAACATCTTTAATAAACAAAAGCATCGAAGAACTTGAATCAGAGATGGATCATCTCGGCAGGCCAATTGCTGTTGATGCGGGGGTGAGAAGTTTACTTTTGTAATTATTTCAGAAAGAGTATAGGTTTCTTATACATCCATTAGAATAATATTTTAATTGTATCTTTCTCTTTTAGGCTCAACTATACACCATCCTCGAACTTTGCCGCAAGTTTGAACGGGTATTCAAAGAGCACTTAGATGGAGGGTAAATACATACTATCATGCTCTACTTTTGCTCTGTTATATTATATATGTGAATTCTATGCGTGGACAGCATCTACTGTTTGTAACTTGACGATTTTGGCCCATACTTGGGGGGAAAAAAGGCTTTTTTACTCTCAGCTTACTGAGATAGCTTTTGGAAAAAATGAAAAGTGATTATTTTTCATAAAAGAAAACTATTGCTTAAAATACACTTCAAATTTTATATTCGATTCCTTTTACTATATTCATCAGGCATGGATTAAATTATATGTCTCAACTCAACAATGCTCTATTTGTTTTGACTTTTGAGTTAATCTTTGTTTTAGATGTCTCAGTTCGACAGTGCTCTATTTGTTTAGAATTATTCTCTGTTTTGTTTTCACTTTTAGTTCTTTTTGAGAAAAAAACTACTGCATACTGCTATGAAATAGATTTGATATACCAACTGTATGTTTAAGCAATATGGAATGATTGTTGTGAAATCAGCTTATATCTGATGAATAAGTTCATAATCATAGGTCTCTTTGGTTACACAATCATCTCTCTTTTATATTGTCACAGGCGGCCAGGAGGAGATAGGATATACAATGTCTTCGACAATCAGCTTCCTGCTGCTTTACGAAAGCTTCCGATTGACAAACATCTTTCTCTTCAGAATGTGAAGAGAGTGGTGTCAGAGGCTGATGGTTACCAACCTCATTTAATTGCCCCAGAGCAAGGTTACCGGCGACTGATTGAGGGGGCTCTCAGTTACTTTAGAGGCCCAGCCGAAGCTTCAGTTGATGCAGTAAGCAGTCTTAGTTGTTTTCTTTTTTCTGTGTTAAAGCTAAAATGAATGAAAATTTTAAGCTGTATCTCTGATTTGGATGTAGGTTCACTTTGTCTTAAAAGAACTTGTGAGGAAATCAATAGGTGAAACTGAGGTAAAGTTTGTGGATTCATTTTGTAGCAACCCTGTTCGAAATGTACTAGAATATTCAATAAAACACAATTTTTTTATGAACAGGAATTGAGACGTTTCCCTACTCTTCAAGCTGAATTATCTGCAGCTACAAATGAGGCTCTAGAGAGGTTCCGTGAAGCGAGTAAGAAGACTACTATTCGGCTTGTGGATATGGAGTCTTCGTATCTTACTGTGGATTTCTTCCGAAAACTTCCTCAAGAAATGGAGAAAGCTGGTAATCCAGCTCAACCTTCTAATCCAGCTCAACCTACTAATCCATCTAATCGTCCTGGCCCAAACCCAAACGACGATCGATATGGTGAGGGGCATTTTAGAAGGATTGGATCAAATGTGTCATCCTACATAGGTTTGGTGTCAGACACACTCAGGATCACCATTCCAAAGGCTGTGGTTTATTGTCAGGTCAGAGAAGCAAAACTATCATTGCTAAGCTATTTCTTCACACAAATTGGGAAAAAAGAGGTACTCTTCACTCTTCACAACATCAACAATGCAAATGGCTAATTATGAAAACATACACTTATATACAAACTACCTGTTTTTGTGGTTTTCATTATATCGCTGAGATTTTGTCTGCTATTAATGTTGGTGCAGGCTAAACAACTATCACTGCTGTTAGACGAAGATCCTACAGTGATGGAGAGAAGACAACAATGTTTTAAGAGGCTTGAACTATATAAAGCAGCAAGGGATGAAATTGATTCGGTTTCTTGGGTGCGATGATCCTGGTTGCTATTTAACTGTCTTCAGTTTGTTGTATTATAGTCTATAGTTATTGATGATGGGTTGAGTGAACCCATATATGATTTTATAGTTTGTATTATTTTATTGCTCAGCCTTTTTTTTTCTTCTAGATTTGTTTGACCATGGCAGTTGATTATTATTTGTTTATTGCATTTAGAGTTGGTATATACCTCAGCAGCAACATGGACTACGAACTATTCAATTGACAATAAAGTCACGTTTTTCTTAATCATTTTTATATTATATATGTTACAATTCTATATATGTGTTGTGTACAGTTGTTTATTTAGAAAGTCCTCATGCGACCTTGTGTCATAATAAAGGAATTTTGAACAGAGAATTTCTGATTTGTGTGAAAATATTTATTCAAAGAGACTCATAAATCTCTCTCTTAAGATTGAGCTATACAAATTGATTCAAATAATTTAAAATCGTTTCAGAATACGATTTTACATAACTAAGATTTAATATGAATTACTGACCTAGAAACGTGAAATTTATAAAATTTAGATTTTAAATCGTGATTTTAACAACCTTGATTCATACTCTGTTTATATATAGGTTATTGTCCATGAAGCATTTCATAAGGGTTTTTGTGTTCATAATAGTGGAAGGACTTCGGATAATGAGATATGTCGTGGTTAGAATGCATTCTCCCAAAACTTAATAGGGAGATTACCTTGAAATCGTAGTGCTCATGCCACATTCAAAATATGTCTATGTTTTTGTTCTACTCTCTCATTTTGTTGCAGTGTTCCAGTACAAGATGCGGTTAAGGAAACTTTCATCACTTCTAAATATTTTTACTTGTTTATTAAATTGCCTCTCAACTAAAGCAAAAAAAAATTGTGAAGCATTGTCGAAGGAGTTCGATATGCTCTCCATAAATCACAGTTAATTAATTCAAATGCATTACTAGTTTTATTTTGACTCAAAGGAAACTTCTATATGATTTGTTTGACTCTAAAACAAATTTCACATGCTTTATTCACAACATTGTTTTCTCTGTGTCTACTAACTTAAGGAATTAACTTGGAAATTTTCAAGGAAGGATGTCCTAATTGTTTGCGTCAAAGGTCCATTTGATGAAGTCCATTAGTCTTGCAAGCTCTTTATTGTCGAACTCCTTTGAAGAATCTCATATCTTCGTTCACCCGCTTTAATCAACATCCTCAAAGTACGGTCCTGCACAACAAATAACATAATGTCACATTTTAATTCATCCATAATTTGTGGAATCAGATATCAAGTTACATTTCAACTTTGGCCCAAAGAGAACATCAACAACTTTTAACCCTCATTCCAACATTATATTTCCTTCTTTGGTTTCTGAAGGATGCTTTCCATTAGGTAGATCAACTGAGCAATTTAGAATATCTCTTAGTTCTCACATTTGATTCAAGTTTTCAGCCACGTGGTTAGAACTGTAACACCCCTTCTAAAATACCCTGAATAATTTAATTAATTTAATACTAAAACCAGATTTAATCAGAGTCAACACGGAAATCAAGGGATGCCACAATTATGAAATAAATAAAACTCCAATTAACTCAGTAGCCATGCTACACTGAGGATCACTATAAAAAATAATCAATTAAGTTAAGACCATGTCTTACACAGCGGAAATAATACCATCAAACCAAAACGGAATAAACCAAGTCTCAATTATTCCTAAAGTAATTCCAATCACAATTGAATAACGAATAAATCCTCAACTAAACGTTCCCCAGTGTTACAACCTATCAGAGCATGACACTGACACGCGGACTTAAATATCCTAGCTCTAGAGCCATCCTCACCAACTTCTGAGCTGCTAACTTTAATCTGAAATCATTAAAGTAAGGGTGAGATTTCTCATAATTAAAATACATTATAAGCTTCTCAATCAACAATATATCACAAGCATATTATTTCACCCATTTTAGCATAGTTCAGATTCCAATACACAATTACAACCGATAATTCATTATGCACAACCATTAATAATCGAGAATTGCAACACCGAAAACATCCTAACATGTTACAATTCCATGCAATTACAATGCGCACAATGCATGTGGTATCAACACGTGACCAAGTCACCCAACACCGATCCATCATCAACCGGATGAACCATCGATTCGTCCATAAACACCGGACACGAATCCATTTAACCACCCATCATCACCGGTATTTGCGGTAATACAAGTCAAATTCTTCACAATGGGAATTAATTTCACCAAAATGCATATGCACGCACAACACCAAGATGCAACATTTTATCGCCTATGAAATACACCAACTATCATAATCGAACCAAATTTCAAACATGATATTCTCAACAAATCATGCACACAATCAACAGATAAACATGCCTTTCATTCACACCATTCGGATATCTCAATGTCACGTACACTACCTCTTATACACCCAATACACATCGAATAAATAATCACTTATTTCGAATTCCGACACATTTTCAAAATAATTTTAAGTTACGGAAAATTCTTTCATTTCATAAAATAGAGCATTTAATTTAAGAAATAACGTCCAAAACGGCGACTAAAACGGACTTACGGTTTGAAAGTTATGAACTTTCAAAGTTTAGTATTTTCAAAGTTAGTGGAACCTTCCTCCCTATGAGAACCGGTTCCCACAAAGTTCAAAAATCACGCCCCTGAAAAAATGTATGGGAACCCGGTTCCTACCTCACTGGGAACCGGTTCCTACGTACATTTTTGCCAGTTTTTGAAAGTTTACACAGTGGAACCCGGTTCCTCCCCACTGGGAACCGGTTCCCACGACCTGCAGAGTCAAAATCTGCTATTTTGACAGCATTTGTCCATTCTAAATCAATTCCAAACATCCCCATACGAATTGCAACATGAGGAACACTAAAATACATCCATTTTACACCATTATAACATCAAACAACATTATTTCATCATTCCTATTTATTATCTGACACACTAATGGTTTCCGACCTACAATCCGACACAATAGGGACAATTCTACGAAACCCTAGAATTTCTAAATTGAGATTTTCTAACATGCTATGATCCATACGGTCGAATTCAAAACCGATAATACAAAATAATTAATCGAAATCACCTCTTACCTTGTGGGTTCTTCGACTTCCGACACGAATTGGTTTTCTTCCTTCCTTTTCCTCTTCTCAAATGCACGTACTGTGAGTTTTCCCAAAAGTGATTCTTTTTCCTCTTTTCCTTCTTTTATTCCTTTTATTATTCTATCATAATAAAAATAAAATAATAATGTGAGTAGAGCCTTTTACTCCTCACACCCTCACTTTACCCTTCACACCACCGATAATTCCACTTCTATTTAATTTAATTAATCCCATTAATCCAAAATATTAATAATTATATTCCTAATTAAATTAATAATTAAAATTATAATTATTTAATAATCAAATTAATTGGGGTGTCACAAGAACAACCTGTGTCAATTATCCATTGTATTCATATCATACTCACCTATCATCTTGTCATTAGAATTTGCTTTATGAGCATTTAGAAATCCTACAAACGATTGAAATTATTCTACATCGATTCTAGCCAAGCCAGAACCATCTTCGGATGAAACCCCAATTTTTACACTTGTTCCTCGCTGCATTGACTTGCCTTGTCCACCATTTTTCCTTTCATTTTTTGTTATGTCCCCCCACCACACAGGATAACCAACAAGTTGAAAACAACTTTATGTGTCACGTCTTGCTCGATGACAATGTGTACAAGACATAAATTTGTCTTTTCTATCCCCTCTTCCTTTGACTGCACGTTTGTTTGTTTGAACAACAAATGTCATCATTTTTCTTATTTCTTTTGTGGTTCTACTCATCATTCTCAGCCTTTCTTCTTGAACCATTGTTGAGTATACCTTATTGAGATTGGACAGCGGATCTGTTGCAAGAAGAATGTTTCGAACAATCTCGTAAGTTGCATCATCCAATCCCACGAGGAATTGATGCACTTTTTCTTCCTCTCTTCTCTTTTCTATTTTTGATGATATATCACACTTGCATCTACCACAACTGCATGTCGAGATTTAATCGTAATTGGCAAACTCATCCCACAACAGTTTCAACTTTTTGTAGTATGTCACAACTGACATACCATCTTGTTTGTACCCTGCTAGATCTTATTTAAGTTGTTGAATTATGGGACCATTCACCGTAGATAATCTTTCTTGTGGATTTCTTAATCCACCCCATAAGGGTGGGGAGCATCCCATGAAAACCCCAAAATGCCCTTCACAAACACGAAAATTTATTTCTGGTACGCACCACTTTTTGAAATATTTGAGTGGAACCGAAAATATACTTCCGGTATGCACATATTTTGAAATATTTGTGTGAAAACCAGAAATATATTTCGAGTCCATACTAAATAATGTAATATTAAGAATTTCTTCCAAATTTGGTCTCACATACACGCTTTATTTAAAAATTGTATACGGTCTTTTCAACGTGATTTACATGATATAGGATGCTAACCGGAAGTATATTTTCGGTTTTCAGGGGCAATTTAGAAATTTCGCACGGGTGGGTAAGAAGGTCATGGGGGGTGGATTAAGAAATTCACTCTTTCTTTTATATCCATCCACATATCTCTTGATTTTCAGCATAAGACATGATGGAACGAAGATCGACTTTAATGGTATTTAGAATCCATGACCCCAACATAGATTGAACTCTCCACCAATCTTCAATTTTTATCAAAGTTTTCCTTTGGTGTTTCAATGGTGCCTTCTACAAAGCCCAAATTTTCGCGAGCACGCAACAACATTTTCATGGCACTCGCCCATTCTTCACAGTTCTCCCCTTGAATTCGCACTTGAGTTATTAAGTTTCCTGGATTATCATTGGAATTCAAATCATACGGTGATGAAGTTTTCTTCACCATTTTGTGGATCGTCTCTTTAGGATAATTTTTTCATGATCAAATACATCTTCATGATCATTGTCTCAAAATTTTAAGTAAAACCTGTCGTGCTCTGGTAGCATAAAGGAACTTGAGAGAGAATTTCTGATTTGTCTTGTATGCAGTGATGTATGAAAATATTTATACAAAGAGGATCATAAACCCCTCTCCTAAGATTGAGCTATACAAATTGATATTTTTGAAAAAAATCCTATGTTTACATCTAGACGATAATTGAGAGCAATTATATGATATTACTATGATACGACTAGCACAATAGTTGCAATTCTTTTCCTCCTAAAAATATTGCTTCGGACATGATTACATACATAATTCTACACGACAAAAAATCTAAATATATAAATTTTATACTTCAAAATAATTTAAAACTTATAAGAAATTGAAAATTTTGATTTTTTTTTTCCTAAAGCAACCTTCACTTTTATTTTAGTTATAAAACTACAGAAAATTACCCGTTTGCAGACAATCCACTAACATTCAATAGCTTTTGTAGTTGAGACATGTTAAGTTTATCAGTCATATAGTCCTTTTCAAAGATATATTTAGTCATCGTCAACAAAAAGTGTAGTGCTTGGCTGGCCTTTGTCCACACCTTCATCGAAATCATTCATCATCTCTTCCTTATTAACATTCAATATCTTTTGTTCTTTGTAGTTGGTACATGTCAAGTTTATCAGTCATATAGTCTTCCTCAACGATATGTTCGTTACCTATCTTTTGGTGTCACAAATACATTGCCAGGTGATTTATTTGTGGCATCACCCTCAACAAAAAATGTAGCTCTTGGTTGGCCTTCATCTCCACCTTCATTAAAATCATTCATTATCTCTTTTTCACTATCATCAAAATGTATAACCTTCACAAATTCATCATTTGATTAATTAGAATTATTAACCTCTTCATCACATTTTTCCCTTCATTTCTTCTCTAACTCTATCCATAAATGTGTCCTCTCCTGTAAATGGTTTTGGCTCAGTAAGTATTTTTACTTCATAATTATTTTCAAATGTAAACAGATATAACTCAAATTCATCTCCATCATAGCTAAAGGGTTTTAAGTCTTCTTACAAAAACTACCACTGTCATGTTTCCATCACATTTTCACAGCCCCAACATCAAACTCTGAGTTAATCCTCTTGATTAACTCACATATTTCAAAATTATTGAGTAATTCAATATTCAGAAGTTGTTATTAATCAGAAGCAGATGCTTCTGATGTTGTTATTCAGAAGATTTTGTTGTTCAGAAGCAGTAAAACTTTTGAGGTTGTTAGTCAGAAGCAGAAGCTTCTGAGGTTGCGTCTAGAAGTATGCTTAACTTCTGAGTTCTTTAGCGTAACTGTTAAATTTAGTTTTAAAGGTATTTTAGTATGTCCTAGTATGTACTGTTTGTTTAGTTATTAAGTTTGCTTTTATTAGGGTCTATGTGACAATTTTCTCTTTATATAAATAGACTAGTGATAGATGTCATTTATAACAATAATCCTTATTTCTTTCATACTTTTATAGCCGTTATTATCTTATTATTCTCCCATTATTCCTATCATTTTTTATTCTTGTGCATCAACAAAAATAAGACTAATAATCTAGATCTTGATCACTATACATATAAACTTCAATGCTCTCATATCTTAAGTTAAGGTCTTTTTACAAAAAAAAATTCTTAATAAAGAACATTACCTTAAATAAATCCTCGTCTTGTACACTACACTTAGGATCAAAATATACTCAATGTTATGCAGTATACATACACTGAACATTACCTTAAATAAATCCACGTCCTATACACTACACTTAAGATCAAAATATACTCAATATTATGCAATATACATACACTCAACAAATGGTCAAAATATAACCCACATTAAATAGTCAAGACCTTAATTACTACATTAAACATTCCAAATGGAAAACAAATGATACAACACGCGCATAAACAAGTGGACCATCATGAACTGTAAGGTGAAATATATGTCTTCTCCATCTCTACTTTGTGACCTAGATCAGGATCTAAACTTCATATTTTCTTATTACATCTCCAAATTGATATAGAGAAAAACTGAATCAAAGAAGATTGATGAAAATAAATGAAGAAGAAAAAAGTATTAGCAGAGAAGAAGAGGAGAAAGAAGGATGGGAAAAAACCAAATAAGAGAAAAAATAAGGAAGTACAGAGAGAGAGAGAGAGAGAGGGAACCTTATTAATGGGAAGTGATAGGAAAAGAAAAACCTGGTTGCAACGGAGGAAGAGGATTTCGACGAGAGGGAAAATGGTGGTGTCTATCAAAACAGAAATGAGGAACATAAGTTTGAGGCAAATTTTTTGAAATGATAGAGGTAATGCTTACCCGGGTAAAAGGATTCACCATTAGTTTTTCTTGTGTTTTGAAAAAATACGAGAATACGAAAACCACTTGTCAGTTTCATCAGTTTTGATTGGTCAAGTAATTGTTATTTAGTGAATTACAAAAAAGGGTATGAGTTAGTGAAAATTAATTTTCCATCAAAGAGTATATTAGAGAGTTTAGTAGTAGTTTCCAATCTTAGTTAAGTAGTTGACTCCAACAATTAGCTTATAAGACACTTCACATTTATAGTTAACATTATTTTGTTTAAAATTTGAATTTCTTTTCAAATGATTTGTTTTAGAATGAAATTTATTAATCATGTACATTCAATTATTTAATTAATATATTTCTTTAAGCAGATTATGATAGATTTAAATTTTAATTAAGTAAATCAAATTAAAATTAATGTAAGATAATATAAATAAATAAAATATAACAGAAGAAAAAACTAAATAATACTTAGAATACAATAGAAACCGCAAGAGAGAATTTGTTTTAGGAGAATAATTAGGTACAATTAAGTTGTATTTGATTCATATTTTTTCCAATAAAAATATAATAATTGTGTTTAAAGTATTTTTTAAGGAGTAAAATTTAAAAAAAATTACATATTTTTTAAGAAAAATTACATATGTGTAGTAAAAAATTATACACTTGTCATATTTTCATTTGAAACAAGTATGAATTGTATGCCCTAAGAAATTTTACCTAAATTTTTTCCTTTGATTTAATGAGTTAAATTTTACAAAATAAATAAATTCAATTTGACCTATAAAAAGGGGAGGAGGTTCTAAAAGAAAGAAAAAATCATGAAGCCAAACGAAACGGTCTTATTAAATACCGTTTTGAAGGAGTTTTCAGTAAAACTAGCCAACAAAATTCCAGCGCTCTCTAGTTTCTTCTTTCTCTTTCTCTAACCCTATTAAGCAAAATCAAGCTTCTTCTTCAACAACAGCAACAATGGCTCGTCAACAACACATCGAAGATAGGGATCTGAAAATGTTTATGGCAGTCAGCAACAATATATTTCAACTATTCTGGGTACTTATGGCATTTGTTGCTGTGGAGACCATGCCAAATCTTGGTATGACGGATTTTGTAGCGAATCACACTTTTTCCATGAGATTGTTGCTTATACTTGTACACTCACAATTTCTTATCACCATCTTTAACATAGCCTCTTGCAGTGGTCCTGTGAGTCGTAGTTGTATAGTGGAAACTGTGTTTCTTATGGTTATTGCTTCTGTTGCTTGTGTGTTGTTTGCTTTTCTATTATCTACAATCACTGCCATCATCAATGCCATTGTATGGATAGTTACTATATCCATTATTGTCAAGAAAAGATGGAATCAGATTGTTAATAGATGAGACTGATCAACACTGTGCTGTGTAGAAAGGATTTCTTCAAGATTCAAGACTTTGTGGATATGCAAGTGTTTCCTTATAGTTTGCTAGGGTTTCTTTTTTACTCACTTTTCATGTTACTCTCATAACAATTTCTCATTTTGTAATTTCCTTTGTTAATTCAAACACAAATTGCGTTACCTAATTTTCAATTCATATGAATTTTCACTTTCAATTGCTTCTCTATTCTTTTTCTTGATTTTATATTTTACTCTTCATCAGTAATTGGAATTCCACACATAAAGTAATATATTAGATGGTAAAGTAAAGTCTCTTATTTTTCCATCATTAGAAAGTAAATAATGGATCAATGTTCTTATTTAGGATTACTATGCAAATATATATGGAGGTGAAAGGACTAATATCTAATATCTAACAGAGATTCTCAACTAATCACTAAATGTGTGTTTGGTATCACGTTTTCATTGGAAAAAGCACCTTGCAGTTGAAGCTAGTTTCACTTGAACGTGGTTTTTATCTACCGTGATAATAAATAGGTGCTAAGGATATAGGTTGGTAAGTTTAATTGGTTCGGTCTCCAATGAATATTGAGGTCTAGGGCAAATTTTATTATAAAGTTTTTAAATGTGATATTTTTTAATTTAAAAATATATATATTTATTTAATTTTTTTATAATATTAAATTATTAGTGTATTTTGTTTAAGTTTTTCAATAGGAAATAAAATAAATTTATTTAATTTTTATTAAATATTATTGATCTTAAATAAAACTTTATTATTATTGAAAAGTCAAATTTAATTTTTTTATATAATTAAATATTTTCTAGGTGTGTCATTTTATACTTGTATTATTTATCTAAACATTTTAGTTTTATAAATAGATCTGATTAGTCAATATTTAACTTTTTTATTATATTTCACTAAATATTCAAGGAAAAACAATTTAATTTTAAATTTCAATGTTAATCGATTAAAATATTTAAATATTAATAGAAAAATACAAATAATATTATATACTTAAATGTGTTCAAATCAACTATAAAATGAAATGATTACTGTATTTAGGTTATTATATATTACAATAAGTAATTTAGTTTACATTGATTTGTGAAATAATTTATAATTCTATGGTTAATAAACTCTTTAAATTATTTATATCTACAAATAATAATTTTTATATAAATTAATAGGTGAAGATTTAAATAGAAAGATGCTAACGCGTATTCTAAAGACATGTATTTTTTTTAGGTATCCTAAAGACACAAAAAATCTACAAATAAAAAGTTTATCTTGAAAAAATAAAAATAAAAATATTAATTATATATTTTTAATAAATTCAAAACACAATTTCTAAGAAAATTTATTTATTTAGTTTTTAGCATGTACCCATTGATGGCCTTACAATTTAAAGTAATACATTTATATAAGTCAATGGGTGTAGCAGATTTTGAAGAGTGGTTGGATAAAGAAATAAATAGGCACATAGCTGTTATTTAGACTTAATAATTATCACTTTTATAAAAGGACAAAACATAATATTTTTTCCGTCCCAAATAATAAATTATTTTATCAAAAATATTTGTCTCAAATTATAAGTCTTTTTGAAATATTAATAATTTTTTTTGCCTAATATACCATCTACTATTTATTTTTATTTTTTTTTTTATTTTTTTATTTCGCTTTTTAATATAATTATTGAAAAGCAAATTTGTAAAGTCATATAACATTTCACTTTTTCATAAAGTAATAATTAAATTTTTTAATTTCCGATGAAATAGTTAAAACATCACTTTCATAAAATAATAATTAAATTTTTTAATTCCAATGAAATAGTTAAAACGCGGTATACTTTGGAAAGGAACGAGTAATACTAATAATGATAATTAATGTTATGGGGTGTTTTTTATGACTAATGTTAGTACTATTGAGTATATAAAAAAAATTGAGGCCTTAGGCAAATGTTTAAGTTGCATATCACAAATACTATTTAGTACTATTTAGGGTCTTGTCCCATATCACAAATAACATAGCAAAATTTAATTTTTATCGAAAACAATCTTGCTAATTTTTTCTCGCTAAAGGTGCGAGACGATAAGATGTGGAAAATATGTTTGTTAGTCAGGAACATTCTGGAATCAACTATATTGAGTTATATATTTCTCTCCAACAATCTCAACTATTTCAACAATCTCAAATAATTGATTGACCTATCTCTAATGAATCTAAAGCATATTACTCAGATGAAGCAGAAGTAGAAGTCGACGTCGTTGACGAAGAAGAAGAAGAAGAAGAAGAAGAAAGTGAGACACGGGTCGGTAATCTGTAGAACACAAACACTCAAGATGACGACCAGACTCCATTACCTCCAAGTCATGTATATTGTCCACATCAACATATGATAGACTTAAACCTGCACGACGATGATCGATCCTCTGATATTTTTTATAACCTGTATATGCGATCAGAGGGTGAGTTAAAACTAGGTGATTGATTTCGCACTAAAGAAGAATGTGTACGAGTTGTTAAAAAATTCCACATGGATAACTCTGCTGATTTTAATGTACACTGTACGGATGCAAGAAGGTATGTCACTCATTGTCATGACGTTAATTGCAAACTTCGACTGGTTGCATCTAATAGGAAGAGAAATAAATCTTGGATGATAACTTTCGTAGATCCACCTCACAGTTGCAATGCAACTAATATTGTACAAGATCACTGAAAATTAAGTGTTGAATTAATATGTCAACATATTTTATCACTTGTTAATAAGGACCCATCAGTAAAGGTGAGTATAATAATCTCTCATATCGTGACACAATATAATTATACTCCCTCTACAGAAATTGGGAGGATTCCTACAAAGAACTTCCACGATATTTGGTGGTACTTAAGACATAGGCACCAGAAACTGTTACAATTATGGAGACACTGCATTCATTTGTGCCAGATGGAACTTGTGTTGAAACAAATGTGTGATATATTGGTTAATTATTGTAATAGATTTATTTTATATATGATTTTAATTATAAAATTATTTACTCATGTAATATGACAATATTAATACACTTTTTACTATTTTCTCATCAATTTCATATCAGTACATCAACCAAATCGATCCCTTACGATAGCACGGGTATTTTACAAGTTATTTCTATAAAAGTTATCATAATTATTCAATATATTATTATACTTGAACCATGATATAACAATAAAATTACAAGTATATTAAACAATATTAATTAAATTATATTAATATTAATAACACAACAATAAATATAATTATCAACTATATTAGAGATAAAAATTAGGGTAGTCAGACAGACCTACAATAAAATTAAAAGGTGTGAGCTTGACCTATCGCCTATATATTATATACTACATTTTATTTAACTTAGCCTTTTTAAAAGATTGAATTGGCCTAAAAATCTATTTCTCATTAAAAAATTTAATTAATTCATATTATTTAAGAAACCTTATAGGCCAATTTATATATATATATATATATATATATATATATATATATATATATATATATATATATATATATATATATATATATATATATATATATATATATAGTAAAGTTAATTAAAAAAGATGAGAAAAGAAAAAACAATAAATCAAATTTAGAGTAGGAACGAAAAGAAAAAATTAGTATTAATTAATAAAATTTAAAAATAAAAGAGATTCAATTCAACTAGTATTAAAAAAAAAAAAAGGAGAAAAAATCGGAGAGATTATTAAATACTGAATTTGAAAGAGTTTTGAATAGCTAGCCTAACCAACAGAAATTTCGGTATCTTCTTTCTCAAACCCTATTCTGCAAAATCAACAACAATGGCTCTTGTACAAGACCGCAATGAGAGTGACCATAAAATCTTTATGGCAATCGCCGCACCGTAATACAACTACTATGGGTGCATATGGCATTTCTTGCGGCAGAGATGACGCCAGAACTTGGTATGACTGACTTGGTTGCGGATCACATTTTTGTCATGAGAATGTTACTTATCCTTATGCACTCAATGTTTCTTTTCTCCATATTTAACACAGTCTTGTACAGTGCTCCTGTTAGTGGTCATCGTCTGGTGCTAATTGTGGTGCTTATGGTTCCTACTTCTGTTACTTGTGTCTTTTTTGCTTTTATTTTATCTACCATCACTGCAATCGTTAATGGCATCTGTTGGATTGTTACGATTTCCATTATTGTGAAGACAAGATGGAATGATATTGTTAATAGATGAGAGTGATCAAGACTGATGTGGCATGGCAAACTGATCACAGAAAGAATTTCTTCAAGATTCAACAATTTGTGGTTTCCTAGGGTTTAGTTTTTTACTGTTCTGTTTTTGTAATTTCCTTCGTTAATTGATATACTCAAATTGCATTGTATTCTTTTTTTCTAGTTTCCTTTGTTAATTGATATGAATTTCCACTTTCAATTTCTTCTCTATTCTTTTTATCTTCATCAGTCGTTTTAGTGGACTGTGACGGCAGTAATTGGAATTCCACACATAAAGTAATAAGTAAAGTCTCTTATTTTTCCATCATTAGAATTTCGAAAATAAAGTGATGTATCAATGCTCTTATCGAGGGATTACTCTGGACTAAACAACACCAACTTGTTTATGCCTAGGCGTGATCACCAGGTAAAAATGTATGTGACCATATATTCAGAGGAGTTTACCTAATCAAATACTATTCTAAAAGTACAATATCACCTTCCTCCCCAAAGAAGCGTCAAAACAGAGATGCTTTTTTATTTCTTGATAGAACTCTCATCCACTTTCGTCCATAAATACTACTCTCAAATATGGATCATGTTGGTTGATGGAGTACCAAATCTCAACGGAAAAAATTTGGAACTATTTTGCAGAGTCTCGAATACACACAATAAGAGTTAAGAAAATGTAAAAAAAATGATTATCGGAACACTTTTGAAAAGTTTCAGAACACAATAAAAATTAAAAAAATTATATAAAAAATAAAATAATAACTTAGTTAAAAATATACCATGACAAAATTAATATTTTTTATAAGATATAGAGATATGAGAATAAATGTAAGGGTACAAAATAAAACTTTTCTCAATGGAAGAAGTGTAGGTGGTACTTGACCATACATTATACTAGTTGAGCAATCTCTAGTTTGAATTCAAAACTAGCAATAATCAAGTCTTATCGGGGATTACTATCTAAGAGATTCTCAATGTATACAAGTCAATTAACCAACATCAAATCGATGTACTATAAAATTTTAAAATTAATAGAGGAATGCGTCATCAATTTTTGGTGTAAAATTCACTAATATGATAGGATGTTAGAGTGTAAAGTGCTCTGCACTTTCCTCATATTCATTCAACTGATTCAACTAATTCAATATTTTTAATTACAATTCTGTTATTAGGTGTCATACTATATATATCACCACACTTTTTATCCTAAAGAAAATATACAAAACCTATCTATAACTCATACAAAACACATGCCCAATAACTATGATAAGCCCAATACATATTTATACACTAATACTTCCCCTAAAGATCAAGGTGGTGGTAATGGAACAACTTTGAGCTTGCTTCGTAGCTCCTTGAACACAACACTAGATAGTGGCTTGGTCATAATATCAGCTAATTGAGCTGAAGAGGGAACATGTTAAATTCTGAGATTGTTGTTTATCACCCTTTCTCTAACAAAGTGTATATCGAGCTCGATATGTTTGGTACGGGCATGTAAAACAGAATTATGGCTTAACATAACAGCACTTAGATTGTCACATAGCAAAGTAGGTGTAACACACTTAACCTTTAGCTCAGCTAATAAAGATTACAACCAAAATAATTTAGTGGTAGTGTGTGCAAGGGCGATGTACACAGCTTCTGCGCTCGATCTTGCCGCAAGGGTTTATTTCTTGGAACTCCAAGTAATCAAGTTTGGTCCTATGAAGATGCAAGAGCCCGATGTTGACCTTCTGTCATCGGGATCATTTGCCCATCCGAGTCACTATAAGCTCTAATGGAGAACTCTTGAGTAGGATTGACAGACTGCAGGGTTAGACCAAACACAGCAAGCAGTTCCACTAAGATAACGCATAATTCATTCTACCGTGCTCCAATGGCTGTCCAGAGGGTTAGCCATAAATTGACAAGTTTTATTTACACAATGGGCTATGTCAGACCTTGAAAGTGTGATATATTGCAAAACTCCTACTACGAAACGATAAGCACAGGATCCTGCATAGTGTCAGTCCCAAATTTGTTGGATTTACAATGACTCAGCATATGAGATGTTATGCCATTGGCCTCTTCCATGTGAACTCTACTAAGTAGGTCCTTGATATATTAGTTTGTGTAAGAATGAGGGAGTCATTCTTTTGATACTTGACTTCAATGCCTAGAAAATATTCCAGCTTCCCAAATTTCTTGAGAGCAAATTGCTCATGGAGCTTGGAGATTAACTTGTCAATTAAGAGAGAGGAAGAACTTGTTATAAGTATGTCATCTAAATAACAAGTGCATATAAAGTGATACCTTGATGAGTGTAGATAAATAAGGAGTGATCACACTTGCTTACTGTAAAGCCAAACTGAAATAATGTTTTGTGTAACTTTTCATAGCATAATCTGGATGCCTGCTTGAGCCTATACAATGCCATGTTAAGTTTGCAAACTAGAGATTTATTTTCTGTTTCAAAACCTGGTGGTTGTACCATGTAAACTTCTTCAAGAGCCCCATTCAAAAAAAGTGTTGATGTCAATTTGTTGGACATTCAATGTGTATCTGTAGGTTAGAGCTAATGTGAGAAGTACTTTTACAGTAGTTGGTTTGACAACATAAGAAAAAGTTTCAGGGTAGTCAAAACCATATTGGTGGTTGAAACCTTTGCAACAAATCTAGCCTTAGACTTGCAGCCTATGGTTTTTCTATGAGAGGGAAGAGATGTAAGAGTCCATGTGTGTTTGGGAAAGAGTGCATTGTACTCTTGCTTCATAGCTTGAAGCCAATGAGATTGAGTAAATACTTTCTTATCTGTGATGGGTTCAGAGCATGCTATAAAGACTTTTGGTTTTAGGCTTCCTATATTGCCCCTGGTTACCATATGATGACTATAGATTACTATGGGTGTTTTAGGTACATTATCTTGAATGGAGACAGATAAGAGTGTCCTGTGACATAGGAGGAGAAGGACGGCTATGATGTGCAGCAGATGACAACTGTACAGATTCACTTTCATCTGGTGTATGTTCAGATACTTCAGGTAAAGACAAATTGTTTGGACTGTTGGAAATGTCCTGTGGTTGCTGCTGAGAGGCTTCAACCGACCAAAATTATTCCATCTTGAAAGAGAGATTAATTTTGTGAATCACCTAAAATAGATCAAAATTATAATGAAACCTAAAAAATATTATATATCATTTGTGCAAGGTTCGCATCCTCGGCTTTTCACTGAATAAATTACTCAAACATTTCACTAAAAAATAATAATCACAACAACAAAATTCATTATTAGTTATAAATGAATGAGTCCACAAGGTACAATAATACAATACAATATAGAGGCAAAAGCCTCGAGTATAAAATTGATTTTTCTATATCTAGCATCAAAATGTGAGGCAAAAGAACAAGCAGCCAACACTAATGTGACCTGAAAAAACAATAAAAAGACAAATAATAAATCATCATCAACAAAACATATAGTCAATGTATGAAATAAGTAACTAAACATTTGTAAATTCCATTCATACAAAAAAATGTAAATTCCATTCACCATATAAAACAGATGCCAATAATTACAAATATTTATTAACTGATGGGAAATTTTCTTTGGCATGCTTCTAATACAATTAAATCAGACAATAATACTATTGCATAGAAATGTTTTGCTCTCATGGAATCAACACACCAACTCAGTATGTTGCATAGGGATACCATGCAGTGTCAGTTTTGTGTCAAAGCAACAACTTTCTGTATAGACCTAGAAGTAAGATAGCTTGTAAACTGTAAAGAAATTATAGGCACAAAATAATCAACCAAATAATATACCGAAGTGATAGTTGGAACTTGGATGATTCAAGACGCAAGAGTAACACCGGTCATGTGCCTTTCTTTTCTTATCAATTTCATCAGAATATTCTTTACTTTTCAGAACCAACCAAGATGGTATATAGGAACATGTCATCTTGTCCAGACAGAGTGACACAATATTAGGCAAAAGAGGTACACCCCAAAAAGAATCAATCCCTTACTTTCAGAAGTATATCTAATCTAATAATATTCTTTACTTTTCAGGACTAACCAAGATATTTAAGGTTCTTAAAGCGTCCTCTTGTCCAGACATAGTGCCAAGACATAGATAAGAAAGGTACACCCCCAAGAAAGAATCTATGCCTTACTTTTAGAAGTATATCTAGTCTAAATCTAACAATACTTTATAACGATAAGAGATTTCCATTGCACCACGCCCTAATCATAATTCTCTTGCAGAAGTACTTCACAAAAAATATGTGTTTTCCCTATCCGATACTCAATATAATTAACTCTATGATTATCAAAGGTTCCCAAAACAAAATACAGTAATAGGCATCAATGCATGAATAAAATACTAAATGGGATCTATTGCCATTAATGAAGCAACTTTTACCTCTTAAAAATCCACATGAAATCAAGGGTGATATACTCAATCAGCCTGCAAATGCCATAGATAAACATCAATTCCAGGAAAATATTGCAATTTCAATGGCAGACTAAATTTAATATTTCATTTTAATAAATAATTCCTCTTCCATAACTTATGTTTCAATGTGATTTGGCCTGTACTTTTAAGGAAGTTCTTATTTGTTAGACAAGTGAAAATTTGACAATGATGCCTTGGCATGAAAGAACAGTAAGAGTTTATCAAAGTGAAAAGCCGCAATATTTTGCACTTCTGAAATCATTTTCAAAATTCCGTACCTTCGTTAGTAGCAGTTCAATCAGAAAAGTAGATCATACCAGAGGATTAACAGGTTTGCCACTCAAGATGGTTCCATAAATTATTATTATTATTATTATTATTATTATTATTATTATTATTATTATTATTATATTATTATTATTATTATATTATTATTATTATTATTATTATTATAATTAATTTAACAAGTTTTGAGCCAGCAATTAGTTTTCTATTTGAAAGTTCTAATGGAAATGCTATATATCTCTTAAAATTTAAATAGCACGTAATCTATCTTTAAAGAAAAACATTTTCCTTTGAACATTCTTATCTATCTTCTTTTAATCTTATTTAATTATTCAAAAGAATGTGAAACCTATCTACAATCCATATTGCATTGTAAATAAAAAATCTAATAAAGTAAAAGAAAATATATTATGTTAAAAATCTCACAACGGTATATTTATATGTGAGGGCAATCATCACCTAACAAATTGGTTTAGTAAGGTTGAGTTAGGTCAAATCACAACTCTAAAATAATATTAAAGCCTCCTTCAAGAATCGTTGGGACACCTGATATCAAGTTTTCGCTATCGGGCTACCTACTATTTACATCCACGCACCAAGTTCAATAGTGTTGGGCGTGAGGGGAGTATTAAGAGTCCTACATCGAACAATATATTGAACATTTATATGCTCACAGGAAAAATTAAAATATTAATAATGTGTATAAAATTAAATTTCTTCAGAAACCCATGGAAGACATGGGCTACTTTATAGTTGAGTTTACACACATCATATTGCAATAGAAAGACAAATACATTTGAATATTAACAACTATGACAATGATTTCCAAATTTTCTCTTTGATAGAAAATGGAACTTGTACATATAAAATTTTGACATAATGCGAACATAGTGATTTACCTTCTCATTTTTTGGACCAAAAATTGCTTTGACTGAATCAAATACCTCTTCAACAGGCCTTGCAGCATCAATCTAAACAGATAATATGCTATGTACTTTAGTACCCGAGAAAAACAAGAAACTCATCAAAACATAGTAAAAGCACTGGTATCAATTACCTTGCGGACTTTTCCCTTGGCATCATAATAATTAATAACAGGGAGACTAGAATCCAAGAAAACCTTGAACCGCTTCCTTATTGTTTCAATGTTGTCGTCTTCTCTACCCTTTATTATTGACATTGACAACCAGTATTAAGCACTGAAAAGCATAAAGAAATGCATATATATTTTTAGTCATGTATTGTATATTGTATAACCTGGTTCCTACTGAGAAGCCGCCTCTCCATCTCTTTCTCTGGGCAATCAAAGTATAGGACAAATGTTGGCTCTATTCCTGTCTGCAAAGCCATAATGCATTTTGGAAATTAAAAGTTAGTTCAATGTATCTGCTTGGGGGACAACTAGAAGTAAAAAAGTTATGTTTGACAGCAATAGCAATTACCACTTTCTCAAAGGCTGCACGGTTTTCCTCATTGCGAGGAAAACCATCAATAAGAAATTTGTCATTGCCATTTTCCTGCATTGCTCGTTGCAGAAGCTTAATTGTTACCTCAGATGGAACAATCTTTCCTTCTTTAATCATATTCTGGATCATTGTTCTGTTAAACATCCGAAATAAATGGGTAAATGCTAAAAGACACAGACAGCTTAAACTTAAAGCAGACGGTAGACCAACAATAACCTAGTATATGCTATTGTTCAGAAGTTGATGTTGTAAAGAAAGACACATCACAATAACCTAGTCTATGCAAATACATAAAAATCTACTGAATAAAACTAGAAAATATGAGAAAGAAAATATCCTGTCCTATAACGACATTTGAAAGGAAAAAAAAGTCCCAAAGGGCATATTCATTTTTTAGTGCAATATTAATACGTTTTTCAATTATATTCTCTAATTAATATTGTGTGCACCACTGGTTTAGTTATCAAAAATATTGTGTGCACCACACGCAAGTTATTACTTATTAGGGGGCGTTTGTTTCAAAGGTTCATAAATGATTTCCAGGAATAAATTACCCAAGATAAATGATTTCTAGGAATAAGTTACCCAAGAATAAAAGTATGGAATTTAATTCCCGAATATTTTTCTAAAAAGTGTTTGGCATATAATTTGATATTCCTAGAAAAATGGGTAGTTATACAACAACCACCAAACCTTATCCCACTAAGTGGAGTCAGCTACATGGTGTAAAATAGGTTAAATTACTATTTTCTTTCTTTCATACGTCCAACGAGCTTAGAATATGAGTTGAGTCTAACTCGTCCCTACAAAATCGACTTGTGAGATGTGGATTTCCCCCACTTATAAACACCACACATGCCATATCTCTAAGCAACGTGGGACTAAATCCACCCCTTCACACTCAGCACAATGAAGAGGTTGGAGGTTGCAATAAAGGCAAACGAAATGCCGCAATTTAAACGGCTAAGGGCTGACCGCAAGTTTCCAACACACACCCTCACTTTGAGCCTCATTGAGCCCGAAGCATGGACA
The DNA here is from genome assembly GCA_021764765.1 of Vicia sativa. Classification (NCBI taxonomy): domain Eukaryota; kingdom Viridiplantae; phylum Streptophyta; class Magnoliopsida; order Fabales; family Fabaceae; genus Vicia; species Vicia sativa. The sequence continues at coordinate 174,860,292 of CM038796.1, forward strand.
AATGGAGGAAGGGGGAAGGCCAACGCATATCTAGGATAGATTCTGATACCATCATAGAATTTGGATTAAGCTTAACTCAACTTTACAAAACTGCCTATATAAACTCTTTATAGGCTCTATCTTTAACAAGTTAGTGTGTAAGAATTTTCATCATTGGTTGTGGGAATGTGGGCTCATTCACTAAGAATTCATTATGAAGTGATAAAAAATAAATTTATCTCTTACATGGTGATAAACAAAATCATAATGTGAGAAATATATTTACTAGAAAATGTTTATGGTTTAGTATCCACCCGGTAGAAATCATGATCCCTACCCTACCGGCCTACCGGCCCTCCTAAAACATTTGTAATACAAGATTACCATCATGGCCGGATCTATATTTCATATTGCCCTACACAAGCTTTTATTTAGAAACTACTGCAGATTTTGAATCACAACGCACACAATTTTGAGTTACATTTTGAGACAAAAAATATATAATGTCACACTCTTTGTGCTACCCTATTTCTCATGGGATTTATGGGTATTCTGTTTTCTTTCCAAATGACAGTCAGTGAAATTATATATATCACTACCTATTAAACTAGCCACTTACTATTTCTAATGGAGTAAAAAGGACTAATAAGAGTCAACAAAACAGGACTATGAATCTTTTACTATGGAGCATAATTCGTACCCATTTTCAGAGCCAGATTTGATTTCTGCACGCAGAAGATCACCAGCACTGAGATGAGTAAACCCAAAATTTTCGACAAGGTTTGCACATTGGGTACCCTTTCCACTGCCTGGGCCACCTGTACCATTATCGTTATTAGATCAATAATCAACTTCGATTAGAAAAAGTGACCCAACAACTTTAATAATGAACACAACAGAAACAAATGGATAGATAAATGCATTCGCTTTTCAAAGGGAAAAAGAACAATTAAAAATTATGCTAAACAACAAACGAGACACCATAAGTTGGTAATAGCTGGTAATTGGTAAAAATCCCCATTCATTTCAACTATGGGTGCATTTGGAAGAGCTTCTTTACAGTTTATTTAGGTGTAACTTAAGGCAGTGACATTTGTGTGTGTTTCGAAAGGCTAATCAGATCCCCAGATGTTGTTTTAAGCTTATTTCAATAAGCTCCCCATAAGAGCTTATAGAAATAGCTAAAGCGAAACTGAATCTCATTCTATCTTCAATCCCAAAATAGTTTGAACATAATTTATTATTAAATATAAGTGCTTAATTTGGTTGTTTATCCAAACATATTTATATTAGAACCGCCGTGAAAATACCATGACTCCAAGGTAATACTTTACTCTAATAGAAGGAATTGTTAGAACATAAATGTAGAATTAAAAGAGTTCACAAGTGCTCTACTTTCTTTTCTGTAGTGAAAGTTTAGGAAGTAAAAAAAAGTGTTTAAATGATAAAAAATATTATGTACTTCCATATTCATCGGTCAAATATCTTGCCTACAAGATAACCATTTATCGATAGCAAAACTCAACAATTAACTATAACTCACGTTTTAGATGCCAAATTGCTTGTTATAAATAAATTGGTGCAATGAAGAAAGTATGTATGCTCAACAGAAATAGTTAAATGCATAGGATTTTACAAAAGAATATTCAGAGGGAAGATGACTAAGGAAATTCATTGACTTGAATGCAATTACCACTACTGCTTACCTAGCACAAACACAACTGTGGGTTTTTTATTTAGGATGCTTCCATTTGTATCCTACAAACAAATGAAGGATTTAAAATCAGCTGACATTAACATTGCATCTGAATTGATACCATTTGTATCCTACACTCAAATAAAGGGTTAAAAATATTTGAAATCAATACTACTGCATTAAAAATGACACGATTAAAATTCTACAATTGAACAATTGATTGAAAAAATAGTTGAAATCAATACTGCATTACAATTTACTCGATCTCACATATCCTAGGACCTACAGTATAATGTACAGCATATTCTATGAAGGGAAAAATATTTTAAAAGTTTGAATCTCCAAATTCTGTATAGCTGTATAAAAACTACTAGAATTAAGTAGTCAAATCAAATTTTCAAAGGAAGCTTTCAAAATGCAAAAAACCTAGAGGAAAAGCAAGTCCAAATGTTGCACAACAATGAATACCTTAATTGCAGCAGCTTCAAGAACTGTCCCCATGAGTAGTATCAACTAAACTGTATTTATCTGCAAGTAAAAAAGAAATTTATTTACAGTAAAGAATCAAGTATGTCTATCCGCGTATCTATTCCATCACACCATCCATCACACCATAATGTTATATTCAGGACCATGCTTCTATCCAAATCATTAATTTCGGAATCTTTCGTTAATAACTCTCGGAAAAAGGAAAATGCATTCGATCTTATACATTCATCTACTTATCATATGTTAAAACCAACATACAATTGCTTATATCTACACTTGCTTTCACCAAATTCAGTTGATTCACAAATGACATTCATCAATCAACAGATCATGCAGACACTCTCATACAATTTTCCATTAAAACTTTCACCGAATCTCACTCAAAGCCACACCATTAACCAAATCACGAATCAAAACTTCAGATCTAAAGCCACAACAACGTCACAAACACTAATACATAAAGTAAAATCAAAACTAGAAGAACACCATCATTTCATCAATCAAATAACATAAAAATGAAAATCACAAAGCATACAGCAAGATCACGAATCCAATCCCTAATCAATGTCAAAAACTCATCTAAATTTCTTATCCTTCGCACGCCGTAAAATAAAACACGCGAATTTGAAAACGAAAAATCAAACAATGCGCGCGGAATAGAGAAAAATGAAACGAAAGCACGGATCGAAGATATGTGTGGTGAGATCTAAGCGAAATTGAAAGAGAAAGGCTGAAATGGAAGAGAAATTTGAGAGCGTTACCTTTGCGCGAAAGAGGGGAGAAAAGAGTGAATCTGAAAACTGTTGCTATGGAAAGTATGGTTAGGTTCGTATATGGTATTTATAGCGATGTAAGAAAGTTCGTTTATTAGTCGGTAGGGGTAAAATTGGAAAGTTAAGTTCATGCAGTGAGGGAAGGCGAGGGAGGTGGTTGCGTGATAGTAACGGCTACAATGAACATTTTTCACGGCTTTGATTGTGAGGATGCTTCAACAACAAGGGAGAATGATGCGAAGATTCTTGTGTAAGTGTCAATCATGTTCTTGTAAAAAAAAAAAATAATCATGTTCTTTATACAATTTTTAAGTAAAAGTTATGTTGATTAATAAAAAGGTTAGTGAGTGCCTTTTGGGTTGAGAGAATAGAAGCTACTGCTAGAGTACACTTTAATTATAATATAGGACCTTTTTGGCACGGATGATAATCTAATTTTCTTAATTTTACTATAACTAGTTTTTAGACCGTGCGAGGCATTGGTTAAAAAAAATTCAAATAAAACAAATTATTTTAAAATTATTTAGAATTTATAAATAAAGTTATAATAAGATTATAATTTTTTATAAAAATATATTTGTTATCAATAGTATACGTAAAAAAAAATATAGTAATGATTAAAAATATATAAAAATATAAAATAAATAACAAATTATATTTTCATAAAAAATTTATGTATTAATCGATCATAATTTTCTCACTTAATTGTGTCATGATTGTTTCATATCACAATATTATATATTCTTCCATCTCAACATAAATATGATTTTATTAAAATATATAATATTTGTTTATTAAAGAGAAATCATACCTAATAGATTGGATTAATTATTATAAAAATGATAAAAAATTTACAAACATAATAGTATGTTTTTTACTAAACAAACATAATATGTAGAAACAAATAACCTTAATAGAATTCAACTCCATCAAATTTTGTCAATTTTGTTATAAAAAAAAGTTAATAACTCATATTATTATAATTGTTTTGATTTGGTGTTTTAAAAAAATAATCAATTATAAAAGAATCAATTTTTACTTACTATAGTTAACAAATATCAGTAGTCAGATTTTTCCATTTTATATAAATTTTATGATAAAAATAAATAAATATAAATGCAACTATAAGAATATATTTTGAAATTTAATTTTCAAGTATTATTTAAAAACTTTATTTTAAATGTATAATACTCATTTCTAATATATGACCACTAAGTGAAGCAAATAAGAAATAAAATAAAATTAGTTGTCATTGATTACCATTGAATCATAAATATAATATATATAATAGCAACTGTAAGAATATATTTTAAAATTTAATTTTCAAGTATCATTTAAAAACTTTACTTTAAATGTATAATACTCATTTCTAATATATGATCACTAAGTGAAGCGAATAAGAAATAAAATAAAATTAATTGTCATTGATTACTGTTGAATCAAATTAATTGTTATTGACAAGATTTAATTAACAGCAAATAAAATAAATTTATTGGCATAAGCAATAAACCAGATGTACATATATGTTTTTTCAGCTAACAAGAGAAGCTTACAATCAACCAATAAACCAAGAGAGTTGTCATATCTAGATGTACCAGCAAGGAATTTAAACCAATTTTGGAATAAACCTATCGTGATATGTTGGCACCATATAAGTTTTGAAAAATGTATCCTGTTCAATAAAATGTTGTCACCATATAAGTTTGACTTTCAAAGCAGAAGGATTATATCAGAATAAGCATTTAAGGAAATTCGTTCAAGCATAGCATACACTTACACATAACATGCAAAAGATGGCAGACAAATAGTTGTTGAATGAATCTGAAATAAAAAAAAAATTTAAGAATTTAAATTCAAAAAAGAAAAAGAGAGGACTATTACGAGGAACAACAGTACCTCCAAACACAGATGAAAATAAAAAAAAAAACAAAATTCGAACATGCAACACAACATCCACGAAAACACATATGGTTGTAAAGACACTCACTTTCAACTCTTCTGCTGTAGCCGATTCTCTGAACACCGCAGACATTAGAGAAACCCTCGGAGATTTAAATTTTCTCATTCATCAATTCGTGCTTCAAAAGAACTAAAAGTGGAACCTTTCAATGTTGTTCACTCTTAATAACCATTGTTAATTCCCCAATTTTACCAGAGATGGAAGAAACTAAAGAAGTGTGAAATATGAGAAGAAGTCTGTCCTATTTATATTTAAAATCAACAGAAATTATCAGAAATTATCAGAAATTGAGTTGAATTTACATTGAGAAACTCAATTTGGAAGTAAATCGGTAATGTTGTTTATGTTGACGGGTGGATTCCTAGGTTTGTATTGGAAAACCAATTTAGAAGTGAACATTCTTAGTTCTCACGTCCCATTGGTTTTTTTTTATGTTTTCAAGGCCCAAGTTAATAATTATTATTAGTATTAATGTATAATAAAAAAAAATTTAAAACCGCAAAGGTTAACGACAAATACGATGTGTTTTGGAAGAATGAACTAAATATAAAATTATTTTAAAAAAACAAAATAAAAACTAAAACGATTATAGTAAGATTTTCTAAAGTAGAAACAACTAAAATAGTAAAATGTTTAGAATTGTGACACTTGCCAAACATGCCAAAAAACTCATCCTAATTGTATATATTAAATAGATTCAATAATTCAATTATGTATTGAGAAACTAAATTGGATGTGAAACGATTGTTTTTATTTATGTTTTCAAGGTCCAAGTTAATAATTATTATTAGTATTAATGTATAATGAAAAATTATTTAAAACCGTAAAGATTAATAACAAATACGATGTGTTTTGGAAGAATGAACTAAATATAAAACTATTTAAAAAACAAAATAAAAACTAAAACGATTATAGTAAGATTTCCTAAAGTAGAAACAACTAAAATAGTAAAATGTATAGAATTGTGACACTTGGCAAATTTGTCAAAGAACTCGTCCTAATTGTATATATTAAATAGATTCAAAATTTATAATAGAGACATTTGTTTGTAAGGAAGTTATTGTCATGAACTCTTTGGTCATGGTTGTGGTATGTTGATCATGTCAGCGGCAGAAGGTGATTAATATCGATCAAGTACTTAGATATTATGAATGTGAGGTTTGGTATTTAAGGTTTTAGAATAATTTGTACTTAAGTATGAACCGATTAATATATTTTAGATATATTTTAGAGTTAATGTTTCGAGTTTAAAGGTTATATATTCATCTCTGAGATAATTATGTTAACATAAGACATGTGTCATGAGATTTTATGATTTTTCTCAGCTAGTAGATCATATAGATGTTAGTTGGAAATTTCGATGACCTAAAATAATGAAGAGAAATGAAGAATGTTGAAGGAAAGATAAGCTCTAAGGAGAATATGTGAATATTTCATGAAGGTTTTCGACTGACAAACTTATAAGTAGTTTAATCTTATTAAGAAGTGGCAAAAGTCTTATTTCATGAAATAAAAAGGATTTAAGATATTTCAAGTTTTCGAAATTGAATATTTCGACAAGTCAACACTGATAATTTGGCGTTTCGAAAAGAAGAGAATTTTAAAATTCAAATAGGTTTGATCTTATTCAAAAGGAAGCGTGGAAGCCTGAAGTTTCGAAGGACATACAAGCGTCAAGTGTGGCATTGTTTTAAAAAAAGGACTGTTATGGTCGAATTAATATAAATTAGAATCTTAGTGATAGGATTTGTATGTTTAATTATGTGCACACTCAAATATTTCTCAAAGTATCAACTTACTGAGAAAAGAGTTTTTCTAAGAATGTACATATGAATCACCGTGTTTTATTCAACTATTAATTTACTTTTTACAAAAGTTCATTTCATTTCCCGTACATTTCAGTCGAATTGCTTTACTTTTCAATATCATTTCAGTCGACAGGATTTATGCATGTCGTCAAAGTATATTCATATGCTGGTGTCGAAGACCTACATACTATAGTCAAAGTGTGCTCTAGTACGTAGGTGTTGAAATGCTATGATTGATAGTATATTGAATTAGGTCTCTTTGTTATGTCAAATTGTTTACATTAGTTTGTACCTGATAAGTGCCAAAATGTAGTTGTTTTGTATATATGTTTTGTGGCGCTTAATCGTTCTTTTATTGATATTTAGTTGAATAGCCCCGACTTTGTTTGTAAATATGTTTATTTTATATAAAATCAAGTTTTTGATTCATTTGTGTATCGTTTGATAGTTTTTATGTATTTTTGTAGGTATTTGTTGCGTGTTGGAGCATCGAGGAATAAAGTGTCGAAGACACGACTCCGGATGCGCGTTTTCGCAATAAAAGACCATTTTTGGAAAGTTTTGTTCTTCTCAGGTCGTTGAGCGGGAATTGTAGCGCAAAAATGAGCCCTTGACATTATTCTGACAGAAAGATATTTTTTGAGGCCGCTGAGCGACATTAAGGCAGTTTAATGTGTAAATATCAGTGAGGCTGCTGAGCGGGACCTACTGAGTTTTGTTTTATAACTTCATTTTATTACATTTTTAGGTTATGATTTTGGGGTGGATTTTGATCCCCATTTCCATCAACCTTTATTTTTGGTAGTATAGCTTATAAAACAACATTAGGGTTTTGCTTATGGATGATTGGAGGTGGATTGCTCTTCGATTGACGTTGACAAACTGGTGTAGATTTGTGGTTTATCTCTTCTCATCTCTTTGTATTTCTCTTTTGTTGGGTTTGTATATATATTTACTCTGAACATGTGTATATTTGTCGCGCATGGCGTTGTATAAAGTTTGCTTTACGAATTTGTGTTGGTGATTGTCTTAGGTTTTTACTCTATGTTAGGGATTTGAGCTTTGCCAGACATAAACTACTTATATTCTTATCTAGGATGATTATCTGTTAGTTTCTAAACGCTAGAAATAGGTTTAGAGCTGACATTCACTTAGGGTATCTGATCTTAATGCCTTTGTGTCAGGAGTGTCGAGCTAGACATAGTCGATGCGAATGACACGGTTGAATTCTCAATTTGGGTTAGAAATGACTTAAGTTGTGAGGGATATGTGATGACATAGACGAGTATCGTAGGTTGAGTATAATTGGACGATAGGTTTAAGTATGTGATGGGTAGTGTGCATTTGTTCCGGACAAGCTGTCTATCTTTTATAGTTTTGTGCATTTACTTTTTATTTTGTCTTTTCCATACAACCCATTTAACCCCAAACTCATTAACGAACAAATTATCAAACGACGAATCAACAACCAATCTCTGTGGACACGATACGATATAACCTAAATATCACCCGGTAAAAGTAATACTTTACTTTTTGCTTGCCGCTTAAATATCGCAGCAACAGTACCCTAAGTTAGCTTGTAATGAGTGTTTATGGGGAAAAAACATTAGTTTAGTATGTTAGGTTTACTATAAATAGCATACTAGTCTCTCATCATTGTATACTACAAATCCTAATTTAGGGTGAAAGGGTTATTTGTTATTTTTGTGTACTTGTAATCTTTATTAAAGAGAAAGTAAAGAATAACAATTATAATCAATCATTGTTGTTCTTCTTGTTTTTCCATTATTTCTACCCTAATTGTTTCTTGATCATAAAAAGGCAAGTTTATACTTTGTTAAAGGTATCATGTTTCACAACATGAAGACTAGCGATTATTTACCAAATTCCGAGATAAACAAATTGGCATACCCAGTTGGACCAATGTCTAAGTTTTGTCACAAAATTTTATTTGTTTCGTTTCAATCTATTTGTTTAACTTTGTTGCATGAGATTAAGGAATGGTAAATTAGCCAAAACTAGCGAACTAATACCAAAAAGGAAATACATTAGAAAGATGATTAACCTATCCAACAACAATATAGAACAATCACCTCATTCGATAGGGGAAAGTACGATTGATTTATCTACAACTGAATTAATACCCATTCAAGTGAATACAATGAGAATATTGTCAAATACTTATAGTGATCCAGTTATATCCTCAGTGCACACACAGGGTCCCTGTTGGCCAGGATTTTCAACAAAGTTAAAATCCAACCAATAAAAGAGAAGAATGCAAAAGGTTCTTAAAGTTAATGCAATATTAGGGTTGACCGAGATACTTTGGTCGAACAAGGTGCAACTCATCATATGTTAAGTCGACCAGAGGGGTTAAATGGGCTTGGAAATGTTAAAGGCCCAAGGCGTTGAAAGTGACCCAATTTATTCAAATGAAGGTTTCTTAAAGGGAAAGAGAGCAAGAATGAAGAACGTGGGTTCGTAGAGAGAAGTTGCAGGAAACACGTGGCATGTAAAGGCTCGAAGCCCGCCAAGAAGTAGTTATTATATGTGTAGTATAAATAAATAACTTAGTGCATTATGTGAGGGGTTCAAACTTTTACATTCCTAACGCTAATCACTTAGAGTAATCAAGCGATCGAGCGAAATGAGTCAAGTTATGGCAATGTACGTTTGAATCAACTTGTTTATTTTTTCAACTATTTTAAATGTTATGTCATTTATATTTACCTTTTAAACGCTTTCATTTTTATTTTGCAAGTTTTATTTTATTTACTTTTGTAGTCACACACGTGAGGTCGAACGCACCAATTTTTCAAAAAGCACTTTGTAAAAGATAACACATGAAAACTAACATTGTATTGAGATTTCCTGGTCGATCTCGCAAGTAAACATTTTGGCAAGAGACCAATGTTGTTTACCAAAACCCAAAGTAAACAATTCCCCATTGACCCCAAGACCACCAGGGACGAACAATTTTAAACATTTTGCATATGGATTCACAATCCCAATGGATGGCCACGAACAAATTTGTGGCATGCCAACAAAAATGATGGTAAACCTAAACAACAGTACATCAATGTTTCCTGACCCAAGGATATCTACCTTTTCACCATTACAAGGATCATGATTAGGAAATAATAACATGGGTTGAAATGTCTCATCCATAGGATTCACTCCCCAAATAACTACCCTCATAGTGAATTATGCGGCAACATTTCGACAACAAATGGATGATAGCAATCATGAAATGGTTTGTGTTTCAGCCGAACAAATGGGTACAAATTTTAACTCATTGATCAAAGTGCTACCCAAACCAACCAACAAAATATGTTAGTGTTTTAAGTTGGCATTACTTTTTGGTAAAACTAGGCTATGACAATGTCTTGATAAATGTCATGACATTCAGAGATTGAAGATAAATCCTACTTGACAAGGATGTTTAAAGTACAACTCAGAACTGGAAGCTAAAAGTGCCGGAATTCAAAATATCGATGTCATAATGTATGTTATGACATTCGATGTGACATTCTAGAACTGCTTTTCCGAGATTTTTCAGGAAGTTTGTTGAGCTGCTTTATTATGTTTTTCTATTATTAGAATGCATGCTCACGTGGCTGCTAGGTTAATCTTAGTTAAACCTAAATTGGTTATTGAAAAGACCATGTTTTTAGGATTAAATTAAGTGAACCCTAGCTATCTTTATGGAAGCCCAAAAGTTTCGGATCGCTTCTATAAAAGGAATACAACCACCTACATTGTTGCCTCGGAATATATTGAAGATTTAGCAGGTTGTTATTTGTGTAATTCTAGTTTCTCTTGTGAGCCAAGCAATTATCAATTGATAAGTGCCTTGGACTAGGATTTGTTTGTAAGGGTAATTTATCACTCAAAGCTTTGAAGCACGAGTGTTTGTCTCTTGATTAAAGCTTTGAAGCAAAATCAAGATAGTTTATTGAAGTGTGTCTTCACAATTCAATTATACAATAGGTTGATATCACTGTTGTGATTGAGGGGGAGTGAGTAGGAACTCAGGTCTAAGTAGGACTTAGATTGAAGTTGCATTGGGTAGGTTTTAAGTGAAGGAGATAAACGGTTGGTTTATTCTGAATTAATTCTACTAATAGTGGATTTCCTCCGGCTTGGTAGCCCCGGATGTAGGTGTAGTTACACACGGGTAAACAATTTATTGTGTTCTTTACTTTTTTAAATTTATTGTGTAAATTGCTAACAGTGTCGACATCTTGTGTCACATTCTGTGACATCAAGTATCCGCCGCCGAAATTTCAATTGGCATCGCGGGCACCACCTGTTATTTCTGGGTGAGATCTAGGGATAATAGTTTCTGGCATGATGGATAAGAAAGGAGGATTTGGAGGTAAACCACCTATTCTGGATGAGTCTAATTATGATTACTGGAAACCTCGTATGGTTGCCTTTTTAAGATCAGTGGATATTAAAGCTTGGAGAGCTGCTGACAAAGGATGGAAACATCCCACCAAGCTTGAGAAAGACGGGACTACTGTCTTGAAACCTGAGGAAGAATGGAGCAAAGAGGAAGATGAGCTAGCTCTGGGGAACTCTAAAGCATTGAATGCCCTATTCAATGGTATTGACAGAAATATCTTCAGACTAGTTCATCAATGTGAGTTGGCCAAGGATGTTTGGGACACTCTCAAAACTACTCATGAGGGAACATCCAAGGTGAAGATGTCAAGACTTCAGATGCTCACTACCAAATTTGAGAATTTGAAGATGAAAGAAGATGAGACTATTCATGAGTTTCACATGAATATCTTGGAGATTGCCAACACCTCAGGAGCACTTGGTGAAAAGATGTCAAAAGAAAAGCTGGTGAGAAAGATTCTCAGATCCTTGCCTAAAAGATTTGCAATGAAAGTGACTGCAATAGAGGAGGCTCAGGACATCAGCACCTTGAAGGTTGAAGAACTTATTGGATCTCTTATGACTTTTGAAATGGGAATCAGTGAGAATGTTGACAAGAAGAATAAAAGCATAGCCCTTGTATCCAATACTGAAGAGGAATGCAAGAAGGGTGATGATGTGAAGATATCTGAATCCATAGCTATGCTTGGAAGACAGTTCAACAAGCTCATCAAGAGGATTGATCCAAAGTCAAGGTCAAATGTCAAGGACATTTCATCTGATATCAGCAGATCAAATGACTCCAGCAGAAGATCCAAGTCAGAGGAAAAAGGAAGTCAAGGCAGTGCAATTCAATGTCATGGATGTGAAGGATATGGGCATATTAGAGCTGAATGTCCTATCTTTCTTAAGAAACAAAAGAAAGGAATGAATATCACTTGGTCTGATGGTGAATCAAGTAGTGACTCTGAAGAGGAATATGCCAAACTTGTCACTGCTCTTTCTGGAAGTTGTAATTCTGATAATGACTCTAGTGATGAGGACGTGACCTTTGAAGAACTTGCTGATACTTACAAGAAGCTGTGTATCAGAAGTGGTGAAATGTGTCAGCAGAATGAAAAGCAGAAAAAGCTGATTGAGAAGTTGGAGGCAGAAAATGTGAAGTTGGAAGCTGAGAAGAAGGAAAATACAGTCACTATAAGTCATCTCAACAGTGAAATTATTGTGTTGAATTCTAAGCTTGATCATATGACTAAGTCTGTCAAGATGCTGACTACTGGGACTGATAAGTTGGAAGAAATCCTTCAGCTTGGACAAAATGCAGGAAATAAGCATAGTCTAGGATATGTGGCTGAAAAGAAACCTGTTAGTGACAAGAAAAAGAAGAGGCATGGGAAACCAAGGTCAAAGCATGTCACAACATAAACAGAAATGTGTCCGCTCGGTGTGTGGTGCAAAGAAATTTCGATAACAAGCGTAAGAACAGACCTAATAAGCCAATGTCAAAGCAGATGTCACAACATTGGGGTCAACATCAAGATCGAGAAACATGAATAAGAAGTTTCAAAGATGGAGATGTCACCATTGTGGAAGGTTTGGACACATAAAACCCTATACTACCCTAAGACTCCATGTTAAGCCTAAGAATACCCTACACTTGACTACACATTGATTAGACCAAGGAAGATTGGTACTTTGACAAGCATAAAATAAATCTTGAATAATGTCAAACCTCATTCCACCGTTTGTTACTTTTGGAGATGGAGCTAAAGGAGAGATCAAAGGTGTTGGAAACTTGGGCCTGAGTTCCAAACCTAAATGTAGTGTCTTGGTAAAAGGCTTGATCGCTAACCTCATAAGCATAAGTCACTATGTGATATGGGATTCAAAGTCAACTTCACTAAGTCTGAATGTCTTGTAATCAATAATAAGCAATAAGTGGTTATGAGAGGAGTCAGATCAAAGGACAACTGTTACATGTGGGAATCAGAGAACACCAACCTGTCTTCTGTGTGCTCTACAGACAAAGATGAAAAAGAGGTCAAATTGGCACCAAAACTTGGTCATCCATCTCGAGGAATGAAAAGATCATCTCTATGGAGGTTGTCAAACGGATACCAAGACTCCATATTGATGAAGGGAGGGTCTGTGGTGAGTGTCAGGTTGGAAAGCAAACCAGAATGTCACACCCAATGTCTAGACATCTGACCACTTCTAAAGTGCTTGGAGCTACACATGGATTTGATGGGGCTATGCAGATGAAAGTCTTGGTGGAAAAGATATGCTTATGTTGTTGTGGATGATTTCTCCGTTTACGGATAAACTTTATCAAAGAAAAATCGATGTGTTTGATGTTTTAAAGAGTTATGCAAAAGACTTCAAAGAGAGAAGGAAAGTTGTATTGTCGAATAAGAAGTGATCATGGAAAGGAATTTGAGAACAACAAGTTTGATGAATTTTGTTCCTCGAAGGAATCAATCATGAGTTTTCTTCCTATAACACCTCAACAAAATGGGGTTGTGGAAAGGAAGAATAGGACTATACATGAATCGCGAGCAATGATTCATGCTAAGAAACTCCTATTCATTTTGGGCAAGCTATGAATACATGCTATGTTCACAACAGGTCACCTTAAGAAAGGGAACATCCTCCACCGTATGAAATATGGAAGGAAGAAAACCAACCTGAAATATTTCCATGTGTTTGGCAAAGAAATGTTATATTCGACGGATCGTGATCAAAGGAGAAAGATGGACTCTAAGAGTGATGAAGGCATTTTTCTGGGATACTCCACTAACAGCAGAGCATATAGGGTATTCAACTCCAGAACCCAAGTTATGATGGAGTCTATTAATGTCATTGTTGATGATCATCATCAGGAACACAATGTCCCATGTGATGTTGAAACATGGTTTGAGACATCACCTCAAGTACCTGATAAAGATGATGTACCTGCCCCTACTTCACCAAAATCTGAACCAGAGGAAGCCAACAAAGATCCTTCCATTAGAATTCAGAAAGATCATCCAAAGGAACTCATCATTGGAGATCCAAACAGGGGTGTCAGTACAAGGTCCAGAGAAACTATCTCAAACTCTTGCTTTGTGTAAAAAATAGAGCCAAAAAATGTCAAAGAAGCTCTAAGTGATGAATACTGGATTGGAGCAATGCAAGATGAATTGAACCAGTTCAAGCAACATGAAGTATGGGAGTTAGTTCCTAGACCAGAAGGAACAAACATCATTGGCACAAAGTGGATCTACAAGAACAAGTCGATGCGAAAGGGTTGTCACCGAAATAAAGCAAGACTTGTTGCTCGGGGTTACACTCAAGTTGAAGGATTGATTTTGATGAGACTTTTGCTCATGGCTAGACGGAATCAATCGAGTTACTACTAGGGGTTGCTTGCATTCTAAAATTCAAATTATTTCAGATGGATGTGAAAAGTGCCTTCCTAAATGGCTACTTGAATGAGGAGGTATATGTAGAACAACCTAAAGGATTTGTGGATCCAAGTTTTCCTGATCATGTCTACAAGCTAAGGAAAACCCTATATGGACTAAAGCAAGCTCCTAGGGCCTGGTATGAAAGGCTGACCAAGTTCCTTACTGACAAAGGATACAGGAAAGGAGCTTTGGATAAAACTCTCTTTGTCAAGAATGAAGGAGGAAAGATAATGGTGGCTCAAATTTATGTTGATGACATAGTATTTGGAGGAATGTCAGACACAATGGTGAAACATTTTGCCAATCAAATGCAAGCTGAGTTTGAAATGAGCCTCATGGGAGAGTTGACTTATTTTCTTGGACTGTAAGTCACACAGATGGAAGACTCAACATTCCTTTCACAGAGCAAGTATGCAAGGAATATTGTCAAGAAGTTTGGAATGGAGAATGCCAGCCATAAAAGGACTCCTGCTCCCACACATTTGAAGTTGTCCAAGGACACAAGTGGTGAAAAGGTTGATCAAAGTTTGTATAGAAGCATGATAGGAAGCTTGTTGTATCTAACAGCCAGCAGACCTAACATTGCATTTGTTGTTGGGGTATGTGCAAGATACCAAGCTGAACTTAAAGTAAGTCACATCAACCAGGTGAAACGAATTCTGAAGTATGTGAGTGGAACTTGCAATTATGGTATCCTGTATTCTCATGGATGTGAACCAATTTTGTCGTTATTGTGATCTGATTGAATAGTAGTCGATGAAAAAGCACTTCGGAGGATGTTTCTTCTTGGGAAACAATCTTGTTTCTTGGTTCAGAAGCAGCTGTGTCCTTGTCCACAAGCGAATACATAGCAGTAGCAGTTCTTCTCAAATGGTTTGGATGAAGCGATCGATGAGTACAATGTCACAGGATGTCATGACATTGTGTGACAACCTGAGTGCTATTAATATTTCAAAGAATCCTATACAACACAGTAGAACTAAGCACATTGACATTAGACATCACTTCATCAGAGACCTTGTGGAAGAGAAAGTGATTAATTTGGACCATGTAGCCATTGAACTTTAATTGGCTGACATTTTTACTAAAGTTCTTGATGCTAGTCAGTTTGAAAATTTAAGAAGCAAACTGGATATTTGTCAATATGAGGAATTGTAGCAATTAAGATTGCTTACAACAAGGAATGGAAGAGACCTTTTATTTTCATTAAATATAAGTGGGTCATTTAATTATTTTCCTCTTATTTTTAAAAGTTTCAAGAATAGGAAGAGACTCCTCCATATAATAGTCTCTTCATTTGAAAGTATCATATCCTTTTCATCCAAAAGATACTCTCAAACTCTCTGTCATTCTTGCTCTCATTTTCTCAACATATCTCAGCGAAATATGTCTTCATCATCTTCTCCATCCCAAGACTCTGACTGTTCATCTCCTACCATGGCTGAGATTAGGGCAAGCGTTGCAGCCATGAATGTTGAACCTGTGAAGGTCTCTCCTCAGCGTTCAATGACAATTGACTCTAAGAAGACTAAGAATCTGCATGCAAGGAATACACAAAGGTCATCAGCTTCACCCTCTGGTAAGATCTCTGAATCATCCTCATCTGTTCCTTCAGAGATAGAAAATAGAGAAGGTACTATGTATGTGCAAGAAGTCATTGCTAGGATAGTCACCAGGATCCTAAACGAAAATCACTCTGTACCTGGAGTTTCTGTCCCCCTTAACCAAGAGTCTACTAGCCCTAGTTTAGCAGCTGATCCAGATGTCTCAGAGAATGCCAAGACATCTGATGATCATGTCAAGAAAACTCCTGTGGATCCTGATATTGATACTCCTGCTGATTCCCCTGTCAAAGCAAAGGGTGGTAACACTGGTTTTCAAGTTGAGAAGATGACCAAGGCTGGAACTTCTACAAAGAAGTATAGAGTAAAATCTGTTGGTGGTAGCTCGAGACCCAAGAGGACACCAATTGACAAGAAGAGGAAGGCTCTTGAACCTTCAGAGTCTGATCAAGATTCTGGTTTCAAGATTAAGGCTGAAGTGGTAGCTAGTAATGTTGCTGATGGTGTTGCTCACAATGATAATATTCACAGTGTTTCTTCAGGAAAGGAGAGCACCTGATGCTGTGATGGTTCTTATTTTGTTGGTTATTGCCTTGTTGTTTACATCCTGTTTCTTGTTCTGTATTTTCCCATTTCTATTTTTGGATGATTGTAATGTTTGCTGACAGAATTGTAAACACTTAACAATGCTGGTACTTAATTATATTTTGAAAGTTTGGGGTACTTGTATTGATTCCTTTGGCCCCTTTGTGGCTAAAAAGGGGGAGAAGTGCTGGGAAATTTGGGAAACTGTATGGAATTTTTTTGTGGGCAATTGTGGGAAATTGGAAAATCTGTATGGGTAGAATTTATCTTCTCTAGGTTCTGGTTTCTTTAAACTTAGAACTAGTTTGTTTTCTTCTGCTACATAGGTACTCTGATGACTTAAGTAGTTTTAGCCAAAAATGTGCCAAAGGGGGAGTTTGTTAGTGTTTTAAGTTGGCATTACTTTTTGGTAAAACTAGGCTATGACAATGTCTTGATAAATGTCATGACATTCAGAGATTGAAGATAAATCCTACTTGACAAGGATGTTTAAAGTACAAACGAAGCTAAAAGTCTTTGAATTTGAAAAATATCGATGTCATAAATGTTATGACATTCGATGTGACATTCGATTCAGAACTGCTTTTCCCGAGATTTTTCGTGAAGTTTGTTGAAATGCTTTATTATGTTTTTCTTATTAGAATGCATGCTCACGTGGCTCTAGGTTAATCTTAGTTAAACCTAAATTGGTTATTGAAAAGACCATGTTTTTAGGATTAAATTAAGTGAACCCTAACTATCTTTATGGAAGCCCAAGTTTCGTGATTGCTTCTATAAAAGGAATACAACCCTTACACCTGCACTCGGAATATATTGAAGACTTAGCAGGTTGTTATTTGTGTAATTCTAGTTTCTCCTCTGAGCCAAGCAATTATCAATTGATAAGTGCCTTGGACTAGGATTTGTTTGTAAGGGTAATTTATCACTCAAAGCTTTGAAGCACGAGTGTTTGTCTCTTGATTAAAGCTTTGAAGCAAAATCAAGATAGTTTATTGAAGTGTGTCTTCACAATTCAATTATACAATAGGTTGATATCACTGTTGTGATTGAGGGGGAGTGAGTAGGAACTCAGGTCTAAGTAGGACTTAGATTGAAGTTGCATTGGGTAGGTTTTAAGTGAAGGAGATAAACTGGTTGGTTTATTCCTGAATTAATTCTACTAATAGTGGATTTCCTCCCTGGCTTGGTAGCCCCCAGATGTAGGTGTAGTTACACACTGAACTGGATAAACAATTTATTGTGTTCTTTACTGCTGTTTAAATTTATTGTGTAAATTGCTAACAGAGTGTCAGATACTGTGTCACAACATTCTCTGTGACATCAAGTATCTGTTGCCAGGAATTTCAAAATGCCTAGACGAATCAGTAGTTGGCAACGTAGATGGGGTGAATTGCGGATTTCTTCGGTGTCCCTCAGGCCCTAGTCCAGTATCCTCCCCAAGAATGGGTAAGAGAAAATCATGGAGTGTTTTTCGAAGAAAGTCAAACTGTTAACAAAGCGCAACCAATTGTGTAGAATATTTACGAAGTTAACTAACAACAAAGTGTCGAACAACCTAAAATCGAACAAACCATACCAAGGAAAGTTTAAGCCCCAAGGGTAAAGTTTTGTTGATATTGTATTGTATATACAATATGTAGGTGCATCTGTAAATATGAAATGACAAATTTAATTTTTAATGATCAATAATCATATAAATTGAATAGTAAAAATTATTATGTATTTTATTGAAATAATTTATCTTTTTTTTATAATAGTAAAACTATTCCCTAATAATTTAGAGAAATAAATATAGGTGCATGTTTCATAAAAAATTTCAATATTGTACGTAGGCTTTATAAAACTATTCACATTAAAAACTATTCAACTTAAAACTATTAAACCTAAGATGCCTCAAGCTTATAATTGATTTGTCTCGAGGTCCAGTTTGCATAACTATATATTAAATAATAATTTATATCTTAGTCATACATTTTTTTAGAACAGTACAAATTTTTTAAAACCAATTAATTTTAAGGGTTAATAGTCATTTATCCTCTGTCATATAAGTCATTTTTAAAATAACTCCCCTAAAAATATTTTTTGCATGGGTTCTCCTAACATTTGAAAATATCTTTCTTTAAATCATTGGCAGGTCAACTAATCAAAAATGATGATGTGACAGAGTTTTTAATCTTTTTCATTATATTTTATTTTCACATGTGTTAAGTGACATTTGAATGGACAATATTATCTTTTGTCGAGAAACAAAACCTAAGCCAACACTTTTTTAAGTAGGCTTTTAGCAGCACTTTTTTCTGAAAAAGTGCTTTCTTAGGCCTACTTTAGAATGCCTTTTATGCTTTCTATAGGCATATTTAGAAAGCGTTTTTCCAGGAAAAGTGTTACCTTAGGCCTACCTTTGAAAGCGCTTTTAAAAAAAAGTGTTGCCTAAGGTATACATAAGACAACGCTTTTGAAAGTGTTGTCTTATGTATACCTTAGGCAACACTTTTTCTTAAAAAGCGCTTTCAAAGGTAGGTCTAAGGCTGCGCTTTCTTTTATATAATTCATAAACCTGCATTTTTTGCAGCATTATTTCATAAACTTGTAATTTACAAATGTAATCCCATAAACCTGTAATTTACAATCGTAATCCCATTATTTCAACAAAGAAGAGATTATATATAAAAAAGACATTATAATACCATTATGTACCATTGTAATCCAAAATATATATACACCATTGTAATTCAATTCACATATTTCTAACACAACCAAAATCAGCCTTACAAAGTCATCCTGAACAATAACTAAATCAACCCTAACAAAATTAGCCCTAACAATAACTAAATCAATCCTAATGTATGAACAAAACACGACCAATAATGTATTCAAGGTCTTGGTCCTTCAAGGTATGAACATAATAACATTGTCAGTAATGTATTCACACAATAATGTATTCATAACACTTTTCACACAATAATGTATTCATACCTTATATGATTCTTTGCTCAATAAAATATTGACACAATTCCTCTTTGAATTCTTTCAACTGAAGTTTTGTGTAATATGCACACTTGTGTTCATCGAAGTACTACATAACAAAACATAATATGCATGATTTAGTTAAAAGTAATAAATTATATGAAATATCCGATAAATAATAAAACAAATCCTAAGCTATAAATCCATATCGTGACTGGAATCTCTATTTGATTCATTTGAAAGATTTCTTTGATAAACCTCAAAATGAAGTATCTGCAATCTATACTATTTTGCTGTTAAGCACACTAGATAGAAAAACAAATAAAAATGTATAGTTGTCTTGTTTTATCAAGTAGCATCACTATTATAAGTAAAATTGTGAAAATTAATGTACATGCACTTTGATCCATGTAATGTTGTTGGATTTAGACCGTTGTACTTGAGCTTCTCTTTGACTTCAGAATACTTGTATTGATCTAACAAAATAAAAACATATATTTAGAACAATCTCACAAAAATAATTAAATATATAAATATACACGAATATTTAGAACAATCTCACTTACGTATCAATCATTAACTTTATATCCGAATAATTAGTCCAATCACCATCCATCAAATTCGATGCATACTCGTTTCGAAACAAAACACAATCTTTTGGACAGACATGTATCATATCATGGCTCATGCCAATAGAGTACAACATCTTGTTGGCCTCATACGTTCGATTGGGAAGAACATTGTCCTCTGGTAGCATATCTTTTATAAGGGCTAATAACTCTGTGAAACTTTTATCCGACCATCCATTGTCCGCCTTTAAGTTGTACAACTTTAATACCACAGACAATCTTGTGAATTGTATAACTATTATACAACGGTATCTCTGCACCGCTTACCAACCTCTCGAATATTTTAGGACAATCATTAAGATCTTCTTCAAGCGCTTCTGCAATCTCTTCGACTCAATCATAATCGTATGTATATGTGCAATTGTCGTTTGAAGCATAAGTCCTCTTATCCCCCGATTCAACATTCCTGTTACTTTTCTCACCATGCATATTCCAACATGTATAACTTCTATGAATTTCATACCGTATTAAATGTGATGCCAATTGAACTGCGTCAACCGACTCCCATAATAACAACCCAAACAAGGACATATCATTTGACTAGGGTCTTTGGCGTGCGCAACAACAAACTTAACGAATTCCGATACCCCATTCTCGTACTCTTTCGAAAATCGATTGGAATACATCGATGTCTTATCCATGGTTTTACTAATTAAGCTAAACAAAAACAACTAATTAGGGCACAAAACGGTATAATGCGTTTCTGTCAAAATGCAAAGTATACACAGAATGAATCCGGAGCAAGAAAATGCAACATATTAAAGCAATTTTAGACAAATTCATCACAATATCAGTAATTTGAGGAAGAAATTTACCTCAGATTTACCGAACAACAACGTCGAGAAGTTGAAATGAGAAGGTAAAACTGGCGGAAACACAAAGAATGAGCGTTGTACATATAAAAAAACATCAAGGATAAGTCATAACATATAAAACAATTCAAGAAACTTATATGATGCACATGAACAATTCAAGAACCAAGTAATCGATCATTCAAGAAATTCAATTCACAAAATTAACTAAAACCAAAGAAACTCAAGTTATTATTCAATTCACATTCGAAACACGGAAAATCGAATTCAAAGTAAGTTCTAAATCCCTAAACCAAAATCTGGGCAACAACTACCTAAATCCAATCATGCTCAATGAAATTAGAATGTATGAATGTACATGAACAATGCGTATTTACAATGAAATTAGAATGAACCGAATGAAACTTGCATGAATGATATGAACAAAAGAATATTTACAAGTAAGAAACAAGAAAAAATAAGTTAGTAGTATTCAATGTACATGTAAAAAATCAACATTATATACATTGTACTAAACACACTTAAATTCAAGTAAACGCAACAGTAAACATGATTATCGCTTCACAAACAAAATCGGGAATCCAAAACGCATGCTTCACAAACCGATTTTCTCATTTAAGTCCAATCCCAAACAATAATCATTATCTCTAACATTTACACTCAAACCAACATCCTCTAATTTTCAATAATGAACTCACAGTATCAAAGCCGAATTACAAACAAGCTCAACAACGATATCACAAAACCAAATGTATAAACTCTATTTCAAAATAGATCAGCAATGTAAATGTACATTCAAAAGAAAACTATGCATCTAAATTTGAAACAGACCACAACCAGAATTAAACAACAATCACTTCATCTATAACAAATAGAATCAGACAACATAACATTTGTATATCGATCGAAACATTTTCTTCAGATTTGTAGCGTAACCGTGGAATCAAATTATCACAATCAAAACGATATTATCACAATCAAACCAACAGATTTCACAGCATAATAGTCTTAATTACCTAAATCCAATCATGCTAAATGAAATTAGAATGTATGAATGTACATGAACAATGCGTATTTATAATGGAATTAGAATGAACCAAATGAAACTTACATGAATGATATGAACAAAAGAATATTTACAAGTAAGAAACAAGAAAAAACAAGTTAGTATTCAATGTACATGTAAAAAACAACATTATATACATTGTACTAAACACACTTAAACTCAAGTAAACACAATGGTAAACATGATTATCGCTTCACAAACAAAACCGGGAATCCAAAAACGCATGCTATTTGTTCAATTCAACTTCAAATCACTTTCTTTAGATTTGTAGCGTAACAGTGGACACAGTTGAATTCAAATTTAAAATTAATTGACTAAAACAAATCCAGGCAACCACAATTCAATCGATTACTCAAAATAAAATGACTTTTCTAGCTCAAATTCACACAAAAGAAATGACATGCTTCCCCATAAATTTCTCGGTTATATCTTACACGGGTAAACGCGACGATATCAAACTTTCATAGAAACTAGAACAAATATCAATAAGTATAACTTTAACTAAAACAAAAAAACCTTAACATTATCATCCCATTTTGACACTACCTAAGCATACACTAATAACTCAGAATAACCTAGCATTATTAATACAAACAACAACATTTCTACTCAAAAACGGATTGAACCTAATATAACAAGATTTCTTCATACAATTCCTAACAAAATAAGTTTATCACAGAAAACACCAGAACAAAGAAAGAATAAACTTCATGAGTCAAAATAAATGTGTAAACCTTAATTCCAAATGATAACTATCAATTCTAGATCATTTTCAAACACCTGCAACATTGAAGTTACAATCGGCTCGCAATCGTAATCGAAACATAACCACAGCTAAAAAACATACTTGAAACAATCAAAATAACATATGCATATGCTGCAAGATTCGAAATACGAACAAAATATACAGGTTCTGTTTAAAATGAAATCAGTACCTCTTCTCTTCGCACGGTCGAAACTGCAAGATTCTACTTTCTCACTTCTGTTTAAAACAAACTCAATACCTCTTCTCTTCGCACGGTCAGAACTGAAACACTAAAGGTTGGCACGACAAGGGACGGCGTTCGGTAGTCAGAGGGAGTGGTCAGAGGTAGTAGACAGAGGGAGTAGTCGGAGGGAGTAACGATGGTCGTGGCAAAGAAAACAGAGAGAACAGAAAAGAGGGAAATATGAAATGAATTAGGGCAGCCTTCGTAATTAGTTTTATTAAAAAATTTATAAATGACCTATATGAGCGCTTTTGAAAAGCGCTTTCTTAGGTGCAACCTTTACCAACGCCTTTTCCTTGAAAGCGCTTTCTTTTCACTGGCTTTAACAACACTTTTGAAAAGCGCTTTCTAAGGTTAATATTTTCATTGGCTTTAGCAGCACTTTTTGAAAGCGCTTTCTAATGTACACCTATAAGAGCACTTTTATAAAAGCGCTTTCTAAGGTGGAGACCTTTAGCAGCGCTTTTGAAAAACGCTTTCTAAAGGTAGCCTTTAGCAACGCTTTTTTTAGCAAAATTTTTTAACAACTTATGGCAACGCTTTTAGATAAAAGCGTTGTCTTTGTAGTGCTGCCATAAGTTATTTTTGGCGTAGTGATTGTGTGTGCCATCTGACTAAACAAGTGAGGAAGAAAGCACAGTTTGATTTGACTCTACTCTCCCAACAACATTGACAACAAATGATTGTGTCTCTTGTATTGATTTGAATGAGAGAAGATTTAGCTTTACTGTAATCTTTATATTTGGAATTGGGGTGACAATAGCTAGCCTTGTAGGTTGTATTGTGATAGACAATATTTATAACTATTAAAGAAAACTTGATATTGAAAGCTTTTATGAGGTTCAACAACAATCACTAGTGCATGTTAGTTTTGATTTTTAACCAACAAAAGGTTAGAAACTCTATGAAAACTTGACTTTTCTCCACTAATTTGTTTAATCTTTTCATTATCGTAACAATAATTATAACGCATTTGCACATAATCACATCGTTTTTTCTTCCTACAATGTAAACTCTAATTTTACTAAATATTCTAAGATAGAAATAACTAACACCATTTAAAAATATGAGGATGTAAATTGGATCACTTATTCAAATGAATATGTCAAGGAAGAGTTATATGATGATTAAGGCCTTAATCTTCATTCCAAACATACAACTAAGAGTCTGTTTGGTTGGAAGTAGATGAAGGGATTCCAAACATACAACTAAGAGTCTGTTTGGTTGGAAGTAGATGAAGGGGAGGGGAGATAATATTTGTAAATATATTTGTTTTGTTCATTTTTTATAAGGGGAGGGGAGGGGATCAAAATCCTTGATAGACTCACTTATTGCTCCTTTCCAAAATTGGAGGGATTTGGAGGAGAGAAGTTTTTTGATTAAAATTTAACTATTTTTCCTAATTTACCCTCAACTATTTTTGTAATTCAAAATTGTCCTTGTTGAACTATTAAAGACTAGGTTTTTGTCTCTCTGTTATTTCACATTTCAAGTCGTAATAAATATAAAGATTACTTTTTAAAACGTATATGTTATTATTATTATAACTTATATAAGGTTTAGTTTTAATATATAATAATCATAACTAATATTTTAAAAATCAGACCGAATCGGCCGATCGGACAAGTCAAATTAGAAACTGGCCAGATAATTGGTCTGGTTCAATTGTTCGATCAGGTATGTCGTTGAACCGACAGGAACCGGTGAAAATCGAAAAAACAAAAAAATGGCAGTTTTCCAAAATTGGTCGTTCAATTGCATTTTTTAATTTTTTATTCATTTTTTTATTTTTTAAAAGCAGATTATTTTTTTATTCATTTTAATTATTTTATTAAAATGTTATATTTAAATAAAAATATAAAATAAAATTAATTAATTATATTATTGAAAGAGAAAATGTTGCATATGCAATTGACTTTGTTGAAAATAGTTTTGATATTGAAGAAGAATATCTCAATATTGAAACAATCTTTACTCTTTGAAACTAAATTTAATAGACAATTGAGTTATTTTGTTATAAATTATTCAATTGTATTATGTAGCGATTAGACTTTGTAATTATGTATTATTTTATTATATATGATACCTATATTTAAAATTTAAATTTAAATTATCAAATTATCAAATTATTATATGATATTTTCAAAATGTTTAAAATTTAATTTTAAGTTATCAAATTATGATATGATATTTTCAAAATATTTAAAATTTAAATTTAAATTTAAATTATCAAATTGTGAATTTATTTATGATATGATATTTTTAAGAAATTTAAGTCCTAGTTATATTTTGTAGGGATTGAGTCATTTGGTTCGACAAATTATATACTTATATAATTTTTTTATAACAACCGGTCTATTCAACCGAGTTATCCGATTTAGTCGTGTGGTTCAACCAGTGACCCAATGGTTCGAACAATAAACCAATGACTCAATACCTTCACCAGTTTAATATCTGGTTCGGTTTTTAAAACACCGATCATAACAACTTTTTTTTATAACACTAACATACTTATATCATGTTCTTATTTATAATATATAATAGTAACAAAGCTTTTTATTATATTATTAATTATTAATAATAACAACGATATGGAGATGTAGTATGTATATGTTATAAATAAAGATTTTAATTCTAAAATTATCTGTTCAATTTTTTAAAATATTTTAACATTATTTTCCTTATTTTTAAGTATAAAAATTGTTTTATTGGGTTAGATGGATCATCAAGATCAAAGAATTGTTATTAACAAATGGATTTGCGTCGAAGAGTTATATTTTAATTTATATGTGCTATATTTTATTGTTATGTCCGAATGTCAAAACTATTTTTATTTAGAATTATTTTTACTAAGTACAAATGACATTACTTTTAAGGATAAAAATGTAATTTAATTTTAAAATCCCTCCCTTCCCTTGTGAATCAAACATACATGTTGTTAAAAATCTCTTCCCTACCCTTCTTTGAACCAAACATATATTTAGTTAAATTACATCTCCTCCATTTCCCTATATTCCTCTCCATTCTATTAAATTTCCTCCCTTCCCTTTTTATCCAGTGAATCAAACGGAACCTTAAGAGTTAGATATAAGTTAAACCATGTATAAAATAATAATTAAATATAATAATCACAAATTATTATATTATTATATGCAATGAAGTATTTATATTTTTAAGTGTCGTAAATATTTTGCATCAATGAGAAATTTTAATATAAAGTTAGATAATTACAATTTGACTAATAAAATATATATCTTTGTCATTGAAACTTTCAGACTCTGGCCATATTCCGCTATTATTACTCTAATTATCTAATCACTCTCAATAATTTGATAGAAGATGTTATGACTGATGCAAATATGGACACATCAGGATCAAAGGATCAACTGTTATAAAATATATAGATATCCTCAACTCTATAGTAAATCAAGGTCAAAAATAAAAAATAATAAGGGTAAAGTGAAAAAGTGTGGAAACCAAAAGAGGCAGCCAAAGCCTCATAGCTCATACATCACTCATACATCAAAAGTCTTAGGGGATCAAGGAAATTCTGAATATATCATAGACTAGGACGCATTTTAGATGCTCCACCTCGATCTAAATAACTTAAGGCCTTTCAAGGGCTCTCTAGTTAGATTTTCCAAGGAGCAGGTGCAAGTGAAAGGCTGCGTCATGCTAAAGATTGCCTTTGAAGAGTAGGGGCAAGCAAAAGAAATTAAGGTCAGATATTTGGTTATTGATGACCCATCTTCTTACAATATGATTATAAGACGACCAACTTTTAACTAGTTGGGCAACACCTTGTCTACTTTGTATTTGTGCACGAAGTATCCACTCTCTGGCGGGCAGATAGGAGTCATCTAGGGAGATTATGAAATTTTCAGGAAGTGATATGTAGAGAACCTCAAGCTAAAAAGGATACACACCATAGGCGTGAACACCATGAAAGCGAACTCAAGGATAAACTTTCCAGAAGAGGTTTATAGGGGTAGAAGGATCCCCCAATATTCAACTAACAAGGAGATCGAAGATTAAAATGCCTAGAGGGAATGCCCTCTGGCGCCACTTTCCCTAATTTTATATGTTTTCTTTCTTTACCATTATTTAGTCGTATTGTTGTTGATTTTGATAGGCAATTATCACATCTCTACCGTTTGTAAAGACATGTTGTTTTATAGGGTGCACTCTTTTCCCTCTGTTCCTTGTATGAGGCGAGGGTTTTTAATGAGGGCCCCCAAGTTATTATTTTAGAGAATATATGCTTGCTAGCTATTCCGTTTTTGCATGAAACCTAAAAGCTCAAGAGAAGATCGCCATAAGAAGCGATCAAAATGTTGGATCCCTAACAGGGATCCTTGACGCCCTAAGAGGCGATCAAAATGCTGAATCCCTAAGAGGGATCCTTGCCGCCCCTAGAGGCGATCAAAATGTTGGATCCCTAAGAGAAATAATTTTCATTCTAAGAGGTGATCAAAAGGCTAGATCCCTAAGAGAGATTTTTGCCGCCATAAGAGACAATTAAAATGTTGGATCCTTAAGAGAGATCATTACCGTCCTAAGAGGCGATAAAACATGTTAGATCTCTAAAGGGAATTCATGCTACCTCCATAAGATAGTCAAGACGCGGGAGAAACCCCTACCATATTTATGAACCGTTAAATATATGGATCCTCGTGGAAGATCTCTCAAACATAAGGGTGATTATAAATCACCCTATGTTTTTGGTGATTATGATAAGAAACTAGGATAAACATCCTATGTAGACTGGTCCCCTCGTCCCCCATGTGATAAAACATTTTGTCCTAACATTAGTCAATAATAAGGTACAAGCCCAAAAAGGGACCTATACTGGCAACATTAACAAATATAAGGCGATGAGCCATTTAATATTGCAAAAGGATCCAAATACGAGGAATTACTCATCATCTATCAACCACCCATCTCAGACCATCTGAAAGGGGTCATTGAGGCTCAAGTCTAGGTGGGGATAGAAAAAGGCAGTCTGTCTCTTCGCCATCTCAAAGTTCTGGACGAAAGTGGCAACAATCTCATATTTGAGCGACAAGGCCCCCTCTAAGTATTTGGTGGACCTATGAGTTTCCTTGAGCGAATTCTCCAAACACCCCACCTTTTCAAATTGAGTAATAGCGTCAAAAGTTATCTCCTTATTCAAAGCATCATGCCTTTCCCTCGATGCTCTAACAACCTCATTGCCTTTGTGAATGTTCCTTAGAGCCAAGTTTGTCCTAGAATAAAAATCTCAGACAATGCTGAAATATTTCTCCCTTTTAATTTTTCCTACTATAAGACATTTAGTAGTTGAGCCTCCAATAAATTTTTCAAATGGACGAAAGATACACACAAAAGTGATTGATAATCACCAAAAAAATTCTCTAAGAAGAGGAGGTGACACTAAAACAATTATACCGCGTTAAAAGTAGTTGTACGTTAGAGAGGAATGAATCCACCATCCACCCTCTCCTCCCCTCCTCTCTGGATGCGGTGTTTGACTTTTGATTTTCCTTTTTAAATTTAAATATTTTAAAAAGTAGCCAATTCGTAAAAAATTCAAAAAGTCTATTTTTCGTTTTGAGAAAAAAGATAGTATAATGACCATGTAAATTATTTTTACATTGTGGACTAATGACAAATATATATTTCGTTAAGTTAGATCTAAAATTTTAATAGTCTCATGAATTGACACTTAAAAAATACCATTAAACTCTTTCGTTTTTTCTATTTGAAAATTAATTTTTATTAAAATATTCAATAACGATATTTAGTTATTTACTACATCTAATTATCGATAGTGGATTTTTTTCTGCGACTCAGATCAGATCCCGTCAGAGAACAAGGAACACACTGCAGCTCAGAACTCAGATCATTACCGGTAACTCCTCCCCATCCTTAAATTCCCTTTTCAAATCAAAGTCTCATTGCAATTTCCCATTCATTCATTGCATAATTTTCAAAATCGATTACAAATAATCGCTTTTATAGGGATTCGATTCCCCACACGAAAATTCAAAAGTTGAAGCCAAAAAGCAATGCTAAAGGGGAAACTATCGTTTTTCGGAGGTGGCGATTCTCGTTCGGTGGATAACAATTCGTCAAAGAATGAAGAGATTCTTCCTGCATTGAAGCTTGAAACTGATAAACAAGTTTATAGACCTGGTGATCCTGTTATTGTCACTATTCAGATCTCGAATCCTTCGAATGCGTACTCTTTTTTGATGGAGAGACTGAGTTTTGAAATCAGAGGTATTGAGAAATTGGATACTCAATGGTTTGTTACTCAAAAGGCTTTACCTGGTTCAAGGCAAAGAAGAGGTTCGTTGCCAATTGCATCATTCCATTGCACTTATTGTATTTTGGAGTATTAGTCACTTTTGGTGGTTTTTGAAATTTAATTTTTAAGTTTTATTTTAACCTATGAAACTCTGACGCATGACAATCACACTGACACGTTGACAAATCAGAAGTCACATGCACACCTTCTTTTCAGAGGTGTCAGTGTTACCATGGTTTTAACACTTGAGTTTGATTTTGATATATGCGTGGCTTTAAAAGTGGCTATGATTAAATTCAAGCGTTTTAATGATCTGATGATTAGAATTGATTGACCTCGTCATAAATATTTATGTTGGCAGTGTAGATGAATTAAATTCTTAACACTTTGATGAGAATTTTAAGTTTTATAATAGTTTTATTGTTGTTGAATTTTGCATTTTTGTTTCAGGTGAACATGTTTTTGTAGACTCCTCAACACCAATTCTGGTAGCAAACCAGATTATTAATGCCGGTGCAAGCAAATCATGTATGTCAAGTTCTACACTAAATGATTTATGATTGAAAATAAAAGACAGTAAGACAACATGAAATATTTGCTAGTTGTCAATTTAGTTTTTTTTTTTTTATAACTCACGAGATTGTATTTGGATGTTAATTGCAGATGTTGTGAGAACAATGCTGCCTAGCATTATTCCACCATCGTACAAGGGTTCAAACATTCGCTATTTGTACTATGTTAGAAGTGCAATAACCGGAGGGTGGCTAATTCTGGAAAATGGGCAATCTCGTACAGAGCCAACAAAAGATGTTACTGATTTGGTTGGTTTTGCAATGACATATTACATTACAACTTTACTGGATTGTATTTTGCATCGTGTTATTTTCATGCTGAATTTTCTGGAGATACTATATGAAAACCATCACGTGCCTTTACCTCAGCTTAGACTTTTACTATGCTGAGTTGGTTCATATGTTAATGACATAGTAATATAGTCTCAATGCTTCTGTTACTATGTGGTCTATGATTTTTTTTTCTTCATGTAGCAGGAATGCTTAGTTGTGGGATATTCTCATCTTTTCCCCTTCTTGATTGCCCAGTGCTTTGACCCATGTAACCGACCCACTTAGTGGAATAAAACTTGATTGTTGTTGTTGTTGTTGTTGTTTGATTACTTAGTGGTATAATTTCCGGTCTTTGTTTTTTATGTTCAGTAAAGGTTACATCTATTAATAGTTGTTATTTTTGCTCCTAGTCTCA
The DNA here is from genome assembly GCA_021764765.1 of Vicia sativa. Taxonomy (NCBI): domain Eukaryota; kingdom Viridiplantae; phylum Streptophyta; class Magnoliopsida; order Fabales; family Fabaceae; genus Vicia; species Vicia sativa. The sequence goes on from CM038796.1 coordinate 174,890,988, forward strand.
TGATAAGTTTTAATATGCCTATTTTCCGACTTATAACTTTTAACTTTTAATTCTGCAGGAAGTTCGTATTCCATTACAAATATGGGTAAACCAGAAAAGCAACGGCTTTCCAAAGGATGATGGTTAGTTTGGTTGCTGACTTTCATTTTTATTTTAGTTCTTCTGTAAAACTATTAAAACCGAGTCTGACTTGATATTTTTTATTAGGAATAGTATTAACTTTATAAAGGATTATGTTTGAAGTTGAAGATGTTCTTCTGAGTAAACTTTTAACTCTAAGTGATTTGTATTTGGAAAAGGAGAACCGTTCCATTTGAAGAAATAGGTTTATTATGAATTTTGAATGTTAATGCAGAACACATATAGTTTCTGCAAGATGCTTATGTGGTTGATATATACTTATGCGAGGTTAATAACATAAGATATGCTACAATGCTATCAGAAGAGCTTGAGAACATGTTATGTTTGTTTTATGGGTTTCTAGTACACAAATATTTGAAAGACAAAAATTATATGGGACTTTCGTTGTTCTGGTGTGTGAGAGCGATATCTGTTTGTTGTGGGAGAGAGATATCTGTTGTTAGTTGGAAGGATTCTTATTTGTTTTAAAATGAAGAGGAATGGACTCTTTGGAATTTGAGGTCTAAAGGCATTGTTTTGGTGACTACATCGTTGTGCTATCAAACCAGTGTAAAAAGTGGATCAAATAATCAGTACACATTAGTCCCATCAATATAGACATGTGAAAACCTAAGGAGATATTATTTAAAACCATTATAATTATAAATATTTTCTATATCATGTTATCACACATTATGGTATTGCTGTATTGGTATTTTTTCAAATTCAACCTCAACAGTTTACAATACAGGAAAAAAAAAAGTCTTTAGGAGATATGGGACTTGACAAATTTTGTTGGTGCCCAATATCATTGGATAATTTGTTGTTTGTAAAAATTTGCAGATGATCCGATATCAATAATAAGTTGGTTGTTCTTTTGCACTTATACATTTTTTATGTGACATGGCTTCAGAAAGTGTTAAGCATCTTACCCTGCATTTGTAAGTGATATATCCATGTGTTTATGTTTTCAGATATTGTTCCCTTAACTACTGTACAACTGGATATATTTTGGAAAGAGATGGATGGAGATGCTGATTGGGTATGCTACTGGTGATATTTTTTATTCGGTAAACTAAACTTATCTGTGGTTTAGCCTAACTTTGTTTGCCACCTGTTGTTTTAAGAACATCTTTTTTTTTTTCATTATAAAACTTTTAGTTCCTTTTATTTGGTAAACTAAGCTTTACATTTGGAGTGGCTTATTTCATTTTGTTCCATTTGTGTTTTGATATTGTTATTCTTTTCCCTTTTTGTTTGATTTGATCTCATCCTTAATTATACTCCATTTCCTTCTTTTAAATCTAAATCTCTTTCCTATTTTCCCTATTCTAAGAAAGAATTCAGTTCTGGTTATTGGTTAAACTGTACCATACTATTTTTCAAATTCTTTTATGGGACTTGTTTATTTCTATAATTTCTGGTTGAAGTTTTGGTCATCGTTTGACATGTTCTTTTATTCGAAGTAGCTTCTACCTACTGCATGTTGCACATTTTCTTTGACTATGGATGTAAATTATAATAATTTCTTTACAGGTTAGAGCAAATGATATTGATGATGGTGTTGATGAGGATTATGACAGCGCAAGAGATGATATATCATCTGTTTCTTCATATAACCCCACGAAAGAAAATATGTACAGAGGCTATGGAAGTTCTCTATCATTGCGATCTTCTTCTGCAAGATCATTGAACAGGGATGCTTTGGAAGGTCACCGAACAAGTTTATCTTCAAATATAGCACTTCCCCGGTTGTCTGTTGCTGAAGTATTATCTGATTCTGGTGCTGGTAGGTTAAACTATGCCTATAATATATGTGTGTTGATAGTAGTCATCTTTTGCTTTTAATACAAAATCACACTTTGCCAATTAATAATACATTTAGCAAACAGATGCCCTATCAACTCAGAAGTCATTTGCCATGGAGCAACAGAAGTTCGGGAAGCAATTTTCTGCAGAAGATGACGCAGGAGTCTCCTCTTCACCGGAAGCTGGAGGTGTTGAATCTCTATCATGTAAGTTGATGCATATTATTCATTTTTAAAACGTAGTTGTCTGTTTTGAATACAAATCAATTTTGTTCTTCGTTTATTTTTAGATTGTGCATTAGTTAATTTTGTACAGACATTTTCTGCAGCAGAAGGCTTCATCAGAGGAAGGTCTTATAACATCAGACTTGATGATCAAATTTTGCTTAAATTTTCCCCAAAAAACTCCGACTCAACTTATTACTTCAGCGACATGGTAAATATATTAATGCATAATTGGATAATGTGCACATATTAAGAAATCAATAAAATGACAACTTTATGGATACAGATAGGCGGGACTCTAACTTTCTTTCACGAGGAAGGAGCTAGGAGATGCCTTGAGGTGACTGCACTTTCATTAGCAGTGAAGATTTAAATTAATAGCTGGTAAATAGTTTATTTTGATTGATTGATGATGCACTGGAGTTTATTTTTATAATTATAATTTTCCAGATCTCAGTAACGTTGGAAACTTCAGAAACTATAAATAGACGATTCGTCCATCCTTCTAGAAGGAACTCCCCAACAATCACCAAGGTAGTACTTCTGGTCCTTTTAGCTCCCACTGCTCAAGCTATTTTGAATGTTTATTGATTGATTGCATCTAAAACCAACATTTCATTGCATCCATTTGGACTGAAGTCTCTGTGAGTCAAGGGTTCTCCGAAAGTTTTCTTTGTCCTTCCACTTCCTCTGTTAATCAAACTGTTCCATTCTTTTATCACAAATATGCTTGGAACATTTCTACATTTCCTCTTATACTTGTTTATACTTAGTACCTTACTACGCTATTCAGTTTTAATAATAAAGTTGCAGTTTACTGGTGCCTTTTGATTGAGAAACATGCAGGGACTATTCAAAGGCCAATCTCTTATTAACTTATTTGAAAGAACTGTTCATCTACTAGTGTCTGTCTGCATTATTTGGTATCTCGTATCGTGTTATATCTGCCTAAGTCCAAACTTTCTTTATGCAATATTCAAAAGGCAATGAGATCATTATCTAACTTATGAGAATGCATATATTTCTACATAATATTGGCTTCTGATTCTGAAAAATATGATCTCAATTGTGTTTTTAGGTTCAGAGTGACCATCACGAGGTTGTTGCAGATTTGCTCCAGACAAGTTTCCTTTTTTCTGTCCCCATGGATGGTCCAATGACCTTCTCCACTCCACATGTATCTGTACAATGGGTTCTCCGCTTCGAGTTTTATACAACTCCAAAATTTGTGGATTGGACAAAGTATGATTTTCACTCTTGACCTCTTCCTCTCATACTCCAAATGAAGAAATTGTGTTTAGAATAATTCTTATAGAAAATTTTCATTTAAATATAAATGGCTTCTGAACCACAGGTACGAGCATCCACTTCTGATTGAAAGAAGAGAAAAAACTGAGTGGGTTCTTCCAATTACTGTACATGCTCCACCACCTAGAACTACTACTTCTTGCTCAAGAAATGAGAAACTTTTCTCTCTGGATCCGATGTGGGTGCACACTTGAAGGTATTATACATATTTGATTACACGAAACTGGTTGGCATCAATTGATAAATTCATTCGAGCCCACTTATTGGCAAAATACTTGATTTCTGTTGGTTTACACTAAACCAGCTCCACCCGTTACTAACTTTATATGGAAATTAGCATTGATTAGCATTGATATCAGAGTATAGATGGCAATGGGGCAAAGTTGGTGTGTAGATGACAATGGGGCATCCATGTTCCTTGAATTTGAAGCCCTCCTTGGCTGTCATACATGTCCTTAGGTCAAGATTCTGTTTTATGTGTTGTTAAAGAATATGTCTAACTCCAAGAGTCGTTGCACTTATGTGTATATGTTACGATTGTTACTCTTAGAATTTGGTCATTTAGACTAACTCAACCCCAAAAGGTTGCTCAAGATGTAAGAAATACTTCAACCCTCCTCACGCTTAAAATTAGATGTCTAGAGCGTGGAACATTAAATATCTTAACATAAATAACATATCTATGAATCTATGATAGATTCTAATGTAATCTTAGAATTTGTTCTTCCGGCCTAACTCAACTCCAAAAGCTAGTTCAAGAGTTGAGGATTGTCCAACTTCAAGCCTTATAAGGTATACTTCGGCAGTTTTCCTAGTTACTTGGAATCTCAAGTCTCAACAATTTCCAATGTGTGCATGTGCATATAAATATGTAGAAAACCCAAAACTGGAATGGATATTGCTGCAGGAATCCCTGGATTTGGGGAATTTTTCGTACTTTCTGGCTACCGTTCTATTCTATAGCAGATCATTGCAATTGTCTTTTTACTATTGCACTATTCCAAGTACCCAATTTCCATTAAACACCATCCTATGAATGTGTACCTTAATTTAATTGTTTGGCTATCACTTGATCATCCATATGATTATTATTTACTCAGAATAACTTGATTTAATATTTGATTTGTTTTTTGCAGCTCAAATAAACTGGAGCTAAATCGAATACTGTCCAACCATCTTAGCTGTCTTAGCACACCCTAAACTTTATCCCTCATGTACAAAACTCTTGCATAATAGCAGCTAGCTAGATGTCAGAATGATTCATTTGTAGCATACCAGAAGTCAGACTATTTGTTAATTCTGGCATTTTCTATACAGGTCTTAACATTTCTTCATGTTTTCGACTTTTCTTATTTGCCTTTTGTTACTGGGGTGATTTATGTCCCATCGTTCATGTTCTTGATTTTGTTCCTATATTTTTGTAACGTTAATTTTTGTGTGTGTAGATTTTATGAATGTTTGTTTTTGTAACGTTAATTAAAATTGGTGATTGACATTTTGGATGAACATCGCTCACATGGGAGAAGAATTTAACCTGCCACTCTAAAATTTGAATCTGGATCCCTCCAGTATTTCCATAATGCCAAAAATGCCTCTGATAAAAGAAAACAAAATGTTTCGAATGAAATTTCTGGTATATAATTCAAATTTTTCGGAAACAAGCATTTAGAAATTTGGTGAGAAATACCATAGTTTTTGTTGGAAATTTTCGGTAGAACGCACACATTTCAAAATTGTAAAATGCTAATTACCGAAGAAGAGTTTTGGGATAGTGAATTTTCTCAATCCGAATTTGAGTTTTGATAATTGAATCACAAGAAGAAACTTCAACATTTCAAACACTTGCAATCAAAGGGAGAAAAGTAAGTTAATCTCAAGAAATATTATACAAATTCAAATGAAGGAAAAAGTCCATGAATCAAACAGTAAAAGTCAGAAAAACCCTGAATCGGACAGGCATACGAATTAGTGAATTTTCAAAAATTTTTTATAAAAATGAATACTCTGAGCGGTAAAATTTTAATGTGTTTTTACTGGAAAATTTAAAATTTCCGGTATTTTTTTTCAAAATTTTGGTAAAAAGTAATGAAAATTTCAGTATAGTTTTGAAATTTTCGGTAGAAACACATACATTTTGAAATTTAGTAATTTTGGCGAAGAGTATAACGGTAAAAACATACAATTTGGTGGGATGCCAGGTATAAGTAAGGGGGTGACAAGTTAATTTCTCCTAACATTGTTGTTGATAGGTATAATCCAATAAAGGGCGACATTTTAGTGGATTCTAAGCATAATAAGTCCAAGAGAATTTATGAAAACGAAGAGATTCGGGGAAATATTGTCCCACCTTATTTAGTGTGTCACACATTTGAAAATTCAAAAGTGCTCTTGCTATGTTTGAAGATGCATTTCTGAACACACTTAAAATCAAACTATTTTCTTATATTTCATGACTATCAAGATGACATCAAGATCTTTGTCGCGGATGGTGGAGGAGCAGACTCTGAGGGATCTCTAGAATAAACTGCAAATATCCAAAATGACACATCACTCGTGGGGCATGTACGCATACATTAGACTTGACCTACAAGCCAACCATCCGGAGTATAATAAAATGACGTCCACCTGACGTGTCTCGAGGTGACCACTGTATGGCCAGAAGTCAATGTCATCTGCTACTTGGCAATCAAGATACACCCATAAGGGCTCTATCGCTTGCACGTTGCCAATCCTCAATATAGTCAGGCACAAGTTCTTACTCGAAAATGTGAGGAAAGAGAGATGATACATCCCTGAAAATGGTTCAGATAAAATATTAGTGACAATTGTAACAAAAAAGTTATGAAAATATTAATAACAGTAAATCACCGTAAGTAGCGTAAAGTGTAACACCCCTTTTAATTACCCGCGTTTTTATAGAATTAAATAATCAGAGTTTATCCACAATTAAGAGGCGTCACAATTTAAAACGTAAAATTTTGACCAAGCAATCATGCTTTCAACGAAAATATTCATCCATTAAATCATACTCAAAATTATGTTTAACATGAAATGAAACATAATTTAATCCGAATATCAATCAATAGTCATTCCGGATAATAAATCAACATAACTCAAAACTATTTAAAATATCCATTAAAGGATTCCAAACAATCGTTTCCCAGTGTTACATCTACGAGCACGACAACGACACGCGGACTAATGGACTCGAATCTAGAGAGCTATCCTCACCAACTCAAGCGGCTAATCACTGGATCCGAAATGGTTAAAGTAAGGGTGAGATCTCAATTCAATATAACATGCATTATACGTTTTTAGAATACAACGGAATAAACAGATACATTAATCCACTAACCAAACACAAGTCATAATCAAATCACAAAGCGGTTCACACAATGAACATGTACATAATCAAACAATGGAAATTGCAACACCGAATCCATCCTAGCATGTTACAATCCCATATGCAATGCGACTCTATGCATGTGGTACCAAAGCGTGAACCGAGTTCACACACACCGCCTGTTTACATGTGGAAAGACAGTGTAAATTCATGATTCGCCCATAGCTATTGGGTCAAGAATCCACCTCACTACCTCAACCTCGGGTAAGTCTATTGGTTCAACCAGTTCACTTGATGAGAATGAACCAAATCAACAAATGTTTATGCATGCATCATAAAAGCATGCAACATAAATTCTCGGATCATGATATCCATACAAATCACATCATGTCAATTCATCAATGCATCTCATTCAATCAACATGAATATCAAATGACATTGTAAACATTAATATCTCATTCGGTAACTCGGACCATCCATAATAGTTCTCCAATGTCCTTATCTACTAACTCTTTTCAAAAATCGGGAGCGACTATTTTTAAAATAATTTAGCAAAATAATATTTTCTCTTTTCAAAAGGTAGTATTTTAAATTTAAGAAATAACGCAAAGCACTCAAATCGAGTTACGGTTTAGAAAATACGAATCTTTAAAGTTTTAGAAAAATTGGAAAATACACATGGAACCGGTTCCTACATATCGAGAACCGGTTCACGAAAGTTTAAAAATCACGCCCTGGTTTTGAATGGGAACCTGGTTCCTACCTATCAGAACCGGTTCTTGAGTGTAATTTTCCGTTTGCCAATTTAACACTGGAACTCGGTTCCTCCAGGAACCGGTTCCCACTGATGACATTTGCTACTTTTTGACACATTTTGCATCCATTACCACTTCCAAACTTTCAACCACAAATTGTAATATTGGGAACACTAATCTAAAGCCATTTTACACCATTTTAACATCAAACAACATAATTTACACATTCCTATCGGTCATCGACACACTTCGATCAATTCCTCCATACAATGACACAACTTAGGGTTTCATGCTATAAACCTATAATTCCATTTCCTAACATACCCAATCATCCCATTGGTTCCCAAAAACCATAAGACATATTAATCAAACAAAATCACCCCTTACCTCGCGATGATTCTTCGATTTCTCTCGGCGTCGGCTTTTCCTCTCTTCTCTTCTTTCTCCAACTCTACGTGAAATGATTTCTCCAAAACCTTCTCTTTTTCCTTTCTTTTCCTTTTAATATTACAATAAAATAATTAATCCATACCTAGTAATTAGTAGAGTGATTTACTCTCACACCTCCCATTTACTCTGTACACCTCCAGGCCTTTCCTCATTAAATGATCCAATTACTCCAGATGAATTAAATATTTAAGACTTTAAATCAATTAAATAATTAATTCTCACTTATTTAATATTTGAATTAAATCGGGGTGTCACATAAAGCTTTCGATCAACTGATTTGTCTTCAAAACACAACCTTCGTCGAACTTCAAGTACAAGTAGATTAAACAGGCGCTCTCATAGTTGTACTCGTGAATCGTCGTTAAGGCGATTACGTATTTAAAGTAGACAACATCGAAGTAGGTTACACTTTTGTCTACAAACAGGTACGTGCCAACCAGGAACAAGAGGTAATAACTCAATATACACTACCGATGATACTCAACCTATATATCATCACCTTCGGCATCCAAGGCCACCTGGATGCGTCGAAGTTTTTAAGGTAGACAACATCGAAGTAGGTTGCACTTTTTTCTACAAACAGGTACGTGCCAACCAGGAACAGGAGGTAATAACTCAATATACATTGCCAATGATACTCAACCTACATATCATCACCTTCGGCATCTAGGGCCACCTGCAAGTAGTCTATAAGTACTACCTATTTTGAATGTACTATTATCCAACGCATCTTAAACGACCTATGCTACTTATAACATCATTCAAATCTTAAAATAATAAATAAAATGAGAAACTTACAAAGTTAGAGTTGTGGATGAAGAAGCTGGATTGAAATGATTGACTTTGAAATAAATAAAGTAGAATGGGGTGAGTGACATAAACTTGCTCATATGGGTTTGGAAATGACTTTGCAGCAAAAAAGCTCAAATGAGGGTTTTTGTGAGTTTGAAGAAAATGAAGAAGAAAAGGAGAAGGGTATGACACAAACATATGAATAAAACGTCCTATAGAGGCATCTCCTTAAAACTCCCTAAATTTTGAATGAAGAGTTTTTTACGGAGTTGCATCTCTAGACTCACCATAATGTTGACATGGAGATGTATCTTCAAATTAAATTTTGGCAAAATAAGGGTGACTCATCAATTTGTATTGAAATATGTGTAGAAATGGTGCATCCGGACATGCATCCCTGGGCCCTAGAGACATAATTGTAACTTTTTACTGTGGTGGGGGAGCACCCCTAAGAGTGAGAAAAGTAATTTCCAAGAAAAGCCAGTGATTGAGAGTAGTGCTCCTTAGACAATTGGGTAGAGGATTCTTCTTAATAATGTTAGATCTTGTGTTGGGGTCTGCTGCAAATATATGAACAAGAAGAAGATGAAAACATTATGATGAAAGTTGTACAAAATAAATTCCAAAGCGTGTGTTTACACTAAGCTTTAGGTTCGATTCGCCCCCACCAATTTAGGAAAATTGGATGCAAATGGGTTAACCGGCGAATCCCCTTCAGGATACTTTGGAAATCTTAACATGAATCTCACATTCACATTAAGCATATCGATCAACGATATTTTACCGAATAAAGTTTCCTCATTTATTCTAGTGCACTAGAAAAATAAAGAAATGTCTTAGATATAATTTTTGGCATTTGTAATAAGTATTTTTGTGTCCTTTCAATGCCAAACAAATGTCTCTATTTATAGAGAGACTTATGTCCTTTGGTGAAGGGAAACAACTCTTTGAAAGATTTTATTCATGAATGGTTACATTACTTCAATTATAAAGCATTACACCTTTTCTCTAAAAGGTTTTTTCTAACCATTGCAACTTTCCAAATATATTTTGGAAATTTTGCCAACAACCCCCCACCATTTTCAAAATATATCTAAATCCATTATTCAGGAAATTTCATGGTTTCAGATAAAGGTATCTTACGATTTGAACCATTACTTAGTAAGTTAAGTTTTCACTCATCCCCGAATAGATTGGTAGACAAGCTTTGAACCAACTATTCATTAGAACAAGCGTGCATAACTCATATATAAAATCTCGGTACCATTGATCGAATTATTAATATGACACATTTAATAAGGCCTTTTGTAACACGCTGTTTTTATTAATATTATATTATATTAATATTTTCGATTTAGCGATCAATATTTATTTTGCGACGAGAATATTTGTGTTAATTAATATATTTATTAATTTATCTGGCGACGTTCGGTTCGGTTCGGTAAATAATATTCGGATCCGATGATTAATTCCCCGGAATTATTTTAATTGATTGAATTAATTATATTAATAAATTTGGAGTGTGAAGATTACTTGGGAGGAATTGGGTTTACACCTTAGTTTACTAGTAAGGTTATCATAAAACCCCTTTTCTCACTTTCTTTCCATCCAAACATTTTCCTTGTTTTTCTTTCCAACCTAACACACCAAAACCAAACAAGAACATGTGAGGAAGCTAGTAGAAATAACTTATAAAAGACATTTTTCCTCATTTCTTCCCATTTGAAAAACAAAAGCCAAGAATAGAAACTTGAGAGAGAAAAAAGAGGGTTTTGAGAGAAGAAGAACAAGAGGAGAAGATGAGGAAGATCTTGAGCAAGAGCTTGAGGTTGGGTTGTTGGATCATCAAGAATCATCCAAGCTAGAGGTAAGGGGTTTGATTCCTCCATCCATATAGTTAGGGTTTTGATGATTATATTTTGGATTTGAGAAAAAAAAATTAATAGTTGGGTTATAGGGTTTTGATTGATTGTTGAAATGTTAGAAGAGTTGAATTTGGTGTAGAGATTATAGGTGTTATTTTAGTGTTGGATTTATAGAAAGAAATAGGAATGAAAATGTTAAGGAAGAACTACCTGCAAAATTTGAAAACAGAACCAAAAAAAAATGAAAATGAATGAAAAATGAAATGAATGAATGAAATGAAAATGATGAAATGAACGAAATGAATAAAATGAAAAATGAAAATGAAATGATGAATGATGAATGAATGGAATGATGAAAAATGAAATGAAAAATGATAGAAACTGTAACTTTCAAAAGAAAAAAACGCAGGGCATTGAAAAATGATGGAGAAGGATTAAAGGGGGTTGAGGCAGCCTCCTCTAAGCCATGGAGAAGGGGACGTACGTCCCTGGAAATTAGGAAAGAAGAAATGGAAATTAGGAAAGAAGAAACGGCAAAAATGAAAATGGTGTGCGTTTTGCTGTAACATGGATTTTTGTTTTCTGTGAAATGAAATTCTACCTGCATAATTATGGTAAATGGCTACTGGTTTTTTTAAATCCTTAATTCCAGCTAGTAAACCTTGGCAACCATAAAATGTAATTAGGGGATAAGATAGTCGATTAAATTTAGAACCCGATTATGTTCCGATTTTTCGATTTCGGTAAATTCGACGACGGAGCAAGTTGCTCTGAATTCAATGAAAATTGACATGCTAGCTAAGTTTGACGTGTAGAACGTAGTGGTGAGGTTAGTTTTTAGAAATAACGAGTTTTTACGAGACGACCCGAAACAAGCCAATTTACGGTAAAATTGAATCGGACGGTGTTTTAGTAGATTTAAGGTACGTATGGACAATCCGATTTCGACGTCGACGATTATGATTAATACCGGTTGTTAGGAATGACTTTCGTGACGATTATAGGTGTTTGACTATTTTCCCCGTTTTCGGAATTTAGTGAATTAATTAATAATGATGCGGTGTGAATAAACGTAAGATTTGCGACAGTGTATTTATTAATGAATACTTGTTGATATGCAATGCGATGGTATATGTTTTGTACATGATGATGTTATGATTAAATTGATGTTGTTAATATATGTTTCCGATTTGTGAATGCATGACTTTTGGTGAATTTATTAGTGATGTTTGCATAATGCAATTATGATGCAATGATATATTTATCTTGTTTTGGATAGATTATGGCGATGTGGGCTTTATGCCAATTTGGATGAGCGATGATGTTGTTTTTGTGTTGTGTTGTTTTATTGTCGAGTCACATACATTTCATAAGCGAAGAGGGCTTTTATGCCAAGCGATGATGGCTTTTATGCCGAGCGAAGATCGACTTTATGCCAAGTGTCCCTAATTATGGACAAAGCGATGGGTACCACATGCATAACATAGTCGTGTCTCATGGAGTCGGTTATGTTTATGTTTGAGTTGTTTAGCGTTGGGTTTTTGTTGATTGATGGATGATATTGAATTGCGATGATATATGATGTGATGATGTTGTGATGATGGGCTTTATGCCAAAAGCGAAGATGGGCTTTAGCCAATTTGTGATGATTTGTTATGTTGCTTATATTACTAGCATTATTTAATGTTGTTGTTGATGTTGTTGTTTAAGACTACCGTGTTAATTAGCGATGTATTAGCTCGTGACGATTTCGTGGTGACGGAGGGTTATGTGTTGTTGCGACGTTTTATGCCGATGAGGTTATGGTGATATAGTGTAGATTATACACATTAGGATGGCGAGTAAAGTAAGTGAGTTTTGATTATGTGTTGGAATTACACTTATTAATCCATACCCTTTATAATTCCGAAACTATATATATATTTTATCATGCCTTAATTATATGTTTTGGAGTATCTCACCCTTTACTTGTTTCGCCGTTACCTATATATTGGTAACGTGCAGGTTTTGAAGACGGAGTCTATAGCTGCTGATAGTCGAGTCGGTGTCGCTCTGATACGTAGCACTCGGGGGGAAATTATTTATGTCGTCTTGTTGTTGTTGTTTTATTATTATTCCCTTTGTGAATAAGAACCATAATTTATAAAAACATGATTTTGATGAGGAAGTTTAATAAAGGAGATGTTTTGATTTCTATGAATCAATTTATGTTTTCCTGCGATGCTATGTATTCGAAATTTATACTTTAAAGTAAACTGTTTTAAAGTGAGTTGTTTTTGATGATGTAACGCCTCAGTAATTAATTTATGAAATTTTAAAATTACTCTGATTTTTGCATATTAAACTTTGGGTAGATTTGAGGTGTTACACCTTTTGTCTAATATCCCTTTCATGAGAATTTAAGAGTCAAGCCCTTGAACTCTTTGAAGCGGCACCACTTCATTCTCACATAGGTAGACTATATCATAAATACACCCATAATTATGCATTTCAGCAAACATATGCTATATTGTCTATTAAGAGGATAACCTCATCCTACCATATTTATTCTTATGGTCCAAGTACTTTTACTCCTTGGGATGTATTTATTGTCAAGTACTTCAACCACTCTAATAATGTACTTTTATCATTGAACTCAAGACTTAACATTAATCAAGTATGAGTTGAGTTTCCACCATTGATGATTAGTTAGATATGAGCTTGTTTCACATCCCTTAATAATGTCTTTCTTGTATTCAATTATATCCAAAGATATCATATCCTTGTCAATCCTTTCGTCAAAGAATCACACGATTTTTCAAACTTTAATAAACTTTGAATATTCAATCTTTCAAATAGTCATGTCTATGATTAATTTGCATACTCTTGATAGTATCTACCAACTATCATCAAACCATGACACCTTTGTCATATTGGTACAATTATCATATACAAAATAATTTTATATTCTTGATAAATTTGACAAACTATCACCATGACACTTTTGTCATATACACAAATTTTATGTCATTCTCCATTTGCTAACCTTTTAAATTTGAAGTTTTACTTCCACTTAAATATATTCAAAATATATTTAATACATAGCAATTGACAACCATAATCATACAAATGTGTCATGATAAACTTTTATTTCATGAAGTGAGGTTTAAACATGTAACTCATAAACTTCATATAAATACAACACCATAAAATTTATTTCTATTCTCTTGAAATAAATTATTTTCTTGCATAGCTAACATATCCATGACAAATTCTATGCGATAAATTCATGTTTTATATTTAGCAATGTTTTATGGTACATTCAAATAAAAATCACAATACAAAATAAACAATGAATTCACATCATAAATATTTTCTTTAACTTTTCTCCATAAGTATTTGCCAACTTACAATAATTTAAAATATATCACAATTACTTCTAATATCAAGATAAACAATAAATAGTACTTTCATATTATGATACACATATCATATGAGATAAATCATTTTAAATTTAATAAATTCTTGAATAAATAAAATATACAATTGAAACATATCGTAGATATTTTCAACATTATATTTACACCCTTTTATGTTACCAACACATGCATCATATATTTAAATTCATGATTTTGTTTTTCACCAACTTATTTCATATAGAAATAATGCATTTTTAATTAGAATAAACATGCACTAAAGAATATTATTTAACATGTATTTTACATTCAAGTACACACCATAAACCAAATATATATTTAATCATTCAAATTCACATACTTGAATAATTTATAAATCGTAATATATAAAATTAATATAATTATGTACCTTTCACCATGGTAATTAATAAGGAAGCATGAGTGTTCATTTCTCCATGGAAGTTGTAGTCACAAATAAACCACAAAAATAAATATAAATCAAAATCACATAAATTATAAAAATTATATGAGTTAATTGTGTACATTTCACCATCATAGAAAATATCTTCTATAAAATTACAACATTTATATTAACCACAAATAAAATAAATCAAATCGAAAATCAAACCTAAAGATTGTTAGATCTTGTGTTGGGGGTCTGCTGCAAATATATGAATAAGAAGAAGATGAAAGCATTACGATGAAAGTTGCACAAAATAAATTCTAAAGCATGTGTTTACACTAAGCTTTAGGTTCAATTCACCCCACCAATTTAGGTAAATTAGATGCAAATGGATTAACTGGCGAATCCCCTTAAGATATACTTTGGAAATCTTAACATGAATCGCACATTATCAACCATATTTTACCAAATAAAGTTTTCTCATTTATTCCCGTGCACTAGAAAAATAAAGAAATGACTTAGATATAATTTTTAGCATTTGTAATAAGTATTTTTGTGTCCTTTCAATGTCAAACAAATGCCTCTATTTATAGAGAGACTTATGTCATTTGATGAAGGAAAACAACTCAGTAAAAGATTTTATTCATGAACGGTCACATTACTTCTATTGTAAAACATTACACTTTTTCTAAAAGGTATTTTCTAATCATTGCAACTTTCTAAATATATTTTGGAAATTTCGCCAAAAATAATACTATAAATAGTGGATGGTTGATGCCGTGAATTTTCGTTAAAATTTGGAATAGGCAAAGTACTTCTTTCTTCTAAGGAGCTCTTATTTTTGAGTTGTAATAGTAATTTCATCCTCCATTTTTAATTATTAATCCAATTTACAGTTTCACTTATGATTTTCATCAAGCTGTTTTATCAACTGGTCCAACTTGTCTTTGTTAATGCCCCTAAAATCTCGAATAGAGAAAATGAAGTGTTAGACCATATAAACCGTTTGGAGAGTGGATGTGATGCAAGAAACTATCCCGACTAAAATGCAAAAGTTTTTTCATACGCAAATATATTTACTTTGGATTCTTGAATCATAAATTCAGAAAACAGTGATCATATTTGTTCCTCAAATTCTTGGGTTCATTCTGACAATGAAATCAATACTATAAATACCAAATTACCAATTGAGTAATATACATTAGAGTAATATACATTAGCTAAACACATTGGTGCAGTCATGTTTTCTCTTAATTTTTCATAATAGATGTTCTGTTGGAGAATTTTCAAAATATATTTGGAAAGTTGCAATGGTTAAAATAGACCTTTTAGAGAAAAAGTGTAATGCTTTACAATTGAAGCAATGTAACTATTCATGAACAACATCTTTCAAAGAGTTGTTTCCCTTCACCAAAGGACATAAGTTTCTATATAAATAGAGACATTTGTTAGGCATTGAACACATGCGAAAATAGTATGTTTCAAGTACCATAAATTATATCTAAGTCATTCTTTTATTTTTCTAGTGCACGAGAATAAATGAGGAAACTTTATTCAGTAAAATATCGTTGATCGATATGCTTAATGTGAATGTGCGATTCATGTTAAGGTTTCCAAAGTATCCTGAAGGAGATTCGCCGGGTAACCCATTTGCATCCAATATACATAAATTGGTGGGGGCGAATCGAACCTAAAGCTTAGTGTAAACACACGCTTTGGAATTTATTTTGTGCAACTTTCATCGTAACATTTTCATCTTCTTCTTGTCTATATTTTGCAACAGACCCCCAACACAAGATCTAACAATCTTTAGGTTCGATTCGATTTCGATTTGATTTTTATTTTATTTGTGGTTAATATAAAAATTACAATTTTATAGAAGATATTTTCTACGATGGTGAAAGAAATGAACTGTTGTGCCGTAGACACTTTCTAAATACGAGAAGAATTCGTATTATCGATCCGGGTATGTTTCTATTATTTTTAATAAATAAAAATGTTGCTGATGAAGTGAAACACTTTAGTTACTGGATTTTCAATGTGTAATTGTTCTTGCTCTCTCCTTTTACTGGTATGGTACTGGTAGAACTAAAAACATATAAAATGGAAATGTTTTATTTTAATATCATATTGCATTGATAATAGCCCCTGAGTTAGAACTTGTAATCTATTTATATTAATTATATGTTTTCTTGATTTTGATATGCATATGGTTAATACTTTGTCCTAACGTATGTATGTACATGACTTGTGTTGCCGTACGGTAATACGAAAGGTTTGAAAATATATACTTAATTAAAGAAGAAAAAAAAAAACACACGCACTGCTCCAATCATGATATACATAATTTATAAAAAGTAAGTTATTATACATATAGTGGTTTTTATATAAAATGATATTTGGTGCCCGTTGGTTATATATA
Organism: Vicia sativa; assembly: GCA_021764765.1. Taxonomy (NCBI): domain Eukaryota; kingdom Viridiplantae; phylum Streptophyta; class Magnoliopsida; order Fabales; family Fabaceae; genus Vicia; species Vicia sativa. The sequence continues at coordinate 174,907,874 of CM038796.1, forward strand.
TCATGACAGTGTTGTATGTCTCATTGATTTAATTAATATATACATCTTAATTCTTATTATGTTTTGTTAACATATGTGTATATAGATATCAAGTAAACCATGAATATAGTACCACATATTTAAACGTTGCTGCATTGTTCAAATTTTAATGTACCTTTAAATGGTAATAAATATTTCATGTTGAATTTTTGAAATTGAAGTAGAGTTTATCAATCAGCACAAAGTGGAAAAACTCATAAAAGTTTATAATTTCAAATTTTGAAATTGAGTTTTGATTTATATTCTATGTGGCTAACATGTTTATGTTCAATGAGACTTTTTATTATAAGACATAAAGATCATTCAAAGATGGTTCATGACTTCTTTGAATTTGGAATTTTATTAAATTCCGAGATATGAAATTTTGAGAACCTTATCGCGGAGGATAAGGAATTCGAGATTCACACAAATAAAGAACTTCGTGAGGAAGATCCTCCACAAATTATTGAAACAAAATCAAAAGTTCTTTATGAATTGTTGAAACATATCCTGAACTAAGGATAAGCTAGAGAGTCCGAAATGCTAAGGATCTAGGATGGAACAAAATTGCTTTTTGACTTATTTCTCTTGTATAGAAGGAAATAGTGAGAGTTTTGTTCGCAAGATACCTATTATTCTTCAAGCGGAAGATGATCCTAAAATTTATAAGGAATAACTTCAAAGGACATCTTTTTAAGATGAAGTTATCCAAGACAAAATAAATGACAAAAGTGTCATGGTGATAGTTCGTCGAAACTATCAAGAATATATAATATATTTTGCATATGACAAATGTACTAATATGACAAAGGTGTCATGATTTGATGATAGTTGGTCAATGCTATTATGAGTACATAAAATAATTATAGACATGACTATTTGAAAGATTGAATATTCAAAGTTTGTTAAAGTTTGAAAAATATTGTGATTCTTTGACAAAAGGATTGACAATGATATGATGTCTTTAGATATAACTGAACACAAGAAAGACATTGTTAAGGGATGTGGAACAAGCCAATATATAATTAATCACCAATGGTGGAAACTCAACTCACACTTGATTAATGTTAAGGCTCGAGTTCAATGATGAAAGTACATTATTAGAGTGATTGAAGTACTTGACAATAGATACATCCCATGGATTAAAAGTACTTGGACCATAAGAATAAATGTGGTAGGATGAAGGTTTTTTCTTAATAGACATATAACATATGTTTGCTGGAATGCATAATTATCGGTGCATTTCGGATATAGTCTACCTATATGAGAATGAAGTGGTGCCGCTTCTTAGAGTTCAAGGGCTTGACTCTTAAATTCTCATGAAAGGGATATGAGACACAAGACCTTATTAAATGTGTCATATTAATAATTCGATCAATGGTACCGAGATTTCATGTGTGAGTTATGTACACTTGTTCTAATGAATAATTGGTTCAAAGCTTGTCTACCAATCTATTTGGGGATGAGTGAAAACTTAACTTACTAAGTAATGGTTCAAATCGTAAGATACCTTTATCTGAAATCATGAAATTTCCTGAATAATGGATTTAGATATATTTTGAAAATGGTGAGGGATTGTTGGAGAATTTCCAAAATATATTTGGAAAGTTGCAATGGTTAAAATAGACCTTTTAGAGAAAAGGTGTAATGCTTTACAATTGAAGCAATGTAACCATTCATGAACAAAATCTTTCAAAGAGTTGTTTCCCTTCACCAAAGGACATAAGTTTTTCTATAAATAGATACATTTGTTAGGCATTGAAGAGACACCAAATTAGTATATTTCAAAAGCCTAAGATAATATCTAAGTCATTTCTTTATTATTCTAGTGCACAAGAATAAATGAGGAAACTTTATTCGGTAAAATATCGTTGATCGATATGCTTAATGTGAATGTGCGATTCATGTTAAGGTTTCCAAAGTATCCTGAAGGGGATTCGCCGGATAACCCATTTGCATCCAATTTGTCTAAATTGGTGGGGGCGAATCGAACCTAAAGCTTAGTGTAAACACACGCTTTGGAATTTATTTTGTGCAACTTTCATCGTAACGTTTTCATCTTCTTCTTGTTCTTTACCCACTTGATTTTTTGTCAATCTAATTTACGTATTAAAATCATGTCAAAATTCAAAATAAGTTTTAATATACTAAGGGTATGTTTGAAAGACTTTTTAAAAATTCTATTTTAATTTTTGAAAATTTAAAAGTTAAAAACTTCTTTAAATACAATATTTTACAAATGTGTTTTTAAAAACTCTTCACCATTTTTTAGTTTTTAAAAATAAAAAAACTAAAATAGTTAAATTGTGTTTTGAATTTTTTAAAAACTAAAACCAAAAACTATTTCAAACATTTCTTTAAGTGTTTTGTTCAAGATCAACAAAATATGATTTTTTTTAATTTGACCGAGAAGTTGTAACCAAACATAGATACACCACACAAAAATATATAGTACATTTTTATGTGACACCAATACATCTATACTTGAAACCCCTACATGAATTTCATGATCATATCTTTTTAATGTAAAATAAATGAAACGAATAATTTTTATTAAAATTATTTTTTGATGAAAAAATATAACAGTTTAAAAAGTACATTATCTAAAGGTTAATTTAGATTATTTAAAAAATATATGGGGTGTGAGGTATAAGCATAGGGTGCCTAATATAAAAAAGAAGAAGATCAAAAGCCCATTATCAAACTAAAAAACTAATTTAATAAAAAATACAATAATTAAAGAAGAAAAATAGAAATTAAAAAAAGAAAATGAGAAGTGATGAGAATTGGTCTACTTCATCGTTCTTCTTTGTGTTCCGCATCGAAGTGAAAAAGGAACACGACAACGGCAACGACACGTATCCTCTTCAATTGGTTCACCGATTTGTATGCCTGTCCGATTCAGGGTTTTTCTGACTTTTACTGTTTGGTTCAACGACTTTTTCCTTCATTCTAATTTGTATAATATTTCTTGAGATTAACTTACCTTTCTCCCTTTGATTGCAAGTGTTGGAAATGTTGAAGTTTCTTCTTGTGATTCAGTTATCAAAACTCAGATTCGGATTGAGAAAATTCACTACCCCAGAACTCTTCTTCGGTAATTAGCATTTTATAATTCTTTTTTGATTTCTGGTGAATTTATTCTGCTAAGGTTTATCATATCTACCAAGTCAAATCAAATGCATAATATTACAAGTGTAAAGTTTGGTTTTTTTCATTTTCTATGTTGTGGGTGATTAATGATTATTTGAACTTTTGGGGAGGTAGATTGATTGACTAGGAAAATATTGCCAAAAATATGAATTGTTGATGTAACTCTTTGATCAGAAAATGGGCCTTGTTTGTATCTATGTTGTTAATCTCTGAATGCGGCCTTGTTTGTATCTATGTTGAAAATGGGCCTTGAATTGTGAAACTATTAATTACAGATCTCTTGCATCCGCGGAAGGATATCCTTGAATCTGATGCCCTAATGTAAAGTTTTGTTATTTCCTACACAAACTATTATTGTGCTTCTTTCTATTTAGGAGTAAACTGGAGAATATCCAGTATAGAAATAAACTTGCAAATAGTAGCATAGAGCTAACAATTAGAGTACACCATAATAACCATAAGAATGTATCATCTTGTAACTATCTTGATCAAGTATACAAAACGAATGCGATAAAGATGAAAAACTTTAAAAGTAAACAAGAAAGATCTTAAAATCTAAGATATGCGTAAAAGCTTATGAGATATTAATCACTCTCTTCAGTGCATAAGAGCTCTGACTGAACGCATATAAGCTGCAGGATTGACTGTGGACACTGGCTCTGGCTTAGTCAATTACATGCTCAGGAGAAGCATAAGAGCTCTGACCGGATGCATTTTCGTTTAAGCTACTGGACTCTGCATGTGGCCTCAGGAAATGCATAAGAGCTCTCACCGGATGAATATGCGTTTAAGCTGTTGGATTCAATGTGTACACTGGTTATGGTTGCTTCAATTACATGTTTAGGAGGTGCATTCGCTGCGTCTGAGTTGTGGACTTCAGCCCCTATGTTGTCGTTTGCGATCGGATTTGCTGTGAGATTATTCTTTAGAGCTTCTTTCCATTCTTGGACTATTCTATAAATCAGAGCCAAACCCAACGCACATATCCAAATAATCAGAGATATCAAACCTTCGGTTTTGGAGAGAAATCGTGAGAAGAAATATGCAGTTCCCAAGAGCGCTAGAAGAATCACGGCAGTTTCAAGTTTGCAGGTATTCGTCGTTCGCCTAAGAGCGATGAGTGAAATTGAAACTGCAAGTAAATGTGTAAAATGACAACAGAATCGGAATAAAATGATTTGTAACTGCTGTTGCTGTTAATTGTGTCGCGTATGGATGGTTGAAATTGTACTCCAACCACCATAAATATTGATAAAAGGTACTGAATACCATAAGTGACTAAAGATCTAAATCTTTCAGAATTGGCAACATCAGTTTCTGAAGGGTCATGGGGAAGTGTTTGGGGATTTCCAGTGGGGACATTTGCACTGAAGGTTGACATTGATATGAAATGATGGATACGGGTGAGATGGTGATTCAAGTGAGGGTTTTCTGATTCAACTCCTTCGTCTTTAATATAGTTGTTTGAGGTAATAGATTGACATAACTGTTTTAGTTATGAACTGAATTTGGTAGAGTAACTGTTTCAGTTATAATAACTGATTCGTAAATACTTTGCTTGGGCTTACTACTTGCTTCTGGGCCAAAATATAAGCCGCCTAGTTACTCTATCTAGGATAAAAATTAAAACTAAGGCGGCTTATATTTTGGCCCAGAAGCAAATAGTAAGCCCAAGCAAAGTATTTACTAACTGAATCAGTTACTATAACTGAATGTTTACTAACCGAATCAGTTACTGTAACTGAAACAGTTACTCTAACAAATTCAGTTTATAACTGAAACAGTTATGTCAATCTATTACCTCAAACAACTATATTAAAGACGAAGGAGTTGAATCAGAAAACCCTCACTTGAATCACCATCTCACCCGTATCCATCATTTCATATCAATGTCAACCTTCGTGCAAATCCCCTAAATCCCCCCTTCGAAACTGATGTTGCCAATTCGGATTTAGATCTTTAGTCACTTATGGTATTCAGTACCTTTCAATGTTTATGGTGGTTGCAATTCAACCATCCATCGTGACAACCAGCAGTTACAAATCATTCTATTCGATTCTATTGTCATTTACATTTACTTTGCAGTTTCAATTTCACTCATCGCTCTTAGGCGACCGACGAATACCTGCAAACTTGAAACTGCCGTGATTCTTCTAGCGCTCTATTCTCACGATTCTCCAAAACCGAAGGTTTGGTATCTCGATTATTGGATATGTTTGGTTGATTTATAGAATAGTCCAAGAATGGAAAGATGCTCGAAAGAATAATCTCACAGCATCGATATAACATATATGACAACTCAGGCACCTCCTAAACATGTAATTGAAGCAACCACAACCAGTGTACACATTGAATCCAACAGCTTAAACGCATATTCATCCGGTGAGAGCTCATCTCCTGATGCCACAACCAGTGTACATGCAGAGTCCAGTAGCTTAAACGAAGATGCATCCGGTCAGAGCTCTTATGCTTCTCCTGAGCATGTAATTGACTGAGCCAGAGCCAGTGTCCACAGTCAATCCAGCAGCTTATACGCAGATGCGTTCAGTCAGAGCTCTTATGCACTGAAGAGAGTGATTAATATCTCATAAGCTTTTACGCATATCTTAGATTTTAAGATCTTTCTTGTTTACTTTTAAAGTTTTTCATCTTTATCGCATTCGTTTTGTATACTTGATCAAGATACTTACAAGATGATACATTCTTATGGTTATTATGATGTACTCTAATTGTCAGCCCTTCTATTGAAATTTTTGCCATAACTTCAATCATGTCTTTCGTTTCGGACCTGTTTGAATACAATATTAGGGAAGTTTTTTACCCAATTTTGATTGGGCTTGCTGGGCCAAAAAATAAGCTGCTACACTACCTGTTTGAATCCTCTTCCTTTTTAACTGATTTCAAAATTTAGGGTCTTCATTTTTTTTCTTCCTATAAAGGATTTAGGGGTTTAGGGTTTAGGAAAGTTACCTCTTAAGCTATCCTTTGGCAAATGCGCTGAACAAGATGCAAGATCGGTGCATTAAGAGGTAACTCGGTTTTTGGTTTTTATTTACTTATGATTGTGTTTATTGTGTGTCCATGTTGATATTGGGTTCGTTCGGTGGGTGTGTTTTTTTAGCTCATTAGTCATTAAGTATGCAAACCTTTCGATTTATTAGTTATACGGTTTTTTTCTGTTTTCCAGTGTAGCTCTTAACACGGCAACAGCAATGCCTCAGTACTTCAATTCACTGCCTCAAACTAAAATCTCAAACCTTCATATTTCAATTTTCATCAAATTCACATCATTTCATTCTTTTTTGTTCGATTTTCATTGCAGGTACTACTGTGGCTATTGCGATACCTATTTGACACACGATTCTGTAAGTGTTTTTCCTCATCAATAGCCAATAATGTTCCTTTCACTTTGATTTCAATCTAGCATAAGCACTTGTGAGTTGTGACATTGTTTGAGAAAAGCTTATGACATGTTCATAAGCTGTTTTCAGCTTATTTACATAAGCTCTCCAGAGTAGTTTATGAAAATAGCTTACAAGTCATAAGAAAGTAATTTCACTTTAACTTATCTGTGTTTTAGAAATAATTTATTCCTAAGTTCTTATGCTAAAAGCTTCAAAATAAGTTTCTTATCCAAACAGAACCATAGAATAATTGCTTATTTATTCATTTATGTTCATAACAACCAAGATTAGTTTCTTCTGATAAATGACAGTTTCTCATTTTTTTAAAGTGTTGCTTTCGGCGAAGTTCCACTCAGATGACAAATGAACGCTTCACTCTTGTAAGTTTTTGTGCTGATTCCATGTGATTTTTGTGAATCTGTTCAAATGGCTCATGTTTCTCCAGGAAGATATTTCTTCTTGCCTTTTATGTTTGACTAACCCATTTTTCCAGTTATGATTCTAAAGATGCATTCTATTTCTAATTACATGTTATAGGTCCCTCCCAGTAACTATTATAAATTATGAGTCAATTATTACTAGAGGATTCATGTGTTTATAGGTCCCTCCCAGTAATTGTTAAAACATTAGTTATAAACATAGGTCTGCTGTTTTACGGCAGTGTGGTATGGATGATGTGCGAGCAATTTGATTCTTTACATGTCATGTACTGCAATTTTGAAGAGCAATATGATTTGGTTTTGACGCAGTTGGCATTAGAGGATCGATTGAATTCGGAGATGCACCGTATCGGTTTAGGCATTATCACATCCGATGGTGTGACACCTTACATTGATTGATTTCACAGGTAAGACTCTGTTGCGAGAAGAATCCGGGTAATTTATATATGCGATGAAAAAGTTGAAAAAGTCAGAGATGCTCAGCAGGGGACAAGTGAATTTTCATATTTTCATCAACACTATGAATGTTTGTTCTTTCCATCACAGTTTTAATTTGCAGTCACAGTCTGTGAGCCTTTGTATAACAGAAAAATGCAACGCAAGTTCATACGTGATTCTAATTTGATGGGGCAGCTCTTCTAGGTAAATTGATGTTTCTTTTATTACTAAAGTTTTTCTGTCTTTATCATGATTTTGAGTTCATATGTGACTTTAAGTACGTTATTTTGTTATTTCGTATTTTCCACTCAAATCTTTAGCTTCTTTTTGCTTCATACATATTAATTTTGATTTCATTTTGAGATGAATTATTCAATTTGCACTTCAATTGACCTGCCAAACATCACATCAGCCATATACAACACAAAATAGTGTAAAGGAAGTTTAAAACTTTTCTTTCTGCTTGGCTACCATCAAGTCGACAGCCACATGTGAATGAGCTTCTGGTGACAGCAGCTGGTGAAATCTCAAGTCATGGAATATAAGGTTTGCTTGTCAACGAGAACTTTTCCCCTTTCACTACAATTCGTTGAGAATTTCAATGAGAAAACAAAATTTGTTTATGCTAGCAAATATTCATTTGTAAGGATCTTCCTTTCTTGATTCATTGGCTCTTTTGTGATATGTTTTTATTTTTGTGCGTACATGCTTCTTCAATAGGGAAATGGCTGTTGTCTTGGAATCTTGGACAAAGTGGGCAGCTTATGGTATCTTGAGGTAGTGTTTTCATTTTTTTCTATATACACATAAATTTCACTGAACCATTGTTCCATCAACACAGGATCTCATTCTTCTGCGTTTTTCTATCAAAAAATATCTTCCTAACTTTGGGATTAATACTTTTTACAAATTAGAGTTTGATGAAACTTCACAACTGTGATAGTGCAAGGTATAATCAACTTAAGGATGCTTCGCCAGTGACATCCTCTTCTGAGTTGAATTCAACTATTCATCCTTTGAACTAATTTTTGAGAACCTTTCGACCTGTATAGGTCTTTGGTAATGCTGTTATAGGTCTTTGGTAATGCTGTTATTTTATGTATCTGATTATTACTAGACAGTAACAAAAACCGTGTTAAAATGGAAACCAAATTATGGCGGTGAGATAGAATTAGGTGCAGCTTCATGTACAATAGATACATATATTATGCTGGCATGATAGTATTATTTAGATGTTTCAAAGAAATGGATCATGATATTGATTGTTGAACATATTTGAAATGTTACTATTTTATTTTTCAAGTTCTTCTTAAAAATTATTAAGATATGATGATGTTTGGTTGTGGAAGATATTTTTTGTGTTTGAAATGCTACTATAATCTGTCTCACATTTGTCTGAGTTTATTATGTTGTTGTTTTATGTTTGTCTGATTTTTTGTGCAAAGGTTCAAGCATCTCTGTGTGCAGGTTCTAACAAAATGGTGGATAATTCTGAAATAGTGTATCTGAAAATTGACAGCAACTTGGTTGATAAGAAAATTATTATGAATTTGATGGGTGATGCTAATGCAGTGGCTGCAATGGTTAACAATCTTTGCAAAATTGTTTCAATGTCTGCACTGAAATGGTTATGAGGTTATCACATTTTTTTTTGGTTACAAGAAGGGCCAAAAGCCCAAAGAGAAAAAGAACTATTCAGCAACAAAACGGGAGATAGGATCCCCAAACAAGTCGTTATCAACTAAAATCTGGATGACGAAAGGACATTGCTCAAAACAGCAAAGAGAATCCCTTAGATGCAAACCATGTTTAGCAAGAGCATCAACACATTGATTTGCCTCACGATAAGTATGATGATAGTATATGTTCATGCCTTGCTCGTGGAACCCTTGAATCCTGGAAATCAAGTTGCTAAACTTGTTATTAATAATATTTAACTTAGAAATATCATTAATAATCTGTTGAGAATCACTCTCAATAATAGAAGAAAATCGCATTTGACGGGCAAGCCTGAGGCCTTCATAAACCCCCCAAAGCTCCGCCCCATAAACGCTGCACCTGCCCAGCGGTTTAGAAAACCTACCAATCAATTCTCCATTGTCTCCTCGAGTGATGCCACCACACACAACATTTCCCAAAGCATCCCGAGCACCATCCACATTAATTTTAATCCAACCAGTAGGAGGAGAAACCCATCTAATATTCTTTTGAATCCTCCGCTGCGAAGTAGTTATAAGAGAATTACCTTGAGCCTCCTTATACTCGTGCGCACACTTTTTAATAAATGAAACCATGCAAAGAGGCTTTTGATAGTTTTCATCACGGACCTCTAAATTATGCCACTTCCATAGCCAGTAACAAGCTATAGCCCAAAAGACTCTCCACTCCTCAGCATCACTTAAACCCATATTCGTTTCCAAATTCATATAGGTCCAAGTCGTCTTTACATCTCCTACAAAAAAACTGAAACAACTGTTAGTATTAACCACTACAAGCCACAACGTCAATGCACTTGGGCAATCTCGAAGCACATGAACAACATCCTCCTCAACATCTCCAAAATATCTACACATTGCACTCCCCAGATTCATTCGATACTTTTTTGTGTTTGTTAATAAACCATTATGCAACATTAACCAAACAAAACATTGAACTCTTTTCGCAACTTTCAAATTCCAAACATCCCTCCAAACTTCACTATTGTTATCATAATTTGCTTCGTCCATCATGCTGTACATATTAGCCACTATAAATGGTTCACCACTTCCGATGCAAACTCGCCTACCCTGTCCAGCATTACTAGCAGGCGGTAGGATACTTCTCATCTTCCGATGCAAACTCGCCTACCCTGTCCAGCATTACTAGCAGGCGGTAGGATACTTCTCATCTTGCACAACACATCATCAGGCAGCCAGCTTGTCAATATATCCCAATTCCAATTCTCATCATTTTCCGCTAAATCAGCAACAGTTGCCGAACTCAGCGACGGCGGGATGCTAACTGGCAGCTCCCTAATACACGTATCAACATCAATCCATCTATCTCCCCAAGCTTTAATCGAACATTCATCACCAATAGCCCAAGAACACATATCATTCACAGTCGGCCAAATACGAACAATCTCCTTCCAAAATTTCGAGTCCGTTGGCTTTGCACTAGTAATTATCCTATTATTATTCCTATCATACTTCCCCCACACCACTTCACACCACAAATCTCCTATATTTTGGAGATTCCAAGCTAATTTTGACAAACAAGCTTTATTCATCATCTCCAAATTACACAGCCCTTAACCACCGTAAGCCTTTGGAGAAGTAACCACATCCCAGCTAACCGCATGATGTTTTCTACTACTGTTGTTGCTGTCTCCCCAAATAAATTGGCGCAGAACTTTTTGAATAGCGGCAAGACAACTTTTCAGAACGACAGTTGTCATCATGGAATAAAGAGAAAGGGCTTCAATGACACTTTTGGCCAGAGTGACACGCCCTGCAAAAGCAAGAGGTTTTTCTTTCCAAGCTGCAAGTTTCGCACCGACTTAATCGATGATGAATTGATAATCCTCCTTCTTTGCTACTCTCCCAGTTAGAGGTACACCCAAGTATTTGCCAAGGCTAGATGTTTCAACAAAACCAGACAAATGAACAAGCTCCCTTCGCAACCTTCTACTAACATTTTTCGAAAAATATATCCTTGTCTTTTCCTGGCTCACTTGCTGACAGACATATTACAAAATTTTTCCAAGGTAGCTGTGACACACTGTATCTGATCCACCGTGGCTTCTTCATAAAGCAATAAGTCATCCGCAAACATTAGATGCGACACTCCAAGCCCATGTTTACCAATCTTTATAGGCTTCCATTCCATTCATCAACAGCTTGGGAAATAAGATGCGAGAGTTTATCAACACATAAAACAAACAGATACGGCGATATGAGGTCTCCCTGTCGAATTCCTCTACCAGGGCGAAAATACTCCGATGGAGTACCATTCCATTTAATATTCGTCTAAACAGCTGTTACCCCATGCATAATAATATCAATCATTTTCCTCGGTAATCGAATTTCTTCTAAGATTTTTCCAATGAAATCCCAGCTTAACTTGTCATAAGCTTTCGACAGATCAACTTTGATCGCAAAATAACCTTTATTTTTTTCTTTCATATTCCACATACTGTGAGTAATCTCCTGGGCCACAACTATATTTTCATGAATGCTACGGCCAGGTACAAAACCAGATTGGAACGATGAGACAAGTTTCGGAATGCTCTGCTTGAGTCTCTCAACAATAACTTTACTTACCAACTTATAGATGACATTACACAAAGAGATTGACCTAAAATGATTGACTTGTTCAGGCTGATCATTTTTTGGGATGAGACAAATGTCTGTCTGATTAACCTCCACCAGTTTATTTGGAGAGTCCCAAGCTTCTTTCACAAAACTACACACGCTACTACCAACCGTGCTCCAAGAATTCTGAAAAAATCCTGCAGGAAAGCCGTCTGGACCATGAGCTTTCCAAGGACTCATAATAAAGACAACATGTTTTATTTCATCATCAGTAACATTTGCTGCAAGCTTGTCCAACTCATCCCGACCAAGAGAAGGAAACGTGTATTTTGTCTGCAACCAGAATCTGCCTGTATCTTGAGGCTTGAATAAATTCTTGTAGCGTTCAATGAAGGCATGCTTTATTTGGCTCTCATCATCAATCCAATGCCCATTCTCGTCCTTAATTGTCATAATGTTGTTTTTTCGCCGCCGTTGAATAGCTTTCAAATGATAATACTTTGTATTTCGGTCCCCGTCAATCAACCATTTGGCTCTAGAACACTGAAACCACATCAATTCCTCTTGTTTTAAAAGCTCACTCAACTCCTGCTGTAGCTTCTTTTCTAGATAATTCATTATGCTGGTGTTGATATTCAGTTGAAGCTGATTTTGAACCCCTGCAATTCGGTTCATCAGCTTCCGTTTTTGGTACGTAACATGATTCAATGAGTGAAATTTCCATTTCACCACTCCTTCTTGAAAGGTGTGAAAATCTCCCTAATTGGAGCATGACGGTTCCAACTAGATTCAAGCATCTGCGCATAATTTTCCCCAGCAATCCAAGCACTTTCAAACCGAAAACCTGGAGCCATATTCTTCTTATAATTGCCATCAGTACGAATAAGCAGTGGATGATGATCAGAAAAATACAGTCTGCTCAATACTCTAACAAACGCATCAGGGAAATTAATTCTCCAACTGTCATTGCAAAGAGCACGATCTAATCTTTCATAAATACATTGACCACCCCTGTAAATCGGACCACACCATGTAAACTTAGGACCTACAACTCCCATATCAAGAAGCTTACACCTCTCAATTCACTTCCTAAAGTCGTTGCATTTGTTTATCAAGGCCGGTGCACCTCCATTTTTTCATGGGAAAACACAATGTCATTGAAATCTCCAGTAACCATCCATGCTTCCTGCATGTTATCACTAATTTCCTTCAGCTCTTCCCATAACACTGTCCTATTTGCCACATTCGGGCTGGTATACACAGCATTAAGACACCAAGACTGTCTTTGATGCAGCTGAATTCAAACATGAATATATTGGAATCTCTTCTTGATTACATTCACCTGGATAATATCATCCTTCCAGGCTAAGATAATACCACCAGAGTATCCAATATTATCAGTAGATTCAAAACCACTAAAGCCCAATTTACTAATTTTCATCTTGACTTTAGAAGGGTCACAACGAGTCTCAACAATAATAATAATGATTTTTGGCTTGTAGTTATCAAAATATTATTTGCAAACTCTATAAAAACTGGTGTTCGAAGCTCCCCGACAATTCCACACAAATATATCATTGGGTGTGTTCATCATGACAACTAATCAAAAGACAAGAAATCAACTCAAAGAATTACTGTGGAGTTTCCTCCACACCTTCCTCATTACTCCCTGCAGTTTGTAGTGATGCTTCCATGCTGCTATCCAAACTCTCATTTCCATGTATATCAGCTCCATCAAATGGCTGGCTAATTAAGGTAATATTTTTCTGCTTTTCAAGGTCAATATCAGGAGGTCTAGCATGATTGGAGACTTCCTTATTCACGTCAATTTCACTGTCACTTGCCCAGTCTGGCCATTTATGTCTTCCTCCGTCACCTTTGTGACGAGAAGTTCGATGCATGGTACTATCCATGTTCACATTAGCAAGAGACGAAATTAATGCTTCAGTAGACTTGTCTCCAATTTTGTCCACCAAGTTGTCAATATTTCTTTGCAGTTGATCGGAAAAATAACAAGTGTACTATTTTTACCGATGTAGTAATAATGACATTTACCTTAAGTATCGATCTCGAGGATTGCGTAGAAAATACTGAGTTAGATGATTTATTCAATTGAACAAAAACAATAGGTTTAAGTTTGGTGGAAATAAATCCCTGCAGAAAGTAAATTGGCATAAGATAACAATTGAGTTTTTGTTTGATTAAAGTATGCTAGGGTGAGTGTATAATTTGTCATGTAATAACCTTCACTCTTTGATTTATTCAAAGAGTTCATCATCCTCAACTACCGATTCTCAATATTATTTTATCCTAATTCCTTAGTGAAAAAACCTTTAACTTTCCTAATTTCAATTTCCATTTAAGTTAGTAGAGAGGTTAAGCATGCAATTACCAAGAACTATTCTGGTTATCATAGGATTATCCTAGTCCTAGCTGAAATCCTTAATAATATCATTATTTAGAAAACCTTAACACGACTGTCTGGCTCTACTGTGTTAAAATAGTGAAATCCTATGGTCCCATAGGGTCAAACTATGAATTAATCTAAATAATCAAATTGATGCATAACGAACTAAAATGTTGACTAAAACAAAAGAGATCAATATTCTTAACCTAACAAATTAGAGGCGCCCCCATAGCATTGGGGTTTAGCCTCTCATAGAATTCAAAAGTAGCATAATCAAAATATTAGATAAAGACATTACAATTGATTGGATCTTCGATCGAGAGCGCATGAAGAGTTCTCCGTTCCCAAAATTGTTGAATCTCCAATCTTATATTGTGAAATATTCTCCGATGGCAAAAAGTCTTCTTCTCCTTCTCAAAATAAGGTTTATATAGTGTTAGGTCATTCCCAAGCAATACCAAATGACCAAAACACCCTTAATGACCCAAATCACTAAAAATCAGCAAAAATTAGAATTCTCAGCGTCCTGGCTGACACGGGCTGTGACACCCCAAATAATTCAATTATTAAATAATTAGAAATTTAATTATTAATTTAATTAAAGGTTTAATTATTGGCATTTTTGGATTAATGGATTTAATTATTTAATTAAATAAATGGATGTGTTGGGGGTGAGAAGTAGAATTGGGAGGTGAGTAGAGTAAAAGGCTCTAATTAATCTAATTTATTTATTTCTATTATTTGAAAAATAAAAAGAAATAAATAAAGGGAAAAAGTGAGAAGAGAAATTAGGATTTCATTCTACGTACTTTTGGAAAAGAGAAGAGGAAAGAGGAAAAAAGCCAAATCGTCAGAAATCGAAGATTCATCGCGAGGTAAGGGGTGATTTGATCAGATTATTATGCCTTATAGGTTTTGATGATCAATAGAATGAATTGATCCGTTAGGAATCTCGAATTAGGAATTCTAGGTTGTGCCCTAACGTTATAATCCGACGTAATAATTCAATTGGAATTGATAAGAACGTTTAAATTATGTAGAATGATTCTAGGTTAATTAGAATACATAATTCTGTGGTCAATTGGAGGAGAAAATATATGATTTAATTCTGCTCTGGTATAATATAAAGTTTGGTAATGAATGGAATTAATAGGAATTGGAAGACAGTGAAGAAAAATTGATTCTTGGTGAAAAATAGCAGTATGGGTCGACACAAGAAGTTATGTATCGATGCAAGCAGTAAAAATTTAGAAAACCAGAGACGTGGGAAAGGCTTGTATCGACACAAAACTACTTGGAGCGACTCATGTGGTGAAAAATTGAGTTTTTGCATCGACACAAAGATGCTATGCATCGACGCAAAAAGATCTTGTATCGACACAAGAAGCCATGGATCGACTCATACTGAAGGGATTTTGAAAAATGGGAAAAATTATTACGTATGAGTCGACACATGCGTGTTTTGTGTCGACACAAGCAGTTCATGTATTGACGCATGGGGTTTTGGATCGATACATGCTGTGTAGAAACAGAAAGTGGTTTTTTGAAAATGGTTTTGGTCATATCTTTGCGACCGTAACTCCGATTTAGGCATAGTTGGTATCGTTGGAAAGCTTAGAACGAGTACTATCTATTAAAAACATTTTCAAAACCAGTAATTGAGATCTAGAAGGATTGTTTTGGCTTCCGTAGGAAGAATCCGTTGTAATTCGTGATTGTGCCATTAACTTTGAATATACTTGCTGTATGTTAATTCAATATGTGGAAATTAACGTTATATGTTCATGAATTACTGTGATCATGTGCTGTTGTTGTTATTAGTTATGAGTGGAATAATGCTGTGTGATCATATTCCGTATTTGGATTGTTGCATGCTTCTGATTTGCATGCATAAGCATCCTGGTGATGGTTCGTTCCCATTGTGTGGAATTGAACTTGCAGAGCCAATAACCGTAACCAATGGATAGTGGTGGTGAGGCTAGATTCTTGGCCCAGTGGTGTATGGGCGAATCGTTGAATGACGCTATTTTCCGAGGTGTAAACGGAACAGTGGTGTGAACTTGGTTCACGTTTGGTACCACATGCATTGAGTCTGCATTGCATATGCAATTATAACATGTTAGGATGGTTTCCAGTGTTATAATTGCATTGATTATCGTTATGTGCATAATGAATTGTATGGAATGTAATTGTGGATTTGTTAATCTGGTTATGCTAATGCAGGTGGAATAATGTATTGATTGTTTTATTGTTTTAAAGAAACGTATAATGCATTTTAATTGTTGATGAAATCTCACCCTTACTTTGATGATTTCAGATTTAAGTGATTAGCTGCTCAAGAATTGGTGAGGATGGCTTGTAGAGCTGTGCTATTTAGATAGTCCGCGTGTCAGTGTCATGCTCTGGTAGTTGTAACACTAGGGAATGATCGTTTTGGAATTTTAAGGATTAAGCTTGTTTCTTTTGAGTTTATGTTTTGGAATAACTATGAATTGAGTTTATTCTGGGTTTTATGTTATTTTCGCTGTATAAAACATAATCATTGGTTTTGAATCTTTATTAAAGTTCTTCAGTAAATGCATGACTACTGTTATGAATGTTTTATTATTTAAATTTTAAATTGTGACGCCCTTTCGTTATGTTAGAAGGGGTGTTACAATAGTGGTATCAGAGCATAGTCGGTCGTGTCTTAGTGTCGTTATCCCTTTTGTATGCGACTAGTGCAAGGTAACACTATCGATACTTATGTTCTAATGTGATTGTTTTGTAATGTTACAGAACAATGCCCGGAAGAGGTAATGGAAGAGACGATGCTGCTATTGTTGAAGCTTTGGGAATGCTAGCTGGAGTGCTTGGAGGAATCACCGAGGGTATTGGCCGTGGGGGAATTTTCAGAGGAACAATTCTCCATTGTTCAAAGGCACTCATGATCCTGAAGGTGAACAAAGATGGTTGAAGGAGATCGAGAGGATCTTCAGGGTAATTGATCGGCGAAGAATAGGTATGGTACTCACAGAAAGCGATGACCGTGGGTTGCTACCGGATGAAATGGAGCAAGATGGTATTGCAATCGAATCGTGTTCGGAGAGCTTTTATGAGGAGATACTTTCCTGAAGATATTCGGGGCAAGAAAGAGATTGAGTTTCTGGAGCTCAAGTAGGGTAATAAGACTGTGAGTGAGTATGCTTCGAAATTTACTGAGTTGGCGAAGTACTATGCTCATTATGCTAATGATGCAGATGAAGAATTTTCCAAATGTATCAAGTTTGAGAATGGTCTTCGTGATGAGATCAAGCAGGGTATCATGTATCAGCGCATCCGAAGGTTTTCTGATTTAGTAGATTGTAGTAGGATTCTAGAAAAGGATCTTGCTAGTACTCGGACAAATGCTCGAGGGCATGTGGATCGTAAAGGAAAGAAACAGATGGATCGTGGGAAGCCTTATGATAAGAATAACCAGAGATCCGGTGGTTGGAAGAAACCTAGTGGGGGAGATTCTAGTGCTCCTATTAAGTGCTACAAGTGTGGTGAAATGGGGCATCGAGCTAACGAATGCAGGAATGATGCGAAGAAGTGCAACAACTGTGGAAGATTTGGTCACGTAACTACTGAATGCAGAGCAAGAAAGGTAACTTGTTACAACTGTGGTGAAGAAGGTCATACTCGTCCGCAGTGTACTAAGCCAAAAGAAAGTGGTGGTAAAGTGTTCGCTTTGTCTGGATCAGAGACTAAGCCAGATGATCGGTTGATTAAAGGTACATGTTTTATTAATGGCATACCTTTGATTGCGATTATTGATACTGGAGTGACGCATTATTTTATTGCTTTGGATTGTGCTAAAAGATTGAACTTGGATATTTCTAATATGGATGGAAGTATGGTTATTGACACTCCTGCGTCGGGTTCACTGACTACTTCGTTTGTTTGTAGTAATTGTCCTATTGTAATTTTTGGTAGAGGTTTCAGTATGGATTTAGTGTGCCTACCGTTGGAACAACTTGATATCATCCTTGGAATGAACTGGTTGGAATTCAACCAGGTTCATATCAACTGTTTTGCGAAGACGGTTATTTTTCCTGAAGAGGTTAGTGTCGAAGATGTGACTATGTTGGTTAAGCAGATGAATTCAGCTGTTAAGGATGGTGCTATAGTGTTTATGTTGTATTCTTCGACGGAGGTGAAAGGAAAAGTTAAGAGTGATGAATTTCCTGTTGTGAATGAATTTCCAGAAGTGTTTTCGGAAGATGTTAGTGAATTGCCACCTGAGAGAGAAGTGAAGTTTACTATGGATCTGATTCCTGGAACTAGTCCGGTGTCGGTGGTGCCTTATCGCATACCGGCATCTGAATTGTCTGAGTTGAAGAAGCAGTTAGAAGAGTTACTTGAGAAAAAGTTTATTTGGCCGAGTGTTTCGCCGTGGGGTGCTCCTGTGTTGTTGGTTAAGAAGAAAGAGGGTTTGATGAGACTATGTGTTGATTACAAACAATTGAATAAAGTTACAATAAAGAATCGGTATCCCTTGCCGAGGATTGATGATTTGATGGATCCGTTAGTTGGAGCTTGTGTATTCAGTAAGATTGATTTGAGATCTGGATATCATCAAATTCGTGTGAAGACAGAAGATATTCAGAAAACTGCATTTAGAAAGAGGTATGGGCATTATGAGTATTCTGTTATGCCGTTTGGAGTTACTAATGCACCTGGTATTTTCATGGAGTATATGAACATGATATTTCACTCGTATCTTGATAAGTTTGTGCTGGTCTTTATTGATGATATTCTGATCTATTCGAAGAATGATGAAGATCATGCAGAACATCTTAGAGTTGTGTTAGAATTGTTGAAAGAGAAGAAGCTTTATGCGAAGTTGTCTAAGTGTGAATTCTGGTTAAGTGAAGTAAGCTTTCTTGGTCATGTGATTTTCAAGAATGACATTGCCGTTGATCCTACGAAGGTAGAAGCGGTATCTCAGTGGGAAGCGCCGAAGAATGCCTCTGAAATCCGTAGTTTTCTTGGTCTTGCAGGCTAATATAGAAAGTTCATTGTGGGATTTTCGAAGTTGGCTTTACCGTTGACTAAGTTGGCCAGAAAGGGTTAGGTGTTTGGTTGGGATGCTGAATGTGAGAAAGGATTCCAAGAGTTGAAGAAGAGGTTGACGAGTGCTCCGATTCTGATTTTGCCAAATCCGGCATAATCTTTTATTGTGTATTGTGATTCGTCATTGATGGGATTAGGTGGTGTTTTGATGCAAGATAAGCAGGTTGTGGCTTATGCTTCAAGACAATTGAAGATTCATGAAAGGAATTATCCGACTCATAATTTAGAGTTGGCAGCTGTGGTATTTGTTCTGAAATTGTGGAGGCATTATTTGTATGGATCTCGATTTGAGGTATTCAGCGATCATAATAGTCTGAAATATCTCTTCGATCAGAAAGAGCTAAATATGAGGTAGAGAAGGTGGTTAGAATTTTTGAAAGATTATGATTTCGGTTTGAATTACCATCCTGGTAAGGCAAACGTGGTTGCAGATGCATTGAGTAGGAAGTCCTTGCATATGTCTATGTTGATGGTTCGTGAATTGGATTTGGTTGAACAATTCAGAGATTTGAGTTTGGTATGTGAGACTACTTCTGATAGCGTTAAGTTGGGTATGTTGAAGTTGACTAGTGGTATTCTTGAGGAAATTCGAATTGGACAGAAATCTGATGTTGGTTTGGTGGATAAGTTGACATTGATTAACCAAGGTCAAGGAGGCGAATTCCGAATTGACAAGAATGGTGTTATGAGATTTGGTGACAGAGTGTGTGTTTCGGATATTGCAGAACTTCAGAAGAGTATTTTGGAAGAAGGACATCGTAGTGAATTGAGTATTCATCCTGGTGCTACTAAGATGTACCATGACTTGAAAAAGTTATTTTGGTGGCCTGGCATGAAAAAGGAAATTGCTGAGTTTGTATATGCTTGTTTAGTTTGTCAAAAGTCGAAAATTGAACATCAGAAACCGTCAAAATTGATGGAACCGTTGTTTGTTCCGAAATGGAAATGGGATGGAATTTCTATGGATTTTGTATCTGGTTTGCCAAGGACAGCGAAGAATTGTGATTCTATTTGGGTTATTGTTGATCAGTTGACGAAATCTGCTCACTTTATTCCGATAAGAATGGATTATCCGATGGAGAGATTGGCATAATTGTATGTTGAGAAGATTATAAGTTTGCATGGTATTCCTTCTAGTATTGTGTCAGATAGAGATCCGAGGTTTACGTCTAAGTTCTGGACGGGATTGTAAGAAGCGTTAGGTACTAAGTTGAGGTTGAGTTCCGCTTATCATCCGCAGACAAATGGTCAGACGGAGAGAACGATTCATTCGTTAGAGGACTTGTTGAGAACTTGTGTGTTGGAGAAAGGTGGAGCTTGAGATAGCTATTTGCCATTGATTGAGTTTACCTACAATAATAATTTTCATTCGAGTATTGGTATGGTTCTGTTTGAGGCATTGTATGGTAGGAGGTGTCGGACGCCGTTGTGTTGGTACGAATCTGGAGAGAGTGGTGTGATTGAACCGGAGATTGTCCAACAGACTTCAGAAAAGGTTAAGATGATTCAGGAGAAGATGAGAGATTCTCAGAGTCAACAGTAGAGTTATCATGATAAAAGGAGGAAAGATCTCGAGTTTAGTGAAGGAGATCATGTGTTTATGCGAGTTACTCCGATGACTGGTATTAGAGTTGACTCCGCGCTTTATTGGTCCGTTTCAGATTACCAAGAAGGTTAGAAGAGTTGCTTATCGATTTTACCTCCGCCATGAATTTGCATGATGTCTTCCATGTATCTCAGTTGAGGAAGTACATTGCTGATCCGTCTCATGACATTCAGGTAGATGATATGCAGGTGCGAGATAATCTGACTGTTGAGGCATTACCTTCAAGAATTGAGGATCGAAAGTTGAAGCAGTTGCGAGGTAAAGAGATAACATTGATGAAAGTAGCTTGGGGAGGACCAGCAGGTGGAAATTTCACTTGGGAGCTAGAGAGCCAGATGAGAGACTCGTATCCCGAACTTTTCGTCTAAGGTATGTTTTTGAGGACGAAAACTCTTTTTAGTAGGGGAGAGTTGTGACACCCCAAATAATTTAATTATTAAATAATTAGAAATTTAATTATTAATTTAATTAAAGGTTTAATTATTGGCATTTTTGGATTAATGGATTTAATTATTTAATTAAATAAATGGATGTGTTGGGGGTGAGAAGTAGAATTGGGAGGTGAGTAGAGTAAAAGGCTCTAATTAATCTAATTTATTTATTTCTATTATTTGAAAAATAAAAAGAAATAAATAAAGGGAAAAAGTGAGAAGAGAAATTAGGATTTCATTCTACGTACTTTTGGAAAAGAGAAGAGGAAAGAGGAAAAAAGCCAAATCGTCAGAAATCGAAGATTCATCGCGAGGTAAGGGGTGATTTGATCAAATTATTATGCCTTATAGGTTTTGATGATCAATAGAATGAATTGATCCATTAGGAATATCGAATTAGGAATTCTAGGTTGTGCCGTAACGTTATAATCCGACGTAATAATTCAATTGGAATTGATAAGAACGTTTAAATTATGTAGAATGATTCTAGGTTAATTAGAATACATAATTCTGTGGTCAATTGGAGGAGAAAATATATGATTTAATTCTGCTCTGGTATAATATAAAGTTTGGTAATGAATGGAATTAACAGGAATTGGAAGATAGTGAAGAAAAACTGATTCTTGGTGAAAAACAGCAGTATGGGTCGACACAAGAAGTTATGTATCGATGCAAGCAGTAAAAATTTAGAAAACCAGAGACGTGGGAAAGGCTTGTATCGACTCATGTGGTGAAAAGTTGAGTTTTTGCATCGACACAAAGATGCTATGCATCGATGCAAAAAGATCTTGTATCGACACAAGATGCCATGGGTCGACTCATACTGAAGGGATTTTGAAAAATGGGAAAAATTATTACGTATGAGTTGACACATGCATGTTTTGTGTCGACACAAGCAGTTCATGTATTGACACATGGGGTTTTGGATCGATACATGCTGTGTAGAAACAAAAAGTGGTTTTCTGAAAACGGTTTTGGTCATATCTTTGCAACCGTAACTCCGATTTAGGCATAGTTGGTATCGTTGGAAAGCTTAGAATGAGTAATATCTATTAAAAATATTTTCAAAACCAGTAATTGAGATCTAGAAGGATTGTTTTGGCTTCCGTAGGAAGAATCCGTTGTAATTCGTGATTGTGCCATTAACTTTGAATATACTTGCTGTATGTTAATTCAATATGTGGAAATTAACGTTATATGTTCATGAATTACTGTGATCATGTGCTGTTGTTGTTATTGGTTATGAGTGGAATAATGCTGTGTGATCATATTCCGTATTATGATTGTTGCATGCTTCTGATGTGCATGCATAAGCATCCTGGTGAGGCTAGATTCTTGACCCAGTGGTGTATGGGTGAATCGTTGATTGACGCTGTTTTCCGAGGTGTAAATGGAACAAGGTGTGAACTTGGTTCAAGTTTGGTACCAGATGCATTGAGTCTGCATTGCATATGTAATTATAACATGTTAGGATGGTTTCCAGTGTTATAATTGCGTTGATTATCGTTATGTGCATAATGAATTGTATGGAATGTAATTGTGGATTTGTTATTATAGTTATGCTAATGCGGGTGGAATAATGTATTGATTGTTTTATTGTTTTAAAGAAACGTACAATTGTCATACCCCAAAATTTGCCCTCTTACTTCTCAAGAATTCCTTAAGGGTTGATCAGACAAACCCTCTCCTAAGTAATCAACCCAAACTAGGGTTTTGGCAATTCTTAGATCAAGGTGGTTTCCAACATCTCCAATGGTCATCATGCCTCCTCATATGCTTCAAAGAATCTTCATGACAAGTTTCAAGCCTTACAAGTCAAGTTTCCTCAGACAATTGCTCAGATGGTTGAAAATCAGTTGTATTGGACAAAAAGTCAACTGTGGTCAACATACAGTCAAACTTCATGATTTTTGGTCAACATCCATATTTTGAAGTGACATTCATCATTTGATCAAGGGTTTATCATGATTCATCAAGAAAACTCAAGATTTGATCAAAAGTCAAACTTTCCAAATTAGGGTTTCTTGAGGAAAAGTCAACTGAACTTTGACTGGGCATAACTTTCTCATACTTTATCAAAATTTTTTCCACCACCTATAATTTTGAAGATAATTCAATTCTATACAACTTCATGTCTCACAAGCATGGTTAGAAAATGCTTCATTTTGATGATATGGATCAAAATATTACAGGTCCTTTTCAAAGTCAACAAAAAGTCAACCTTTTGCAAAGAAGTGTTATTGATCATGGAAACTCCAATTGAGTTGAAACCAAAGAGGTTATTTAGAGGACATCTTGAGCTTTCTAAAAAGTCCAAGAACACTCAAAAATGTTAAAAATTGAGAAAGATACACCTTGCACAAGTTGGGCATTTTTGAAGAGGTGCACAAAGAGAAATACTTGTCAAAAGCCAAAATTTTGCAAATGGGCCTAACTTTTCTTGGTTCAAACTTGTTCCTTAGCTAATTTGGAACCTCCAAGCCCAAGGCCACGAATTTTATCTTTATTTTTCTATTTAATTTGGATTTTAATCATTTAAAAGCCAATTAAATTAAAATAAAAGGTAGAAAATCAAAATTAAATGCAAATTGGATTTTTCTCTCATTCTTGAGGTCCAAGCAATCCACAAAAGCTGGAAAATTCTAAATTGGCATTGATTGGTAATAGAATTGATGAAAATTGGATCAAAAAGGCAAGATTTGGTTTTATACCAAATCAAATATTTTTACATTGATTGGTTCATTATTTTCTCTTGATTTCTGACCTAGATCCATCTACTATATATACACAATGCATACACATGAAAAAATAACAGAAAAATTGCCTCTAAGAACCCTAATCAAACTCAAAAAAACCGTGTCCTTCAAGCTACTAGCAACCCTAGTTTCAGTTTGTTTCAATCGATTCCAAGCATTCCATTGCATTCCTAGAGGTCTCCTGAATCGACCCAGATACTCACAAGCCTCCCAAACACCCAGAATCACGAATTCCAGATTTCAGTTTGAACTTTCAAACTCAATTTCGATTTTTAATTCTCATGCATATTTAACGTGTTTTGATGCTTTGTTTGTGTTTAGAATGAAGTTTTGAAACTTTCTGCATAGTTTAATTGGAGTTTAGAGGCCTGAATCGAAACCCACCATGATTAGGTTTCATCTGCTCGAATTGGGGCTTCCTGAAATACGTAAAATTGGACAAAACTAAGACCACCAGGATGATCAGTGGATCAAAACGAATCGATCCATGTATTCATAATGCATTTATATTGCTTATGTGTGATTTTAGAAATTTGCAGGGGCCTTAGCGTCGAACCAGACCGACGCTATGTGTTTGAAAATTCAAACGAAGAAGATGAAGATCTTCGCGCGTGATCTGGCAATCAGAAATTATTTTCATTTAAAACGTTTTTGTTTCATATTTCTAACACGAAGCGGGCTCTGGCAAAAGGCAAGATGAGAGGACACGAGTTCGATCCCTGGTAGTGACACTTTATTTTTACAACTTGGAAAACTAACACTTTTCTTTATTTCTTTTTCATATTATTTTCTCTTAATTTAATTTATCTTTAAATATTTTTCTCATGCATTTAAAAATCACCAAAAAATATTTTCCTTTTGCATTTTAATCAGAAAAATACTTATTTAATTTTTGACATTAAAATTAATATTTTTGCATGCATATTTTAATTAATTGTTAATTAACCATTAAATTGACTTTTAATTGTTTTTAATTATCAAAATCGATCCAGAAAATTCTCAAAAAATTATCTCATCATCTAATCAGCATGACTAACCTAAAATATTTTTTCCTCATTCAAAAATCTTATTTTTACTAACATTTTTTCTCTGATGCGAGTTTCTTATATTTTCCGATCATGTATCCGTTGTAACATTTGAACTATCTTTTTTTTTTCAATATTATGTAATGCTCATGGGATGTTTAATTAGGATTTTTACTTTCCACACTCCATTATGTAAGCCCAAAGCCATGTAATAGCGTAGGATTTTTTTTTCGCACTTTACTTTCATGATTTACTTTTTGCACCCTATAAATAGTAATTAGGTGTGTATGGCAAGATAAAACGAGCGTAGATCACCTCTAATTGCAAGATAAAATATCTGAATTCAACACACTCTTTTCACATGCATTAGGGTAATTCTCTCTTCTTCGAATAAATGGTCAAGTCCCTGAGGTATCCAGTTGCAAACATATCATCATAGTCCCTTGAATCAAAGATCATGAGTCCCTCGACGTGGCCTACAAAACAAGATCTTCCTCGATTGTTGCCTACGAAGTGATGATCGTTCCTTGAATGTGCTAGGATACTTCGTAAGTTCTATGACCATCCGATGTCCTTCGAATGTCCCTCTTACATCCAACGAATAGGGTTACCTACCAACTAATGGTATGGATAGGGCTATTCTAAAGGAACGTAAAACAACACAAAAACGACCATTCTGAGTAGGTAATAAGACTTTTAGTTGCTTGCTCAATCAAAGTACTTTTCACACCTCACACTTTTGTCAAAGTTCAAACTCTTTTTCAAAACGAAACATGTCCAAACACTTTGTATACATTCCTACATGAATCATTACAAAGTCAAAGAGAAATGCCTTTTTCAAAACATTTTCAAACACACACACAGAAAGCAAATTTTTAAAGATGAGCTAGAAGCAACTTAGAGCCCGTAGATAACTACGGATGGAAAGGGGTGCTAATACCTTCCCTTTTCATAACCTTCTCCTTACTCGAATCTAACGAAGGTCTTTTTGTTCTTTTCACCTTCCCTTAATGGATAAAAGAAAAGTCGGTGGCGACTCTTGCTTGCGATATTTGCGATAAAAACAAATTCCAAAGTCGGTTCTCCCAAATTCTTCAAATACAAATCGAACGATACTCCAAAGAAGAAGAAATCATCCATGAATACCTCAATAGTATTTTCAATCAAGTCGACAAAGATGGCTTGCATGTATTGTTGAAAAGTTGCCGCCACATTACATAAGCCAAAAGGCATACGTCTATACGCGAAAATCCCAAAAGGACAAGTGAAAGCCGTTTTCTCATGGTCTTCCGGATTCAACGAAATTTGGTTGTAACCCGAATATCCATCTAAGAAACAATAATATTGTTTCCCTAAAAGATGCTCCAACATTTGATCCATAAAAGGAAGAGGAAAGTGATCTTTTCTAGTAGCTTTGTTTAGCCTTCTATAATCGATGCACACCCTCCAACCTGTTACTTTTCGTGTCGAAACCAATTCATTCTTTTCATTTGAATTAACCGTCAAACCACCCTTTTTGGGGACCACATGAACCAGACTAACCCACGTGCTATACGAGATCAGATAAATCATGTCGGCTTCCAACATCTTAACAACTTCTTTTCTCACAACTTCTTTCATAACCGGATTCAAGCGCCTTTGAGGTTGGGATACCGGTTTGAAATCCTTTTCCAACATGATATTATGCATACAATAAGCAGGGATTATGCCTCTTAAGTCAGGTAACACCAAACCTATTGCATTTGGGTTAGTCTTCAAAACATGAATTAAACTACACTCCTTCTTTTCAGATAGAGTGTTACTAATAATGAAGGGTTTGTTACCTCCATCATCAAGAAACAAATCTTTTAAATGAGAAGGTAGTGTCTTCAACTCACATTTTGGTTCTTCATCTAATGGATCCTTATTTAAAATATTTATGTCATTGTCCCACGGTTGAACTTCCTTTGAAACCTATAATTCCTTCAAACACTCTTCAAGTTCCCTCCTTTCACCGTCATCGAGCATATTAAAGGCTTCAGTCAAGGTTCTTTCAAGCGGGTTTGCAAGATGCACTTCGCTAGTGACATCTTCTATTGCTTCTTCAATAATATCTATCTTGAAACAATCTTTTTTATCATTTGAATGCTTCATTGCTTCAAAAAGATTGAAACAAATCTCTTCGTCTTGCACACGCAGTTTCATCAAACCATCATCGATATCAATCATCATTCTCGCGATCTTCATGAACGTCCGGCCTAGAATCAAAGGAGCATCCAAATATTCTTCCATTTCTATCACAACGAAATCAACGGGAAAAAAGAATTTATCCACTTTAACCAACAAATCTAAGGCTACACCATGTGGGTGAGTAATAGACTTGTCTGCCAATTGTAAAGTCATCTTTGTAGAATTTAACTCAATATTCCCCAACCTCTTCACAATAGATAATGGAATAAAGTTGACGCTAGATCCCATATCTATCAATCCCTTGCCAACATAAACATCACCAATGGTAACGGGTGACACACCCGGATCGCTTTTTCTTGATTGTCGTTGGATGCACTACAACTAGCGTCGACCATGATAGTTTCTTGATCCGTATACCTCTTCTTCTTTGTCAAAATGTATTTCATAAATTTGGCATACTTTGGCATTTGCTCCAATGCCTCGGTAAATGGAATATTGATTTGTAATTGCTTGAATATGTCCATAAATCGAGCATAATGCCGAGCATCGTTCTTCTTAGATAGAGCATGAGGATATGGTAAGTTTTGTACCGATAAAGTCACAACCTTCTCCTTTGCCCTCCTCAACTTCTTCTTCTTCTCTTCAACATTTTCTTTTTCAACTACACCATTTTCAACAACAACATTTTCAACTACAACATCCTCACCATTATTTTCAACTACAACTTCCTCCACAACTATCTCTTCATCAATTTCTTTTTCATCTTCATCTTGCTCTTTTCCATTCTTCTATTCTTTCTTTGTATCATTAACAACTCTACCACTCCTAGTCATAATTGATTTACAATGCTCCCTTGGATTTGTTTGAGTAGTTGGAGAAAACGAGGTCGAGGCACTTTGATTAGAAATTTGTTTTGCTAATTGTCCCAATTGAGTCTCTAAATTCTTTATCGATGCTTCTGTGCTATTTTGGTTGGCCATTGAAGCTTTCATTAATTGAGCAAGTGTATCTTGAATGTTTCAATTTCTAGCTTGATTTTGAGGTTGAGCTGGTGCTTGTTTTCCACTTTGGTAAGGATTTTATCTTGCGTGATTGTTGTCGTTGTCTTGTCTCCATCCACCTTGATAACCTTGGTTACCTCTTTGTTGGTAACCTTGACCTTGATTTTGATTTTGATAAGGAGGTCTTTGTTGATATCCTTGCCGTTGATTTGCCATGTAATTTGCTTCTTCATTAACCAGAGGACAAAACCCGTTCTTGTGATCATCTTTACATAATTCACAACTAGCAATTTATTGAGCTTGTTTGCTAGATGATCCTTGCATTTCCATAATTTTTTGTGGAAGTCTTGCCATTTACTTGGTCAACTCTTCCAATTTCTTTGCAAATAATTTGTTTTGGGCCACAAGTGCTTCATGACTAGAACCGATTTCAAGAGCTCTCGTCTTCACTTGCACATTCCCTTGATCATTTTGAACTTGGTGGTCATTTTCCCCCATATTCTCAATGATTTGAATGGCTTCAAAAAGTGTCTTCGCCATTAAAGAACCTCCCGCTGTAGCATCCAACAACAATTTATGTTGAGGTTTGAGACCATTACGAAAAATGTGAATTTGAGTGATTTCATCAAAACCATGACTTGCGCATTTTCTAAGCATAGATTTGTATCTCTCCCAAGATCTATTCAAAGGCTCATTAACACCTTGCGAGAACACTGAGATCACGATTTTAACTTTCATGAATCTTGATTGAGGAAAAAATCTTTCAAGAAATTTCTCCTCTAACACGTTCCAATTCGTCATTGTTTCTTGTGGTTGGTATAGATACCAACCCTTTTCTTTCCCTACCAAAGAGTGAGGAAAAAATCTTTGAAAATATTGTTCCTTTTCGGCTTCCGGAGCTCCGGCCGCACCCGCAATTTCATAGAACTTTGTGAGGTAAGTGTAAGGATCTTCATGGTCATGACCATGAAAAGGATTTGCATAAAGTAGTTGGAGTAATTCCGTCTTCATTTCCGTAAACTTCGCATTGGCTAGGTGATCAAACTGAGCAGTGTGATGAGGGCTATTTGCACAAGGGCCTCTTGGTGGTGGTGATGGTGGATCCTCCATGATGACTTCTCCCAACACTTGTGGTGTAGAAGAAGTAGATGATTCTCCTCTTGCTTGTCTTTGTCTAGCTAGTCTTTTCCTTCGTTTAGCACTGCTATTACGTCTTCTTGTCGTCCTTTCAATTTCTGGATCGAATAGGAGTTGATCGACCGTAACACTTCCTCGCATAAACTATACTCTAAAAAATTCTAACCACACAAAAAGAAACAAAGAGATATTAATAGATAAATTATCTTAAAGCACACAAACTATTGCAATGCTTGCAATATGAAACGCCATTTTGTTGTTTGTATTTTCTTACGCAAGTATTTTTAATTATTTTTTTCCACAGAGATTGATGCGATATTACCTCCGTTGAATAGTTAAAGCGTATTTTAAGATTTGGTAACAAAAGAGTTTTGTTTTCTAACTACAAAAATCATAAATTTCAATCAAATAAGTTTAGTATTCTTTCCAAAAGAGAGTTGTTTGGATTAAATAGAGTTTTGGTTGGTTTTCAATTGGTAAAGGCATGTCAAGATTAGTTTCATTAACCTAATTTCATATAAATTCAATCAATCAAGCGGATGAACTAGTTGATGATCGATATAATTATATATCCTCTCAATATTGTTGATTTCCAACCAATATTGTGAGTTTGATCATGTTAATCTTTAGATGATGTCTCACTCTAACTATTGACATGATAATCTTTAAGTTCAATACAAGTAAATACTAACTCACAAATCTATATCTAGCATTTGTTCCTTAGTAGAAGAATATCTTAGGTCAACTTTGAATCATATTTCTCAATCATGATCCAAAGCATAAAAAGATAGTAAAACAAAGATATTCAACATATATATATATATATATATATATATATATATATATATATATATATATATATCATCAACCAAGTTCATACACCAAGAGATCAAAAGAAATACATAAAAGTTAGGTTAACTACTTCTAATATTGACACAAAGAAATTTAGCTACTCACTCCCATATATACATGCAATCAACTCTCTCATTACACAATTTCTAAATAGGAGAAGCCTAAGCATTTATGACACGAGCTTGCCTTGGAACACAATGCCTCTCAATATATATGTCATCCACTTAGCCCAATGGCTTCATGAACCATGGAGGGAAGTGAAACACTAGCTTGACGACATAATCCCATTATCAAACCTAGAAAAGCTAAAGTGACAAGAGATCGGTTACCCAATGGATGACCACTTGAAGAGATCATTACCTCTCATTTACAATTATTCGTGCCACATCAACCAACCTCTCATCAATGATATAATATAACAAATAGGAGGTATTCAAGGGGATAGAAGATGTATGACTCTTGGTTCTTATGTTGTAAAGGACCAGTGTCATAAGTATCTGAGTAGGGATAGTAAGATCCCTCATGTAGAATTTCATAGGACACCCCAAAACATTTGTCTCATAACTCCTACCTTTGAGTACCATAGCGTCCTTGACAAAATCTATATTCCAATCTACTCGGGCCATCCTTTTAGCGTACTGGCATAGCTCACCATCTTCCAAGGTGATAGGATTTCTAAGATACTCTTTAATCGCATTCCTAGAAAAATAAACTTGGTTTCCTCTCACCATGGTTGTGAAAGGGTAAGGTACACCTCCAACTAGGAATGTGTTGGCATAAAACTCCTGAACTATCTCACAGTTCAAGTCGGTAGGCGGAGTCGTCAACTTATCCCAATTCTTTCCTTAAACAAACTCTAAACACCCACTATAAAGACTCAGGAGATTAATGTTAAAAGTCCTCACCGACCAAATATTATTGTAAGCCAAATCACCATACTAGTCTTGTGGCTCAGAAGCCAGGAATTTGTTGTGATTAAATTGACCAAATCGGGGTCTGCCACCAGATCACTCACCATTTGTCCTTTGTTCTTTGGAAGCGAGCTTAGGATCCATATTTTCAAAAATAATCAGAAAACCAACATAAACCATAGCTAACACAAATTAGCGTCAGAAAATAATCATCATGCATTCCTACTAAGATTTACACAACAAAACATGTTTGTCAAACATGAAAACCAAAAAATCTAGTACAGTGAAGGGCGCTTAGCGCGTGCGGAGAAAGTTGTTGAAGCTCTTACACACAGAAATGGCTTATGCAAAGAGATTCTTCCTAAACTAGCAATTAAATAACATTAACCATACATACAAACCTAGCCTAACATCCAATTTCACACTAATACACTAACATACTCACTAACATTCATTTTTACGAAAAGTAGTTTTTGTAATCTATCTCTTAGAAACTAAATCTGAAAGCTACAAGTACCTATACATACATCCTCTGAATGAAATGCTAATACATAAAATCTATCTAATGTGGAGATACATATACATTTCTTGATGCACAATGTATGAGAAAATGGAATTGATGGGTATGATAGATTTAGAAAGAATGAGTGTTAGGGTTTCAAAGTGAAAAGTGAGGGAATGAGTGTTGGTTTTGAGTTTGAAAAGTTTTTTTCACACAACTGAGATTTAGGGCTAATTGAAATGGGCCAACATGAAGGCGGGGTGGGGTCTGGTAAAAATTTATTGTTTACTGAGCATGTAGACCGCGCTTAGTTCAGTAAAGCACGCTCTCAAAAATGTCCCAGAATACGCTTAGTGCAGTCAGACCGTGCTTAGTTTATGCAAAGATCTATAGAAATGCATAATTGCCTCAAAATGCCATGAATTCACCCGATTTCACCACGACATACCTATATTACAAACTAGAAAGCTGATAAAACTTACTGAATTAGGTTGCCTCCCAATAAACGCTTATTTAACGTCCATTAGTTCGATAGTCTAAGATCCTCAAGGATCTTGAAAAGGAGTTGTTGTTGTGATTCTGTCAACATCACCACCTAGATAAACTTTCTCAAATGAGGTTTGGAAATGACTTTGCAACAAAAAAGATCAAATGAGGATTTTTGTGAGTTTGAAGCAAATGAAGAAGGATATGACACAAGCATATGAGTAAAACGTCCCCGTTGAGGCATCTCCTTAAAACTCCCAAAATTTTGAATTAATTTTTTTTTAGGGATTATGCATCTCCTTATAACTACCATAATGTCGATACATATATGCATCTCTAGATTAAATTTTGGCACAATAAAGACGACTCATCAATTTGCGCCAAAGAATATGTAAAAAAGGTGCGTCCGGACATAGATCTCTAGATTCTAGAAACAATTGTGATTTTTACCGTGCACATGAGAAAAGTAATTTTCAAGAAAAGACAGTTTTTGATAGTAGTGCTATTTAGCCAATTGGGTAGAGGATTATTCTCAATAATACTGTAGACAATGGATGCTCGATGCCATTAATTTCTGTTAAGATTTGGAATAGCTATAACCCTTCTTTCTACTAAGCAGCTCTTATTTTTTAGTTGTAATAATAATTTCATTCCCCATTTTAAAATACTAATACAATTCACAGTTTCAGTTATGCTTTTCATTAAGTTGTTATAATCAATCAATTGGTCCAACATGTCTTAGTTCATGCCCCCAAAATCTCGAATAGAGAAAATGCAGTGTTAGACCATATGAATCGTTTGGATACTCAGGTGGATGTGATGCAAGAAAATATCCTGACTAAAATGTAAATGTTTTTTATACGTAACCACATGATGATCCCATCCTTGGACACGATGTAGGTTCCTCTTGTTTGGATTGATTTCAACTCTCGAAAATTAAGGCGAAATGTTGGCTTTCAACGAGGATGATCTATCGTGTGGGTTACGAGAGTGGAAACATATTTATAGTTTCAACTGATTTTTGATGAGGTTAAAATTTAGCTTACCAAACCTAACATGGAGACTAAACCATCCATTAGTTCAAACTTTGGAGGGATTCAAAAACTTGGAAAATATGAAATATGCGAAGGTTATAAGGTAGGTTTGGTGTCAGTTGTTTCGATAATGTGTTAGGAGCTTATGTAAGTCAAAGAATATGATTGTATTTAGGATTACATTAATGAAATTTAGCTTTATTCGTGTTAGTGTGACTGTTTTTTTAGATGCATTGTTTGACGTATTTTGTGTGGATTGCATCAGATTCGATATGAAATCCTTCTTACATTCCCGCCCAGTTAAAATACTTTCTATCCATATATTTTTCTATATATCTAATACAATTTTCGCTACATTATTTTGGATAAAGCTATCCCCCATTAAAAGGAAGTGAAACTTGCATGTGACGTTGAAGTTGAGGTTGTTGCATGGTAACTTTCAGATCATACAAATAGGCATTGGGTCAAAAGTAGTTAAAACTTGTTTGGGCCTCGTTCATTTAAGCCTTAGGAAATTTATGAAGGAAATTTGAAATTTTAACATGCCACCCCAAATTTATACATGGAACTCCCCCAGAGTTTTATAATGGCCAAAATGTCCCTGGTGATGAAATAGAAGAGTATTTTGAACTAAATTTCTGGTAGATCATTGAAATTTCCGGTAAAGTCAAAATTTGTGGTAATTCAATTTGAAAACTCTGGTACACTATAAATAATTTCGGAAATTTTAACATTTCCGGTAACATACTAGGAATTTAGTTGAATTTGAAATTTCCGATAGGTTATAAAAATTGTTTTATCCAATGGTTACAATTTTGCCGACAGTTTTGTAGGATTGTGATTTCACCAATAATTTTGTGTGATTCAGAACACACGGAAAGCTGTATAAATAAGGGTCACATGTTGTTGAGAAATAATCAAAATCACAAAATGCCTATTCCTCAATTTTGGGTTGATGCAACAATGCCCTTCATTGGAGCACAAGATCCTATGAAGTTTTGGAACACAAGATATATATATATATATATATATATATATATATATATATATATATATATATATATATATATATATATATATATATATATATATATATATATATATATATATATATATATTACGTTGCTAACGTAAATCGTTGTGAGTATATTTATATATAATCAAATTAACTCTCCCTCTTTCACAGTAGTGTCGTATCTTTATCAGCAAAACTCTAGAACTCATTTTTTCTCTTCTTCTTCATCATTAAAATTCCTATTGTAGTCGTCAATCTTGTTGGTCTTACATAAAGATATTCTTCTTTTTCCTTTACTCTCTCATTTTCATGTATGTTGTTGTTATGTTTCACATGGTTAGATAGTTTATGGTTCTTTTATTTTGTTTATGTTGTTCTATGTTGTTGTTGTTGTTGTTGTTGTTGTTGTCTATTGTGTTGATGACAAATAAGTTTGTAATTTCACATGCTCATAATTTTTATGGTGTTTGCAGGACTCAAGAAAAGTGAATGAAGAAACAACAACAACAACAAACTTCATCTAGTTTTAGAAGTTATGAAAAGAAATGTAAGAAGTATGAAGCTAATGTGTTAACTTCATCCACCTTATACTTATTCCTCATGGCTTCACAAACTAGATGAACCTCATAGTTCCATGATTATTTTCAATAAAATGTGCGTTCTATAAACAACTTAATATATTTTGTGATATTGTATATTGTTAGTGTTTTGTGGCTAAAATGTTTATTTTTGTTTATTGTGTTACATGTATTGGTTATGTTGTTTTATGTTGTTGTGGTTGACAAACATTCTCAAAAGAAGAACAAAATATTGTTATGTCATAAGAAGTAGCCTTCTTGTGACTTAACAATATTTTGTTCTTTAAATTCTTATACAGGTTGACCGAAGATGAAGTTTATTTTACTATATACTATTGTATATTGTTTGTTTCACTAACCTTTTAATGAAAATGCAATAATTTAAATTGACATTAGAAACTTATAATCTGAAAAGTAAGATGTATTTGAAAACCAAATTAAAGGCCCTATGTATTCCTTACTGCATGCATCTCATTCAACACATTTTATGTTCCTTAAACCATAATATATAATTCAATCACTACACCAAAATTTACTTTAGATAGCGCCACATAGACAGCGCTTATTCCCAAAGCGCTGCTATATGTTCTTAGAAAAATAATAAATTAAAAACTTAAATGCCTGTAAATGTATACTTTAGACAACGCTTGCTATAGTCAGCGGCGCTTTTACTAGTTGAAAAAAAAATTAAAATTTTAGAATAAGCGCTGCTAAAGGCTTACTTTAGACAACGCTTTTTAAAATTTAAGGCATTATTCTAAAAGGCGGTAAGGTTATATTTGCTAAATGCATGCATTATTAAAAACACTACTAAAGACCAAAGCGGTGGTAAAAGCGCCTTAGGTGATTAATTTTTCTTTTCTTTTCTAGGGTTATAATAATGAAAATGGGCACGTGGTTCATTACTTAGCATGAGATTAATCAAACGCACGACAATATTTGAACTGCACTCTCGCCAACGTTAGAGACTCTCCGCTAGGCTTTCTTATTTTTGTTTCTTGGTGAAGTTTCTTATCCTCACCCGCGAAAACAAACCAATTCTCGCTGTTTAATCACCGTTCAGAAACGACCCCAAATTGAGAGGTGCATCCTCATCATTATCCTCCCCTCCTCCGCTGCAGTAAGTTCTTATTCTTTGTTATAACTTCATTTCTTTTCTTCCAATTTCGTTTTCATTCACAGTTTTTGGGAACAGAACAAGCACGCGTCATATTACTGCCGCCCACTGCCGCCGCCGTGGTGTCATATATTCTTTAAACCTAAAACGCGCTTAAAACCCTAACTTCCTTATTTTATTTTTATTAGAAATTAATCAGTTTTTAGATGGATGTGTTTCTTAGGTGATATAATTGTTCAGGAACATAGATGTGTTTACTTCATTGCATAATATATACGGTGTATACCTTTATATGAGTGTCTATTTATTATCCGTGTCAAAGTCCATGCTTCATAGTTGATAACAAATGCATCAATTTTTATGGAACTCAATTCAATTGGGGTTGAAAACTTCAAAATAGTCTAATTTGGTATCTAACAATTTGTGTTTTCTTATCACACACCATCAACTTTATTTATCATCATATTGTTATTTTCCCTTTTATTTTATTCCGGGGAATCAAATTTATGTTTCGAACATAAAGACATAATCCGTAGACTTTCAATCATCTTTATCTGCACACCAATTGGATTCCATATAACCGAGTAATTCACACATGCTGCACACATCAGTCGCGGGAAAGAGAATTCCGCAGCCAAGAGTACCTTTGATGTAACAAAGGATCCTCTTTACCGCTTCCAAATGAGACACCTTTGGTCTCTCCATGAATCTACTCACAATACCGACACTAAATGCCAAATTCGGTCGCGTATTGCACAAGTAACGGTAATGATCCAATCAACCTTCTATATTGGGTTGGATTAACGTCACCCTCATCCCCATTCTTGGATAGCTGCAACCTTGGTTCCATTGGTGAATTGGAAGCATTACAATTCTCCATATCACACCTCTTCAATATCTCACAAGCATATTTTCTTTGGTGCATGAGAAGTCCCAACTTTGACTTGTGAAACTCTATTCCAAGGAAGTATGTCATGATACCAAGATCACTCATCTCAAATTCTTCCATGAGTTCACCTTTGAACTTGGAAATAAACTCCTCATTGCTGCTCGTAATCAAAATATCATCCACATATAAGCAAAGTATAATCACACCTTTGCTTGCATCCAACTTCACATAAACACAATGTTCGGATACACACTTCTTGAAGCCAACTTCAATAAGAAAAGTATCTATGCGTTTGTTCCTAGCTCTTGGTGCTTGTTTCAAACCATAGAGTATTTTCCTCAACTTGTAGACTCTTTCCTCTTGGTTCTTTATCACAAAACCGAGGGGCTGCTCTACATAGACTTCCTCCTCAAGTGGACCATTCAAAATTGCAGATTTCACATCTATTTGGTACATCCGCCAATTTTTGCTATTGGCAATACCAACAACCAACCGTATGGTCTCCAATCTAGCTACCAGAGCAAATACCTCATCATAGTCTATACCTGCAAAAATCCCTTTGCCACTAGTCGTTCCTTATGCTTGACAATTTGCCTTTGCCTTCACCTTATTTACTCCAATTGCCTTTTTCTTTTAAATCAACCACTCACTTGTTTTCTCCGATTTTCTTCTTTCATTGCACACACCCATTTTGCATTGCTCAATGCATCTTTCGTACTCACCGGTTCAGATTCGGCCATAAGTTCAAAGTGAATGAGATCGTCGTCATTGTCAATCTCATTATCATGGAATACCTCACAATCTTGGAGCCGTTGAGGTAGACCTTTCCTCATTTCCGGTCTTCTATTGGATTCACCATTGCCATATTCAATCGGAATCAAAATCTACATATCAGCCTACTGCTGTAGCAAATTTTCTACATTTTCTGGTGGAAATCAATTTCCAGGATCAGAGGAACCGGTTTCTACTTCCATAAATTTAGTTCCAGAGCTTCCAGACTGTAGATTTCACGAGGGAAACCAGTTTCCTTCTGTTAAGAAACTAATTTCTACTACTGATACCAGATTTTTCTACTGTCAAACATCTTCAGCTCATCCACCACCACGTCTTGACTAATCACGATCTTCTTGCTCACATCAAACAGTTTATAGCCTCCAGGATGGTGATATCCGACAAGTAACATTACCTCACTTTTATCATCCAACTTCTTTCGAAGTTGACCCAGAATGTGCCGAAATGCAATCGAACTGAAAACTCTCAAATGTGTCAAATTCGGTTTATGGCCAAACCATACCTCTTTTAGTATAATTTTGTCAAACTTCTTAGTACGACACCTATTCAACAAATAGGCTGCTATAGAAACCGCTTCTCCCCATAGTTCATTCGGAAAGTTATTCCCTTTCAACATGCTACGAACCATGTTCATAATTGAGCGATTTCTCCTTTCGAAAATTCCATTTTGTTGAGGCGTATAGGGTGGAACAACCTCACGCACTATACCCTCATCATCACAATAATTTCCAAATTCACTTGAGATATATTCACCTCCACCATCCGTTTTGAGAATTTTCACCTTGTGACCGCTTTGTCGCTCCGCCATGGACTTAAAATGCTTGAAAACATCAAACACCTCATTTTCCTCTTTATGAGGTAAATCCACAGCATCCTACTAAAATCATCAATAAAAGTGACAAAGTACCTATTTCCACCATACGAGTCGACTTGCATTGGGCCGCACACTCGGAATACACCACCTCAAGGTGTTCCTTGGTCCTATGACCAACATCCTTAATGAAGTTGTTCTTGTGTTGTTTTCTTTGCACACACTCTTCACACAACTCAGCTGGAAAATTAATCTTGGGCAACCCGGTCACCATACCATACTTTTGCAACGCGTCGAGGTCTCTAAAACTGAGGTGTCTAAGAAGGTAATACCACAACCACTCATCACAACTTTCAGCGGTATCAAGACAATTATGTTCCATTACTTTCAACTCTATTTTGAAAGTACGATTTGCAGCCATGGGTGCTCTAAGGATTAAAACGCCTTTTCAGTCAAAAGCGCATAAAACCTTGTTTTCCATTCGAATTGTGTAAGTCTTCTCGAGTAATTGGCCAATGCTCAAGAGATTACACCTAATTCCAGGAATGTACAACACATCATTGATCAAGGAATGACTTCCATCTTTCTTCTTGATCAAAACATCACCCACACCGTCGGCTGCTACAGTGGTGTCATCCGCGAATCTCACTCTATTCTTCGTGGCTTGATTGATCTTTACAAACCAATCCTTTCTACCCTTCATATGAGTTAAACAACCTGAATCCAAGTATCAGTCATCACTACTTTGGACTCCACCTCGAACGGTAACCATCGCATTTCGCTTCGAACGCGTTTGTGCAAAAGATTCTGCACTGTTAAAGTTGTTGTCCAGTCCTCAACACACTATAGAGCTGTTGTCCATCCCCTATTTGCAGCCATTGTTCTCCTCCGTAATCATAACAAGAAGCATATCATCATCCTCTACCTCTTGCCTAGAAACTTTGGCCTCATCAACATGATTTTCTTTTGATTTTGCATTACATTTTTTTGTCAAATGGCCGAACTTTTGACAATTGAAACACTTCACATTATTTTTGTCACCTTTCTTGTAGTTGTTTCCTTGACCACTACTCTTGGAGCTGCTCTCTCTTCTTTGAGCCTTGGAACCTATTGAATACTGTGAATCTTTTCCACCAAAATTTTGGAAATTTGCTTTGCACTTCGAAGACCACTCACCTTTCGATCTCTTATTCTTCTCATTGAACTTTGCTTGCAATGCAATTTTCGCCTTGGCCTTGTCATTTTCTCTTTCATCCAATCTTTGCTCACGTGCCTCCAATGAGCGTTGAAGCTCCTCCTTGATCATAGTGAGAAGATCCTTTGACTCTTCTATGGCTACCACTATGTTGTCAAATCTTGCCGTTAAAGAACACAAGATTTTAGCCACTATATTTTTCACTGTAACGGTTTCACCGCAAGCCTTCATTTGATTCACCAAACGCGTTATGCGCATAATATAGTCGTTGATCGATTCCTTCTCTTCCATTTGTACCAACTCGAATTGTCGCTTGTGAGTTTGTAACTTCACCACCTTCGCTTTGTCGGCACCTTCATACGCTTTCTTCAAAATCTCCCAAGCTTGCTTTGCCGACGTACAATCACCAACTTTCTCTAAGTTGTCGTTGTCGACGCAAGAATGTATCAAGAAGAGGGCTTTGTAGTCTTTCTTCGTTTCGTCCT
Organism: Vicia sativa; assembly: GCA_021764765.1. Lineage (NCBI taxonomy): Eukaryota > Viridiplantae > Streptophyta > Magnoliopsida > Fabales > Fabaceae > Vicia > Vicia sativa. Next base: position 174,947,915 of record CM038796.1, read on the forward strand.
TGAATGTGGCTTGTTGTGCAGCTGTAGCCTCTGCAACAACTGGTGTTACTCCATCATTCACCACTTAAAGGACTTCTTGATACCCAAACAAAATTTTCATTTGTTTGCACCATTTGTCATAGTTCTTGGAATCAAGAATTGGGAGGTTGGTAGGAATTCGATCGGTGAGTGTCATGTTTGCAGCGGATTAATGGATTAGAACCAGTTCTCTTGATGCCAGATGTTGGAACATTCACAATTGAGATATGGTGAAAAGTGTGATTGCAGAAGATAAAGTTTAGAGAGAAAATTAGAAAATTGAGAGAGAGAGAGAGAGAGAGAGAGAGAGAGAGAGAGAGAGAGAGAGAGAGAGAGAGAGAGAATAATTGAGGAGAAAACTAAATTTGTTTATTCACAATGGCATTACAATATTACAAGTGAGGGAGTGCTATATATAAGCATCTCAAAGTAACATACAAACAAAACAACACAACAAAGCATAACAAAAAAAAACTGTCAAACTGAAATTCTGATTTTCGCACTAGAAATCGGTTTCTCAAAAACTGAAAATCAGTTTCCTATTCGATTTTCTGTTTTCCTGCTTCAGTGCAGAACAACTTTTTTGAATAAGCTATTTTCCAAAAGAGCTTCTAAAACTCTCCAATTACACTTAGCTTATATGCTACATTCAACAAATTTAATTTGTGTTTTAAAATTATGTCAAAATTCAAAATACAAAATAAATTTTAATGATACTAAGTGTTTCGTTCATGATCAACAATCTATGAAGATTATTGGTTTGGCTGAGAATTTTGAAAGTTTGTATCATCTAATCTTTTAGGACAAGTATAAAGAAGCTTCTAGCATAAACAATTCTTCTGTTTGTACATTGACAAATATTGCCTTATGCCATTTTAGAATAGACCATTTGTCTCCTACTAGAATATGATCTTTACACACTATTTTTTTTCTCTGTTATTGTTGATCAAAAACTGTATGTGAAGTATGTCATTTTGCTAAGAAAACAAAACTTCATTAACATTCCAATTTTAGTAAGAGATAATGTTGTTTAGGATTAAATATTCACAACTTGTTTTCTGATAATTTAAAGATTAAGAAAATGATGATTTCATTTGACTTTATTTTGTGATACCTTAAAATCTACAAGACTAAAACTAATAGAAAAACCTATAGTTAATTGGACCCAATAGAAAACTAACAATCAAACATAGATACAATGCAAAGAAATATACATTTTTTTCTGAGTATAAAACTCAAACAAATGGGATTAAAAGCCCATTATCAAACTAAAGAACTAATTAAAAAAAAAAACTAATAATTAAAATAAAAAAAATAGAAATGAAAAAAAGGAAAATTAGAAGTGATGAGAATTTGTTTTTACTGAGAAAAACAAAGTTCATTAGTAATCCATACATAAGATATAAATAAAACTAAATGCATAAATTGTGCACTTTGCAAGTAATACTACAAACTATTTTAATCAGGTCCTAATTTTTTGAGAGAATTAAATAGATCTACAAGGAGGTTATTAATGGTGAGCCCTACAAATACATTGCCCCATGTGATCAAATCGGTAATACTAGTTGACCATGAAACAAAGCTCACTTCTATAGCTGATATTAAAGTTGCTATTAAAAGTGTGTAGAAGATGGTTTTGTTAACATGATGCATTATAGTAACCCATAGTATATATGTTTGAACCATGGGAATGAGGGGGAGCACCATTAAATTCAACCGTATATCTCTAAAATCACATGATGCTAACTTTAGGCAAGGAAATAGCAATAATACAATGCATAATGCACATGAGCTTGAGACTATTTCTATAGTCTTTTCAACACGCGAATTAGATTCTTCAGTCGCAATCACTTGATCCATCATGCTTGTTTTAATATCACTATTTTGATCTTGATCTGCTTTGCTATTAAAAAAAATTATGATATGAATATATATATTTATACATATTATTATTTGATGTTAAGAAAAAAAATAGAATATAATGGTACCTTAGGTTAATTGGAACAGTTGATTTAGATTCTTCATTCACAATCACAATCACTTGATTTTCCATGCCCTTTTCTCTATGAAAATAACATGTAATATGAACATACAAACTTTTTATATAGCTTTAACAATTTGCAGAGAGATTAAAAGCGAATGAGAATAACATTAATGGGATGTGTGTGTAGTACCTTATATTAACTGGATCAGAGGACTTACATTCTTCCTTCACTATAACTTGATTTTCCTTATTTATTTTTTGGTTAGAGAGAGATCTGAAAACATAAACTGCTAGAAGAATGAATTAAAAGGACTTAAAAACATAAGTAAACTCAATTAGAGTGAAAATAGGAGAAGTTTGTTATTATTAATTTACACGAGTCATGACTTGGACAATTGTGCTATTCTTACTCAAACTTGGATCAGTTAACAATAGTATTACCTGTTTATTTTAAAATCATAAATACACCAAACGTGTCTTATTTTTTTATACTTGGCCATGTACGTACTACGTACCCATTTTTCTATTCACAAGGTTCTACCATTTTATCAAGGGAAATTGTTACTAGATTAGTTTTTACCGTTTCATTTTATAAGCATTAGTTTGTTGAATATTTTTATAGATAATTTTTTTTTTATAGAAATATAATGTTTTAAATATATTTGTTTTGTATAAACATTATATTGAGCACATCTTTGTCGATTATTAAAAGATTTTCTTTTATAAAACAATTAGTTAAAAATAATTTATTTTATTTTGTAGCATGTCTAATATATTTTACATGAAATATTGAAAAATAAAATGAAATATATTAATTAATAATAATAATGACCTAAAAGAGAAATGAATATTTTTTAACGAAAAGAAAAACATATAATGCTTCGTGGTTGAACAAGAATTGTTTGGTAAATGATGAGTAGTACTTGCTACAAAAGACTTGAGTTTCTAATACGGTGGATAAGAGTTATAACTTGTAAGATTATCACTCAAACGCAGAAGTAAATGAAATAATCAAAAGTGATGTGAAAGATATAATGAATTTCAATATCTCAGAATGACGTGCTTTCCTTCTTAAATAGTGGGAAAATTTTGAAAAATAAAGCATGGTGTGAGACGTTGATCTCTACCAACCGCTTGATAGATATGGATGGCTAACAATGCTCATGAAGGCGAAATTGTCTACTGCAAGAAGAATATAGGTGTACATGCTTTTTCTGTTTACTATTTTCCCTTATCATTTTGTCTCTCATCTTGATCCTCTTAGAACCTTTATCCCCTAAGCTCTTATCTCTGCTTACAAATGAGATTTTTTTTCATGTATGATTTAGCCCGACTACTTGGTCCGAGAAGGTTAAAATGTTTGATGAGACCTTTATCTCATTGGGAATAAGCGCATTACATGAGTTTCTTATAATTATAGGTAACACTTCATTGGGAGCAACTAATGTGTGTCCCTACCCTACTTGATAGTGATGTTTCTTCTTCTTTAGAGTACTTCGAGCAGACTCTAATGTAATCTCAACTGTTAGTAGTGTGTAGCATATCATATGATCATTAAGGGATAAACAACATACAAAGATTTAAAAAGAAACCTTTTACCATTTTTTTCTATTTCTGATCTACAACGTAACTTCCTTTTGCCTTCTATCATCATTTTTTTATTGCGAATTTCGTTGTCCTAGTTTTTTGGTTAACTCATACATGATATATTCCAGTCCCCTTACCGCACAAGAGCTTTTCACTATAATCAGCACATGATTACAATTTTCTTAGACACACTAGCCCAGGACTTCATGCTTAATCTCACTAAAAAGAGACTTCTTGCCCAAACCAACTGTCCAGGACTTCTTTGCTCAATCAAAATAGAAAGATACTTCCTTGCATAAACCAACTGTTTATGACTTCCTTTATCAATCCAACTAGAAAGAGACTTCCTTGCTCAAAAACTCAACTTGAGACTTTTTCAAGTTCTAAACAAATTGTTTTGATTACAACAATATATACTTGACATATAATCAAAGGTACAAATAATACAGCACACACAAAGACCTTGATACTTGAGATTTCTAAGATATATAAGTGTAATAATATTCTCAAATCTATATGCAATACATCAACTATAAACTGTAACTTGGAGTATGAAACATTTCTTGCAATATTCTGATTTTCAGTTGTTGTTGATATTGCTATATTATTCCTATTATTTACTTTGAATCTTTAGCTCCTTATGTAGAGGGAACTAAATAGACTTTGGAAGCTTGTTTGCACAAGTGTCTTTTTTGAAGAAGTAGTTTCCAAGAGAGAGCGAGACGTTGGAGTTGGTACAATGATGATCTTCATATTCTTGATAATCGATTTATCCTTTTTACTTTCTCAAGTAAGGAATTCATAGGCATAGAGTAGTAAACAGAATAAATCATATAAATTAGCCTTGAGCCCTGTGCTAAAACTTCTAGTTGACTTCCTCTACAACTCTAACGGTTGGCAAGACGTAGTTGCTTTTGCACATAGTACGGACATCAAAGATTTGTACTATGCTTCTAGCAAGGCGTTTTAAGTTTTGTTTGAATCATCAAAGGAAATGTTAATAAAGTATCCGAGTTTCTATTTAAACTTTAGAAGTTGGAATGTGGCGCTAAGGTTTTGTATGAAACTCATAATCTATGCTAGTAGATTCTGGATTCACTTGCTTCTTCTTTACAAGATCTTTAACTGGGTCAGAACCAAGTTAAATATAAGCTTAATAATCCTACACACTTAATCAAAATTTATATTTAAGACCCAAGGAGTTTGGGTATTAATGATAACAAAAATTTGCGAAGTTATGGTGCTAGAGCCATTTATTGGTGGAGTATGGTTCTTATGTTTACAAGATGAACGATTTAATTAAAGAGGAAGCTTTCCTAAATAAGAAATTGATGCATTTTTTTGAAGCTCTAGGTTATGCCACGGGCGTTAGCCCTCCTGACGTAAAATCAAAGAAACTGATTAAGGTGACTCAAAGAAACAAACCTTCTGACGGAATCCGTCTTAAAGGATGCCAGGAAGTATATCTTTGGTAATAAGCTGAGATTGTCTTCTTATTTAAATAATTCTTTATGATCTTCCTTGTAACTTATTTTTCTTCTTCATGAAAATAAGCTGAAATATGAGAAAATAATACATCAGATGAAGACAATCGTCAACATACTTTTTCTCCAAGTGTTGTTGCCAATATGGAGGACCAAGGACTGCCTACACTAACGCATGCATAAGTTCAGGATCCATCATATTGTGTTGTGGCGGAAGATTCCCTAGGTTTATCAAGTCTTAAAGTCTTGATGATGAATGAGACTAATGGGTCTAGCCCCAACCTTGAAGAACTTTGTGCGGATAAGCCACTTATTAAGTTTCATTGACTAAGGTCTTTAGAGGAATGCATCTCTGCTCCAACGGGGTTTCCTCCTATTCTGCAAGCTCGCCATGGTCCAAGAATGACCAAGGAGTTTCGGTATTCCATCTTCTATGAAGATTATTCTTATTTCTCAAACAAGTTTGAAGAAGCTTTCCACAAGAGTTATCCGATTTAACGTGCATCATCGAACAGGTGTCGACCGTCTTGGGTTTTAGATCCTATAGGTGAGAGAAGTCTTGATATTTTTTGGAGAGAGAAGATGATCCTTAAATAGTGTTTTGATGCTCTTACTATTGAGCAAAATTTGTGTTTAGATGAAATTCATGTGGAGCCCACCTCATTTGTTGTCGTAGATGCGATCATTGGAACCTTTTGGGTATCCTGACACTGTAGTTGAAAAGGTAAAGAAACTTTCTTAGGAGTTGGCAACAAAGAATGAGACCTTAATATCTAATAAGGAGTCCCTATCATGGATGAAAGTCACTCTTGATGAATTAATTAGTCCTTAGGTCCCGCCTAGAATAGGATAGTAGAACTTGAGGAACTTTTGAAGGTTCCTCAAAAAGTTCGGAAGAAGGTTGGGACGGTCTTTGTGAGATATGTCTTAAGGATAATTCCTTGTCCAAGAAGTATGTGAAGTCATTGGAGGAGATTTTCTCTATCACTCAAAACTCTTTTGAGAGTGGTTTGCAGCATGTGGAGCATTTTTATCCCATTAGGTCTATCTCATGAGATAAAGTTTATCTTGACATGTCATGGGAGATGGTGATATGTTTTCCTAAAAGTAGATTATCCATATAATTGCTTATTATTTTGACCGGCGTGCTTGTCCCTAACATGTGTGTATCCAATGAATAAGTAAACTTTATGGTTCATGTCCGAGAATATATATTTTAATTTTTCTACTTACTTACCATTGTGTTTACCTGTTTAATTGATATTTATTTCAGTTTAGAGTTCATTTATCTGGGATGTACTTTGTCTTCTGAGATCGTGCTCAAAGTTTTATTGCATGTCTCTGACCAATGTATTTTAATCACTACTATAAAAAACACATTTAATCTTAGACGCGAAATACATTTAACCTTAGAAGCGAAATACATTTAACCTCGGCTAAATAAGTGAGGTAATAAAGAGTGTCATGAAATGTTACCACTTAACACCTTAGTGATTTTAAATCCAAGGGGGTGAAGTTATATGCACATAGGTTCCAACCCTAGCAACAACACTTTTATAATTTTCAAAACTACCGTATCTTTTATCTCGTTTTATCTAGAAAACTGATGGATTAAGATTATATCTGTTTTTTAAAATAAAAAATAGTTACATTGTTTACCTAGAATATTTCATTGTATACATAGAATATTAAAATTAAAATTAAAATCAAATTCCTCCGAGATCTAGATAAAAATAAAGCTCCATGAAGACCTAAATTTTAGATCTTCGAATGATTGAATCTTGGGAAAGATTAAATGTTGGGTGCAATATTATTCTCTACGGATCTTGCATGCATTTTTTTCTGATGAAAAAAAGGTAAGATAATTAAAATTAATATTCAAATATAATATTTTTCATTCAAATAAATATTTAAGAAAACAAACCTTAAGTCCAGATAATTTTTTGCTCATGCAATTCATCATAGAAAACTTTTCCAAGCGTCTTTAAGTTTTAAGCGCTTCGTGTTTAATTTAGGTTTGAAATGTTAGTATTAAGCTTTTATAATGGATGTGTATTAGGTTTTACATGGATCATTAATGGCATAGTCTTGAGCATTGATAATCATTAAATTGACGACACATATTTGATTAAGGTTGGTGAAAATCCTAAAAAAACGCTTAACATATCCCCCAATTATAATAAAACACCTGGGTGAATAAGTTTTTTTTTTTGTATTACATTTTTACATTGCTTACACAAAATATCAAAATATGTTGTTTACAACAAATCTTTGGTGGAATCCAATTTTTTTTGCATACCCTTATGTTGCATATTCAAAAAACACTCCATAACTTATCCAACTTCTGATAAGTTATCAGTTCCCACCATGAGAATTTTTATTTTATGCATTTGCAATCCATCCTAGAGATCTGTTTCTCAAGTTCTTAAGTGTTTTTAGATCAAAAAATTTCATGGCAAATCCACCCAAAAAGTTATTTTTGTAGTAATAATCAGGGCCGACCAAAGGGCCAAGCCTCCTAGGCTATGGGTTTATGCCTACAAAATTTGGACTTAAAAAAGGCCTCAATTTTTTTATTTAGTTATAATAATATATAATGACACATTAGACACATAAATTATCATAGTTGAGTTGACAAAATTTAGGGATATTATTCTTTTGCTCTTGAGTTCAACTCTTAGCAACCACAATATTATTATTTTAAAATACCTTTAAAAGACATCATTTTAAAATTTTCTTTAGGCCTCCAAACGGGTTGAGTGTCTGGTAATAACTCATGATCAAACAGACTGTGGTAAATATTTCCCCTATTTGGAGAGACTACATATAAATCAGTATTAAGGTGAATTTATTTAATGGTAGTATTTATAGTAAACTCTTATTATTATACCCGTCAATTTTATAATAAAACGAGGTAGATTATCTTCTTATTTTAAGTATCATCTCCGTTATTAGAGAAAAACTATTTTTTAAATGATATGGTTTACATGGAAAATTAAAACAAATTGATTACAACAAATCTTTGCTCTTATTAATAAATAACTTTGCTGATATCCATCTTGCGATCAATTAAGCTCCCTTTTATGTTTAATTTTTTAAAGGTTGAGCTCCCTTCTTTGTTTAACTTTAAAAAAGTTCCATTCCTTTAAGCAAGAATGATTTTCCATATTTGCAATATATCAAATATTAAAAAAATACAACAACAACAACATCAACACCATTATGTGATATAGATTGCAAGGGCAGAAAAATATTATGTTCTAGATCTAAGAACATCATAGATTTTCCCCGTCTTGCAACCTATCCCAAAGAATGATGCATGTGAGTTTGGAGAGACTTCATATAAATAAGTTATTTAGGGTAAAATCTTTTTAACAAATTCTTTAATAGTAAAGCTTGATTATTTTATCCCTCAATTATATAGAAAATAGAAGGTTTAGATAATTTAGTTTACACTTATAAACAAATAAAAGCATAAACTGTAAAAGTTGAGAATCAAAATGTGTCCTGATTTCCCCCCCCTCGGTTTTATTAAAAACCGATGGAATATATTGTTATTATTTTTATAAAAAAAATAAAACTTTGTCATGAAATACATTATTTGTAGTAAATAATACACCATCTTTTACTTTTGGCTATGATAATTTTATGTCTTCTTGCATTATTTTAGGGTTAAATATGTTTTTAGTCCCTATAAATATGCGACCCTGCAATTTTGGTCCCTCTAAAATTTTTCTTCAAATAATGGTCCTCACAAAATTATTATGCACGTAGTTTTAGTCCTTACTGTTAAACCAATGTGTATTTTTGAATGATGATTTTACAGATGTGTGTAGAACGTTATAAAAAGTTCCTCGAAAAAAAAGGAACTCAAAATTTGATTTCTAAATCGAGATTTTCATTGCTTTTATCAATATCTTTTGAAATTTAAAAAATTCATATTTAATTCTTCTCATTTTAAAAAATTCTAAAATTTAGTAAATAAATATTGTATATTATTCTGAACACATATGAAAAAAATTATTCAAAAATTTAAAAATCTAAGTGTAATTAAACAATTTTAAAAATTTTAGAAAATAACGAAGGACTAAAAGTGCAAGAAAAAAAGTTTGGGAGGACCATTATTCGAAGGAATATTTTAGAGGGACCAAAATTGCAGGGTCACATATTTATAGGGACTAAAAACATATTTTACCCTTATTTTTATTACTTTTAGTGTGATTTTATAGTTAAGTTTAAATTTGCTTTTATTTTATTTCTATTGTTTATTTTTGGAATAAGGTGAATTTTGATACCTTCTTACTATGCAGATCATAACTTGATTGACATGAAACCGATTGACGCGTTCTAATATGAGTTGGAAAGTTATGAGGGAGATTTACAAGTTTCATGTTGCTGTGAGAAGCCAATTCAGAGTGAATAGGATTCAAATTATAAATTTTCGTTCTAGACTTAATAAAAGTAAATTAGTTAATTTTTTGAACAACTTATGTTTTTCGGGTCGGTGCTCTTAGAGCCCAATTTTATTTTTAATTTAAGCTAAACTAACATTAGGGAAAGTTAGACAGACCCCCCCCCCCCAAATAGAGAGAGAATTATGATCGATGTATGATTGATTAAATTTGATCGATGTATGTTCCTTAACTTCGCGTGTTAACTTAGCTTATTTGTAAACTTCATCTTATCTTCAACTATCATGCTTAATGCGATAAATAAGAATATAATTCACATGATGTTGATTGCGCTTGTCTAATCGATATTATAATCAAATAGAAATTGAATCCTCTTAGAGAATTGGTGATATAATAGTCGATGATAAGTGTGAAATTATTGAACTAATAGATTAATTCGTTAATCATAATTGTAATCGTCAGTTTTAATTTCAATTGTTCGAAAACCTAAAACCCCCTTTTCATTTATTTTCTTTGGTTAAATTAACTTAGAGTCCTTGAGATATGAATCGAGTGTCACTTTCTTAAACTACACTTTATTTACTCGGTTTTGACTCGTGTACAATATCAGATCAGACGTATCTAAGGATCGTGCCAAACTAAAGGTCAATACCCATTCGCTACCCCCAAGGGGATGAACCGATATTTGTTCTCTTTGTTAATGTGTCGGCACTGTGAGGCTTTGATTTCTTTAGTTGTACGCTTATGATAACATCCCATACTCATTGTTACCTTTTATTATCACTAGGAAAAAAGAGAATTTAGTGGAAATTTATTTATTCTTTGATGGGATAATGTTGTACATCATAACATTGCATCATAACTTTACGTATTACTTGAATTAAAATTAACTAAATGGCACACTTCTTATTGTATGTTTGGGAAATGATATCTAGCTTCGATTTTCACCTGTATTATTACCTACACATATCCTATCAAGGTGGCCTTTCATACATGCACGGAGCTTGATATACATATCTCTCAACTTCTTGATTGGGGTCATGCTGCAATGCTTTATAATCCTCTTCGCTCCATACATGTCAGTGTTTATCATCATTGGATAATCATGGACATTATGATATTTCAACTTGAGGTGGACCACATATGTCATTGAATATAGGATCGTTGTGAAGGGTCAACATGGGATAAAATCGTAGATGCTTTTGCAAGGAACTATTAGAAACTGTGAGTCGAGAGTATTAGTATCCCAAACTTCTCCTAGGGTAACCATTAGTTAAACGTACCCCATGGAAAACGTTATTGTGCCATTGAAGGCTTGCACGTCGAATCTTATGAAGGCCAATAATTTCTCTTTCTTTAGTCCCATCTTTTCAAAAAAAGTTTGAATACATGATATCGCGAGATCTACCACCACCAATAAGGACTCTGAACAAGTTAAAATTTGAAATTGTGACTGTGATCACTAGGGGAAAGATCTCATTTGAGATCTCCTATCTTTTCATTTTCACAGAATCTGAAGATTGACCTCCCCGACAACCTAGGTATTTCCTTTCTTATTTAGAACAATCAACTCAAATATCTCCCTCTTCACCGTCCGTTTGGATAGGTTCCTCTCTTTTAGGCATTCTTCTTCTTATTCACTTATGGTATATTCCCCCTTATGGCATTCCGTCTGATATGGCATTCTTCTTCTTATTCACTTATGGTATATTCCCCCTTTAGTTCTGGAGACAACTTCAATGGTTTTCTTGGGGATTCATCCCCTTTGGGGAAAACTCTTCTTGTTTGGTGACCCTTATCGACATCCTCGATCTTTTTTAATATGACAGGTTTATTCAATCAACCTTCACTTCTTGATCATTACTTTTATTCCATATATCAGCAGGATGTAGTCATTCATGTTGTGGTTGAGGCTCTTATGGAAATAATTGTACTTAGATTTATTTGTATGGGATGGTTCCTTAACAAGGTAAAGATTTTGGATTTGAACCTATTTGATCTTACTATTCGCGTATTTCTTTCAAATTTTCTCCCTTGAAGCATTCAGGGGAGTGTAAGCATTGAATACGGGTTAAGGACCGTAGTCTCCTTCTTCTCTATGAAGACCACCATCTCTTTCTGATGCCCAGTTGAGTCTAGAATTCCCTTTTCCCCAACTTCTTCCCTCACCCAGAAGTTTTTCTTTATAATTGATGTAAGGTTGTGCCCTATTCAATAAATCTTTAAAACATGACATATAGATAGGTTCCGAATGAACAATAGAATAAATAAAAGATAGGAAATAAAAGAGAAGGGGTGAGAGATCACACCATAGATTATCCAAGTTTTTCCTAAACCATGCGCCTTACTCCAGTACCAAAGAGTTTTTTCTTGAGATCTCCACTAAAAATAGTTTGAGCTTTGACCCTTGATCAACCCAATAATCTTACATACAAGTCCTGTTTTTTCACAAGATCAACCTAACAACCCTACAACAACTTGAGATTTTACATAGTTTATGCCCAAAAAAAATGACATCGAGATTTTTATAGATTTACCTTGATATCTTCAAATATATTACGAAATCACCGGAAAACTAACTCTAAAATAAATAATTACAACACAACACCAAAATAACACAATTCTCAAATAAAACTTTTCACTCTCTCAACACTATCAAGACTATGTAAACCTTTAGTGAATTAGAACTTATAAAAGAAATGTGAAATGGTGAGATTGGAGATTTTACAATATAGAAAAAGGGCGTGTTTAGAAGTGAGAAAAACACTCCTTTTAATAGTAAAATATTTGGTTAAAAAAGGCAACAACCCATGAGTTTTTTCACGTCCGAATCAATTAGAACATTAACCTAATCGATTATATTAAGACAAGAAAGAAAACCTAATCTGCAACTTCACTTAATAAATTAGAAGACTTCATATTCGATTAGGAGGTATGTCTCTTTGCTCTCATCAATTAGATGCATGACTTAGTCGATTAGGCAATGAGTTTTGCTTTCCTAATTTCTGAAAATCTTCTTAATCATTTAAATACTTTCTCTAATTGGTTTTAAGAAGTTCTAATAAAAAGATGAGAAATTTAAAGTTCTTGTGTGTGTGCACGCACATCATTTTAGTATTTCAAGACTTAATTTTACTTCAATTACATTTAACTCATCAAATAAAAGAGAAAACACTAAAGAGCAAAATTAGGTGAACTTTCACTACTTCGCGACTTCAGTTCCTTTCGACTACTTGATATAACTTTGTTTGGTTCTTTATACTGGAACTTGAACACTTTATTTTGCACTTTAATGAGATTTGTGATATGTTCTTTCTTATTCCATTGTCTTCAACAAACTAATCAGAAAACATTATTTGTGCAACATATAAAATCAAAAATATTAGTTGCAGTTTTACTTATGGGATCAATACCACTTTGCACTAGATGTCATACATCTCGATTACAATGACATTCATCATTATGCTTGCACATAAATTACATTCAAGACCCTTCATACATAAAATGTCTAAGCTATTTCTTTTCCAAACCAAATAATTTCAAAATGATCACTAAGCAATATGTATTATTTAAATATATTTTCAATTATATATATTACATATATCATCACACGCTACAAAGGATAATACAAATACAATGTCTTAATTTGTAGCAATCCACTTTCACAATAGCTATATCTTGCTAATAACACCACAACCATGTTGATCAATATATAACAGATATAAATATACTCATTTAATATATGTTTAATAACTTATAATTCAAGCAAGAGGATTATTAATCTTCAATGGCCTAAATCCATGCTGAAGACTTGCTTGCCACACTTTCTCAATACTAAACATCACTTCTCCACATTCATGAACATCCCAACCTTCTAAGGCATGCAATATTCCCGCAATACGCCACGCACTCATCACTCTTCTTGGCAGCCAATTCTGTTGCATATTCAAAATATCGAAATTCTTAGCTAAATGATCAAAACCTCGATATAAAACTTCGCAATTAATTTATACTAACCTCGCAGGAGTGGACATTGCCTAAAGAAGGAGGAGTTATCATGGCTGGTGTGCTAAGATAGAAGCAATCTTTTCGGAGTTTCTTTGGAGGGAACTGAGAAATTGGTATGAACAATGCTCCTTTTGGTGCCTTTTTTTGTTCTACCTCATCACACTGGTCTCCAACTAGCCATATCTGTAAATTCAAAATTAACCCTTCAATTTTTATAATATCTTTTCATAAACCAAAATCATCAATTTATTTTATTTTTGGCAATTGAAATTTTCAATCAAAAATAAAGATAACATTATGAAATGGTTTGGACTTGAATTTTTTTACCTTTGCAGGATTTGATCCTGGAAAAACCAGATTTTTTTTGGACTCTAGGGAAAGTCTTAAGAGAAGATTCTCATAATCATCTCTATACATTGTTGTAACCTGAAAAGAATATGGAAGCAAAGAAATCAAATATGTTCAATTTGAATTTAGATTTCTTGAATTTATTCCATCAACCATACTAGTGACTATTACATCAAGATTAGACGATGCATGTTTTAAATTCAATCTTTTAGATTTAATATTTACATTGTTTGATTTCGATCCAATGATTATTAGTATTAGTATGGCTATAATTTGCGATTGCATATAATTCGAATTCAATACTAATAAAATGTTAAAATGAAATATACCTTAGTGCCTCTTTCACATAAAGCATTGACAATGGCATATGAAACCTTGTCAAGTCTACCGCAAAGAAAAACTTGATCTGTTTCTTTTGGAATGCTATTAAGAACAATAGCCACACCCAAGCTACTTCCATCAACAATCTTTAACTTAAGTTGAGGATATCTTTTGATGTATAGTTCACCATATCTATTCAACAAGTCTCCCTACACCCATTGAAAATATAAATATAAATATATATGCCCTAATTTAGCAAATAATTTGTATACACCAACCGACAGTGTAAAATAATTTAATAAAAAAATTAAATTGAGCATCACCTGATTTGAAAGACCTAAACTTAGAACCTTAACTTTGCTGAGTTCAGCTTGAAGTATTGCTTCTTCTATAAGTTTATTCAAAGTTTCTCTTTGCCATTTGAAAAGATACTACATAAAATTATTCATAGTCATTAATTTCATTCTTTGAAAAATGAAAATTAAAAATGATATTATAAAAAATCTTACTTGTACATGAAATCTTGGAATAACCCATGATTGCAAATTGAGCATTTCAAAAGAGTTTCTCTCAAGAACAAAAGTTTTACCATAAAACCAAGTAACAAGAACAGACCAAAAAGTGAATGGCCACATGAAATAGAGGTACCATGCAGATGATTGAGGTGAAGATGCTAAGGAAGAGAATCCCAATCTTAGATGATAGATTGATTCAGGTGTTGTAAGATGTGTTAAATGTACAACATCTGGTGTACCTTCTTCTTTGTTCAATGATTTTTCATATAATGTTTCTGTAGCTTTGTCAACAGTTCCATAAATGTAATCATAAATTGGCATGAAGAGGGAATAGTTTGTTCTAAATTGTGTATGGTGCAATGAGTGAAACCTGTCATATATAGTAGCAAATAATAAATTATTCGAATTTATGAATTTAACTTAATTACATGTAAAATCCAGAATTTAAAACTAATTACTCCCTCTATTCTAAAATAGTTCTCATGGTCAAAAAAATATTTATCCTAAAATAAATGTCACTTTTAATTTTTAATATAATCTAGTTTTTATATTTTAATTGTACCATCTAATTAATATTATATATTTATTATTTTTTAACTACGTATTAATGATAATTAAAATAGATTAATAATTATTAAACGTAATTTGATAAAATTACATATGTATCTTTTTTGTTTATTACATTTTTTCAATCTGGTTGAAAGAATAAAGTATTTCATTTATTTTGGACTGAAAAAAATAAAATTTTGTAGGTAATAAGTATATTTAATATTCGAATTTAACTTTTCATAAATAAATTTCTTAATGGGGTATATTATCCAATTAAGTTATATTTCCTAATTAAATATTAATAAGTTTTAAAATAAAAAAATTGTTTTAATGGGTTAATTAACCAATTAAATTAAATTTCTTAAATATTAATGAATTTGAAAACAAATAAAATTCATTATGATAAAATATAGACTTCAAGAAAATACAAAAAAAATATTTTCGTAAAATTTCTTTGCTAATATTTAATATCAATGAATTCTTCATAAATTAATCTATTTGTGCTATTTTACATATCCCATTTATAGAAATTTTTTTTTTTTTACATATTTAATCAATTTTAAAATTTAATATAAAACTGTGTTTCTTTCAATATTATTGTTTCCTCACCAAAATTTTCACCTTCATTTATAGTATGTGTATCTTTTAATAGCCAAATATGTACAACAACATTATTACAAAGTGACAATTATCTAAGTATGGAGAGGTAGGCATAACTGGCTGCCTAACCATATCTAACCAATGGATACATATGCATGCATTAAATATAAAGTATTAATTAAAAAATAATTTAATGATAAAGTAAAAAAAAAAAAGCAAGTATATGAAGTAACTCACGTTTAGGAGAGAGATTTTTTATTGTTTTATTTGATTCAAAAATAAATTTTCTACTCCATTCGATTAGTTTCGGATTCGAGTTCCGTGCAACCCATTAGAATGAATAGATAAATTGTAATTAATATAGCGAAATAATGAATCTAGCACTATTACATATTATAGGGAAGTGAGAATATAGAAAATCTTTTTTCTTTTTTTTTGATGAATGGTGAAATGAGGTAATATATATAAAAATTTGATTAAATGAGTTAAGAGATAGATACTTACGATGGTGTATACATAGTATACTTGAGAATGGGAAAGATGGTGAAAATGGTCTTTGGAATGAACTCAAAATTACAGTGACCCAAATTATTCATGAAATCAATGTATGCAAGATAACCAGCAAAGGATGCAATGGAAGCTGTATTTGTAATTGCTGTTGTGTATAATGGAATTGCAAATAGAAGAAAGTATGCTATGTGCTCTGCAAATGGATGTATCACAGCTGCAAAAATTAAATTCAAAAAATAAATAAATAATTAATATGATTGTAATATAATATGTAATTAATTAATTAACTTTTTGAGGTTTGGATATTTTGCTTTGGATTTCACTTTCTGAAAGTAAATTAGTCACAATTAACTTTTTGAGGTTTGGATATTTTGCTTTGGATTTCACTTTCTGAAAGTAAATTAGTCACATGATGTATGTATATATGTATGTATATATGATATTATCAATTGATAGTGATTTCTTGTATCAATTTAACCAACAAGAAATTGACTTATTTTTTAATGCAAAAGAAAACAAAAAGTGTTTGATTGATTTCTTAGAACTATCAAATCATCATTTTAATGAATAAAATTGATGATCTTGGTACCAGCAAAGCAAACCTAAATTTTGGTTTAAAAGGTATAGTTTCTTTAATGATTAAAAATTGAAACAATAAATCACAAGTTTTAAAGCCAAAAAATTAAAATTTTAACAAAATTATAATAATTATAATAAGAGTCATGCTAACGAGGCATTGATTAAACATTCAAAATATAAAAAATATTATTTAAATAAATCAATTATTTTAATTTTCAATACATTAAATACAAATAATTTAAGTAAAACACACTTTTTTATTTTTTTAGAAAAGTCAATCATTTTAATTTTTGGTTCATTGAAAACAAGTATTTACTAAATAAAACATACTGGTATCTTTTAAAATTATTAAGAGTGTCCGGTGACCTTCCTTAACATTTTCTTTATAATAAATAGGGTTAAATAAGTTTTTTATCCTTATAAATATTATAGTTTTTATTTTTAATCTCTCTTTATTTTTTAAACAACGGTTTTTACAAAAGAAACTATTATCAATGTCAGCTAAAATCGTTGTCAAAATTTAAGAGAGACTAAAAATGAAACTGCAATATTTAAAGAGACCAAAAATTTATTTAACTGCTAATAAATATGATAGTTGAAGATCATGAATTATAAGTACAATTCTTTTACTAAACAGTAGAATCATTCATAAATATTCTTAAAAATCATATAAAATTAAAATACTTAATATTTTTATATGACAAAAAAATTATATAAATATACTTTTGTTGTTGAAGAGATAAAAAATTCATTTTTGGTTTTGCAAGACTAATTAGTTAAAAAAAATTAAATATTTTTGGGACTAATTAATTAATAAAACAAATGATGTTTTAATTTTTTTTTCTCTCTAATATTTACATCTCATAAATACCACTACCCGTGTTGATTCCAACTTTAATTCTTTCTTCATTTAGCCACAGCAATGACCATATTTTCTCCACCATTCATTGATTTCTCACCTACTCATCTTTATTACCATATTAATTGGGATGCAATAAACAGTTAAAGAAAAAAAAAACTCACAAGTTATTGGTTCTGTAACAATGGAAGAATGATGATGAGAATGGTATCTAGAGTAAAGAAAGTGATGATGAAGTGCTCTATGTAACCAATAATATAGAAACTCCACTGGTCCAGTATGTAGAAGAATTGTCATAACCACTCCATTAGTTCTCCATATAGGCAAATTACGTGATTCAGGTACCAACATTTGACCAATATAAAATATCAATGCATTGAATAATATTTGATCATCCCTGCAAAAATATAATTGTTCATTAATTTCATAACCCAGAAGCCATAAATCTTTTACAGAGAACACAAAAGTTCATATAATAATAATAATAATAATAATAATAATAATAATAATAATAATAATAATAATAATAATAATAATAATAATAATGTTATATATCTTAAGATAATAATAAATGTAGTTTTTAAGTGGATTTATCAGTTCAAACTAACGATAATTGATTATTGGCCGTTTGTATGTTATTTTTATATATAATCTTGATTATATATAATAATATTGATATATTGAAGCATTATTTCATTCACATTAGTATATGCATATATATTAGGTTTTTTAACTAAATAATAGTATAGTGTTAGGTGATTGATTTGTACCAGTTGCTTTCTCGATCGACTTGTTCGAACTCGATCCCTTTGTCGACGATTCGGTTTTTTCCTTTGGCAGTTCGATGACGGGAAAGAGAGATCCAAATTTGGTCATGAAGCATTCTGACCATCATATATGGGAAGATGAGGAAGTTACTTAGGTCTTTTTCTCCTGGGCTGTTGATCAAGAACTTGTATGTGCTGTTTGCTACAAATGGTGTTAAAATCACCCACTGCATCCATTCAACAATAGTACAAAGTTATATACTATTTTAATTTCTATACTAAATCATATGAAGGAATTAAATCATGCATGGTTGTTAATATTATAATATATAAGATGAAAATAATAAGTATGAAAAACCTTGAAACTGCCAAGAGGTGTCCATGGCCAATCAGTAAGTATGCCTGGTCTGGAAGCCATTTTTATGCCAACAAAAGGTATAGAAGAAGAGACACAGGTTTTTGTGCATAATATAGTTATACCAAGTCCATATATATATAAGCTTGTTTGATGCTTCCCGTGCCTTTTTTTCTTCTTTTCTTTTTAGCTAATACTTTTTATGATAAATTATTGGTGAATATTAACTATATATCTCTTATTCAATGATAGTAATATCTATTTTAATGTTTTTTATAAAATAAAAAAAAATAACAAAAATCTACACATAAGGTTGAAGGTTAATGTTGCGTCATCGATAAAAAGGTGTGAATAAAGAGGTCCCAATTAGAATAGGCACCAACCTGTCTACAAAATTAGAATAGTATAATTATTCCATTTACAAAAATTGTGAGTGATTCTGAGATGATTACGATGAAAAAGAATTATAAGTGTAAGAAAATTCTACATTGATTAAGAATGTGGAGATTAACTAAGAGAGCTTGTGTATCTATTATCTTTAAGGTTTTTGGTAAGTAAGTGATGTGTCTCTCACAAATGTGTGTTGCTCAAAAGAAAAGTCTTCAAGTATAAAAATGGCGCCTCATGTTGATATCTCCAAATTGCCCCAACAAATGATATCATGAACATTTTACTTCGAATGAAGATATCGACTTACTTGTATATTGAAAGTACTTCTCACACTGTGTTAGATAAGAGTGTCCCATTGAAAAGTGTCAATGACGGTATATGTGTACGTGGATAAAAGAGCATCCATTTTTGGGAGAGCATTGTGGATAGACTCACACTTAAGGGAGAGTGTTGAAAAAGAATTTCAAATCTGATCAATAGTTTGGAGAAGTTACTGCATTGATTAGAAATGTGGAAACTTGAGTATTTATAAATGGGAGAATCCAATCATCAATCACCTTAAAATTTTAGATGAATATGTGGTGTGTCTCTAACAAATGCGTGCTACTCAAAAGTAAAGTTCCCACGTGTAAAAATTCTCTCTCGTGTTGATCCCCCGAATTGTCCGAACATATTACTCTCATGTAAGTTATTTGTGAGGTCTTTAATCAAGAAAACATATATAGGGTATTTGTTAGTGAAAGGGAAACGTGAAAGGGAAATTTCGAGCAAAACACCGTACACTATATGTCTTTCTGTCTTTCGAAAACCATACACTTATTAATTTAATCTCTCATCAATCTGTTCTTATGTGTACAATTACTCTTTTGTTGTCTTCTCTATATTAAACACACGACATAATTTATGTCACTCTTGTCGTGTTCAATATTGAGTCTTTAACATTTATCATATTATGTAGGATGAGCAAATTCAATCTAAGTCACTCTTGTCCCTCGATATTATTTATAGAGTACAGATCAACCATCTTTATAGTTCTTCGATTATTTACAATGCTTAAATGAAAATAATGTACTGGACTCCACATCTAGATTCCATAGTAATTTCAAGTCAAAAGTTGGTATACACCACTATTACTATGAGAATAATTTATGAGATTTACAAAAAGCTCTATGTAGAACTCTCATGAAAGATAAATCTAATATAAATGTTACTCAAAATATTTATACCTATGTGAAGATTTGATAATTATTTATTTATAATCTATGAGATAATATTATCAGTCTATTCACATAATAGTCTATATACTGTAATTTTATTTCACTTCACAGTAAATTTTGACTACAAATACTTTAAAAATAATGTCCTTATATTAAATATAGTTTCACAATTAATTCATACTTAATATTTCATCAAATAGACTATCTATTCTAGTTAATGAGAATGATAGAGAGAAATGAACTTGTGTAACAAACTAAGTCGATGATGATTATTTTTCTTGTGATTGAGATTCACTTATGGATAGCATAAAGCTTCATCGAAAGGATGTTTGACTAATCGAAAAATGAATCTAGAAAATCTTCTCTTCCAAGTAATAAAAGAGTTATGGATGATTCCGCCATAACCTATTTTGGTAGAAATCAAAAGAAACTCTTAAAATGTTTATAATAATGCAATTGAGGTTCATAGAGTTCCATTTGATATGTATCTTGTTTGTGATATATTTTATTGAAACAAAAGTGGAAAGAGTTTTCCATGTTTCGAGCAGCTGTGGTGAGATTGTATAGAGGATAAGGAACATCTACAATTTCATTTCTATGCTAATTGTTGTTATCTTGGATTGTGAAAAAAATTCATTAGAAAAAACAATATTTTTCATTGGGCTTTATGATTTGTTACATTCTCAGATAAAATGAAAAAAAGACTTGTTTTCAAAACACAACAGACGCACAAAGCTAGAGATCTTATATTTTGTTGAGGTACCATGGTGAGACTAGGAATTGTATTGGGAATGACAAGCCAAAACTAGGAAGAAAATTTTTAGGATATATAAATCATAAGAAGTTTTGAAAAAAAAAAAAAAATCCTTTAAAACCTCAAAACATTTTTCAACCATACTCAAAATAATGGTTTGCAAAAAATTGTGAAAAGTGATAGGATCATTGCATAATCCAAACGACAGTTGTCTAAAAGAAAATACGTCAAATGATAGGCTGAATGTTGTTTTTTATGTTAAATATATTTAGGTTGTAACTTGAATAACCATTAAAGAAACAATATCGTTTTCGCCCAACTAACCATTATAGCATTTGATCATTAAAAAAATAATGGAAAATAATCTTTTCTGGTAACTTGATCGAATCTTATATAATTAATATGCATTCTTAAAAATTAATATTTTGGTACATATTATTTCATTATTTTTATTGATTTTTATCATGGCACCTTTTCTTTCTCTCAAGTCTATCTAAAATGGACTAATAGTAGGTGTTATATGAATTATGTATAAATCATTCCAATTTACGGTATCTTAATTAGAGTTGTTAAAATAGGTTATCCAATCTTAAACAAGTTGTCTTATGCGGGGCCTCGGGCTTTTTAGGGTCGGGCTCAAAAAGTTCATATTTAAATGAATCTGATTTTTATTATTCAGATCCAACTTTGTCTGGGCTGTGGACTATCCGGTCCTAAACGGACTCATTCTTAAAATTAAATTTTTTTCCTTACTTTTGTAAGTAACCATACAATTGCATGCAATAATACTTGTATATTTATTAAACTTCATATCCAAAATTAAGATCTCTAAGTAATTCATATAAGTTAATAATTAAAATGTAAAACAACACATTAACTTAATTCAAACTATCCAAAATACATTATAAATTATTTAATGTTGTACACAAAAATAAATAACTTGTTCAAACAAATTTTAAGTTATAAATATTCATCACAATTATAATGTTATAACAATTATAACAACAAATTGTTATAAAATTTTTTAACAATTATAATTTATAAAGGATCAGCTCTAATTATATTTTTAAAAATATATTTTTTTTGGGCCGATGGACTACCCATGCTCATACGGCCCTGGCCCATATTTTTTTGTATTTTTTAGGGCGTGGTTAAAACAGGTCCAAAAATAAATGAACTTGAAAAATAAAACCCAGACCCTAACTTTTTTCCGATCCGATGAATCGGTTCATTTTGACAGCTATAATCTTAACCAGTTCTTTTCTAACCACTTATATCATATAAGGATTCAAAAGGATTTATGGTTAAGCTTGTGGTTTTATGTTTTATTTCATCATGATTTTATGCATGCAAAATGGTAGGATGGTACATTTTAAGTCTCAGAATGTCATCCTATGTATTCTCTGTTTAATTTCAAAACCTCGATCATCTTCAACTTTTCTAGAATGGCTAAATAATTTTTACACTATATTATTATAACCTTATTCTAAGAATACATATTTCAAATGTGAAGGCAAGGCAACCAAATAGCAACATAGTTCATGATTGTGTAACAACAAAATTACTAGAGATTAAAGTTCAAAATTTGTAGAACTGTTAATAATTAGAATATATCAATTCAATGATTTCTTAAATATATACTAGTCAGACTTCCATGCTCCCGCACGGATGAATTTATTTTAATATTGACGAAATAATTTTTTTTGATATATATGAAAAATTCATATTTATGAGAAAATACAACAAAAATTATGAATCAAAATATTACAACAAATAATATAATTATACAAAATATAATAGTAAATTTGACAAATGGTGTATTCAAATGCAAATGTGAATTTAAATTGAATTGTAATGTTAAAATAAACTAAATGTATTAAGTAATTTAAAAAAATAACTTGTGCAATCAAAATATAACTTTATAGTATTTTAAAAACAATGTAACTATATGCAATGATTATTTATGATCCCTATCATTACACTTAAAGTAAAATTTATTTTTATTACCACTATGGTCATAATCACTTGTGTCTTGTCGGAATAAAGGGTTTTAAAAAAAGATAGTTTTTGAGAAGAATAAGAATAAAGGGAGAGGGAGTGTTTTGTTATTCTGTAAAACTATATGAAAATTCTATTAATTCCACACATATGATTACAACGAATAGCCCTTTTATAGGAATACAATGCCCAGACCCAAAACAAGGTAAGCTAAGGCCCAAATACTAAGCCCCAAGTAGCCTTCGACATATTGCAACAACAAGCAGTATTTGACTAACACTTTGATTCGACATACTGGCTAATTCGACACACATTGCAATTAATTCGACACACATTGCAATTAATTCGACACATTCACAATTCGACTAAATCGAAAGAATAGGAATTATACTTTCTAACACAGCCCCTAATTTATATTCTCGAGATTTCTCATCCCGATGCTTCTCTTTAACTCTTCGATTTTGACATTCTTCATAGGTTTGGTGAATATGTCAACTAGTTAAACTTCAGTCTTGCAGTGCTTTATTTCGACCTTCCCTTTGTTGACTTGATCTCTCAGAAAGTGAGACATTCTTTCTATGTGTTTACTTCGACCATGACACACAAGGTGATTTTCCAAGTTAATTGTTGATTTGTTATCGACAAATAGCTTTACCTTCTAAGGGTCCATTATTTTGAGTTCTTCAAGTAACATTTTAATTCATGCTGCTTGGCATGCAATATATGATAAAGCTACATATTCTGCTTCGCAAGATGACAACGCCATAATGCTTTGTTTCTTCGAACTCCAGGAGATTGGAGCACCTTCGATCATGAAAATGTAGCCTGCATTACTTTTCTTTTCGTCTTGATCTCCAATGAAATCTGAGTCAGTGTATCCATGAACTTTGACACTTGTGTTGTCCTTCGACTTCCTAGGCAATAACACGTCATGGTCGATAGTTCCCTTGATGTATCTCAGCATCCTCTTTACTTCAATGAGATGTCATTCTTGAGGTTTCTCCATAAATCTGCTCAACAATACTACACTTTGGCAGATATCTGGTCTTGTATTGCAAAGATATCTCAGGGATCCAATGAGTTGTTTGTACAATGTCCAATTTACAAACTCATCATTTGATACCTTCTTCATCTTTGCTGCAGTCTCTAACGGCGTGAGTGCTTCATTACAGTTTCTCATGTTGAATCTCTTCAGAATATCTTGAGCATACTTAGTCTGATGCAAGAATACCCCTTCTTTAGTATTTTTGAATTCCATCCCTAAGAAATACGAGATATTTCCTAAGTCGGACATTTCGAATTCTTGCATTAGCTTCGACTTGACTTTCATTATCTTAGCTTCGTCGGCTCCGGTAATGAGTAAGTCATCTACATAGAGGCATAAAATGATTCGACTGACATTGTTAATATCATTTACATACACTCTATGTTCAAAGACACACTTTATGAAACCAGCTTCGATCAGGAAGCTATCTATTCTTGTATTCCAAGATCGAGGAGCTTGCTTCAAACCATAGAGAGTCTTCCTTAATTTGTACACCTTCAAATCCTTCCCTTTGACATCGAATCCTGGTGGTTGGGTAACATAGACTTCTTCTAATGGGCCATTTAAGAATGCTGATTTTACATCCAACTGATGCATCTTCCATCCCCTATACGCTGCTGTCGAAACAACAATATAAAGTTTTTCTAGACTTGGAACCGGCGCATATACTTCATCGAAGTCGGTGCCAGGATTTTGTAGAAAGCCTCTAGCCACCAATCTTGCTTTATACTTTGCTATCTCCCCTTTTGGCCTTCATTTCACTTTGTATATCCATTTTACATCGATAGGCTTCTTATTCTTTCTTTCGACAAGCTCCCATATCTTGTTCTTCTCAATGGCTCTGAGTTCTTCTTTCATGGCTTCACACAAATTCGAATTACTCATGGCTTTATTCAAATCGATTGGTTCTGCTTCAGCCACCATCATGGCTTCTTCGACTAAATAACCATCAACATCAATTGCTTGATCTGGAAATCTTTCATACCCAACTTGCCTTGTTGATTCAGTTCTTGTTCTTGTCGACCTCCTTTCATTTTGTTCAGGGTGTTCTTCATTTTGACTAGTTGAAGTGTTGCCTTATTCACTTCGACTATTTGAGGGATCATCCTGTGGATCTTCTTCGAACACGGTTATAATTTTGTCTGATTTCTGTGTTGAACTTTGACTCTAGTCCCAACCTTTGCTTTCGTCGACACGAACATCTCTGCTGATTACTAGTTTATCTTTGATTGGCGAATACAACTTGTATGCACCAGTCAAATGATAACCTATGAGAACCATTACTTCACTTCGATCATCCAGTTTCCTTCTCAATTGTTCAGGTACACGCCTGAAACCCATTGATCCAAAAATTTTAAAATTACTTAAACTTGGCTTCGACCATGTCTAAGCCTCATAAGGTGTTCTTTCTACTATCTTCTTTGTTGGGCACATGTTTAGAATGTATATTGTTGTCAAAGTCGTTTCAGCCTAAAATCTCTTAAGCATATCTTTAACTTTCAACATACTTCTCATCATGTTCAGTATACTTCTATTTTTCCTTTCAGCTATGCCATTGTGTTAAGGTGTATAGGGTGCAATAATGTCATGATCTATACCTTCCTCATTACAAAATTTGGAAAATTAAGCAGACATATATTCACCACTACCATCAGTTCTTAACTTCTTCAATTTGCAGCCACTTTGTTTTTCAGCATGCAACTTGAATTTCTTGAACTGTGTGAATACTTCACTCTTCCTTTCAAAGATATAAATCCATATATGTCTGGTGAATTCATCAACAAAATTAAGGAAATACCTAGTGCCTCCATTTGACTTTACTCCAAATGGTTCACACACATCAGAGTAAACTAGTTCTAACTTGCGCTTGGATTTCATGGGCAAGTCATGTTTGAATGCTTTTCTCGCTTTCTTCACATATTCTTCACATAATTGTTTTGGTTCCCACAAAGGCAAACCAAACCACCATCCTTTTCTCTTCTTCATCATGTAAACACGATTCCATAGCGTTCTTCTTCCATCATCAATTTTGATTTGATTCGTTGCACTTTGCGTTTTATTTTCTTCCAATGGTGCTTTAATTGCCTTCCACTCCCGACAATCATTTGATGTCCTTTCAAGATTCATGGATTTATCACCATCAGACACAACTTGAATAATAGCCTTTCCACCATCCTTCACGACAATCAAGATGTCTTATTTGCCTTGAGTTGATGTGTCTTACACCTTTTCACGACTCATACAACTTGGTGAACCAATCTTTATTGCCAGTCATATGGTTGCTACATCCTGAATCCAGATACCACATGTTGGTTTTCTTAGTGTTCGACCGAGTGTTTACCATCATTAACACCTAATTTCTTCGCATATTTGGCTTCATCACTTTCGGTCTCGAGCATAGTGTCCAAAGCCTTGACAATTGTAACATTGCACCTCTTCTGTGTCGACTTTCCTCCCATATTACTTGTTTCCCACACCTTTCTTGCTCGAATAAGCATTCTTGCTTGACTTCTCATCACCTGCAAGATGCTTTCGCTGCTTCAACTTTTCAGCTTTCTTGTCGAATCTTGATTACAATGCTTGTTCAGCCACCTTTTCTCTTTGTGAGTTTCTCTGCTTCAACCTTATCTCATGATCCTCCAATGAAGCTTGAAGTTCTTCCAACTTTATCTCAGACAGAGTCTTGGCTTCTTCAATTGTCACTATTATGTAGTCGAAATCTGCAGTCAGAGATCTCAGTACCTTCTCTATTTTCTGCAAATATGTGACTGTTTCACCACATGTCTTCATCTGGTTTGTCAGTGTCACAATTCTTGAGAAGTATGCAGAGAATGATTCATCATCTTTCATCTGAATCATCTTATATTGCTTCCTCAATGTCTGCAATTTTACCTTCTTCAATTTCTCACCTCCGTCATACAAGTTCTTTAACTTGTCCCACACATCTTTCGCTAATTCTTCTTCAATTATCTTCTCAAATACATCAGAGTCCACACACTGATGAATCAAGAACAACGCTTTACAATCTTTCTTCCTCTAATCTTTGTGCGCGGCTTTTTGGGCATCTGTCGCGTCTGCTTCCATCTCTGATACTCCATCATTCAAGATTTCAACAACATCTTAAAATTTGAAGATAACCTTCATTTCTGCAACCCACCATTGATAGTTTTCACCCTTGAACACTGGTAGATTTGCTGGAATTTGCGAAGACGTTGTTGTTCTGTTTGCCATTAGAATCTCTCTTAATCGCAATCGAGCTCCTTGATACCAATTTGTTGGAACAAAGGGTTTTCAAGAAAAATAATTTTTGAGAAGAAGAAGAATAAAGGGAGAGGAGAGTGTTTTGTTATTCTGTAAAACTATATGAAAATTCTATTAATTGCATACATATGATTACAACGAATCGCCCTTTATTAGGCATACAATGCTCAGACTCAAAACAAGCTAATCTAAGACTCAAATACTAAGGCCCAAGTAGCTTTCGACACATTGCAACAACAAGTAGTATTTGACTAACACTTTAATTAGATATACTGGCTAATTCGACACACATTACAATTAATTCGACACATCCATAATTCGATTAGATCGAAAGAATAGAAATTATAATTTCTAACATGTCTATGATTAATAAGTAAACTTTGTATGTATACTAGAAATTTAAGCATATTAGTTATTAAGATTGATATACTATGGACTACATAATTAATAAACTTGTATTCAACACTATGTTGACCAGGAGTTGAATCGAATATATATCATAAAGAGCATAATAACTAAACATGCATAAACATCACAAAACATTCACATCAATAAGACTACATTATTATAGAATTTATCATAGTCCAAAACTAATATTTTTATCCTATATTGAGCTTAATAGAGTTTAAAAATGGAGAACTTAAATTATACATTTCTATAATTATAAGGTAATAAAATGTAACCCTAAGATTTAAATACACTCACAAACAATCTTTCAAATAAGGCTGACCTTAAGTTTATCACCTATCGAACAACAATGGAAATGGCGTAAAGTGTGTAAGGAGGCACGAAGAAATCTTCCTTAAAACCTTTGACAATCCTTAATCATTAGGGTTATCACATATTTAATTTTTAAAAGTATAATTGGGACCCACCGTGAGACCTGGTAAAATTGACATGGGTCACATTCGTTGTTACTCGATATAGATTTCACCATATTTTCACGAGGATATTTTAAAAAATTTCAATATAATTGTCAACACCATCTCCAAGGGTTTTACTAGTGGAGTAGAATCTAGTTCCTCTAAGAGAATATATACTATATTGGTTTTTACAACAAACATCATACCTACTAACATCGTCAAAATTTCAGGGAAAGAACAACAATTATATATCACCTTCTTGATGGAAGAGTCTATTGGTGTTCTTCCTCATAACAATGATTCCATGGCCTTCAAATTTCATTATGATAATTGAGATGTGCAGCGGGTATTTCTCGACCTTGGTAGCTTAACGGACGTCGTGTTCTGGAGCGTCTTCAAGAGGCTCCAATTTGAAGCCAACAATATCAAAATATTCCAAGATTTTTTTTATTGGATTTTCAGGAAAAGAGGTATAGGTAAAGGGCCACATAACACTTAAAGTGATGTTTGACTATGAAGCAAACACCAAGAAAATTAAAGTGAAATATCTCGCTAGAGACACCTTGTCCCCTTATAACACCATCCTTGGAAGATCCTACCTCACTTTACTATTGGAGGTTATGTTTATCCTCCATTTAAGCCTAAAATACCTATTACTTGATGGGTGGGTTGATGGAGTTAGAGGGGCCAGGAGATCTCCCAAGAGTGTTGTCACAAAAGCCTGAAAATAAGTATGAAACCTTTCCCCATAGACGCTTCCCACCTCATATATATGCACATGACACCAATGCAACAAGATGGGACCCTAGATTAAAGATAGAAAATGAAAGGCTTTCCCCATAGAAGATTTAAAGGAAGTCCAGATTGACTCCTTAGACCACCAAGTCAAGAAGGGAACAACCCTACATATTTTAATATGAATAGGATGAGTTGGCCGCCTTACTCAATAGAATCATTGATTTGCTCACATGAGCACCTTCAAATATTTTAGACATAGATACTAGAGTGGTGTACCATTGTGTAACCATTTACCCCCTTTAGAAACAAGTATCTTAAAGGAAATTCAAGTTTTGTGAGTGTTATACCCCAAAATTTTCCCTTCTATTTTTCAAGACAATCCACATCTCCATACTCAAGAATTTCTCAAGGGTTGACCAGATGAACCCTCTCCTAAGAAATCAACCCACAACTAGGGTCTTGATTATCTCAATTCAAAGATGGTTTCTATTGCCTCAAGTGATCATCATGCCTCCTCATATGTCTCAAGGGATCACCATGTCAAGTTTCAAGCCTCACAGCTCAAGTTTGCTCAGTCAATTTGCTCAGATGGTTGAAAATTAGGTGTATTGGACAAAACATCAATTGTGGTCAACATACAGTCAAACTTCATCATTTTTGGTCAACATCAAAATTTTGAAGTCACATTCATCATTTGATCAAAGTTTGATCACGATTCATCAAGAAAACTCAAGATTTGATCAAAAGTCAAAGTTTCCAAATTAGGGTTTTTTGACAAAAAGTCAATAGAACTTTGACCAGGCATAACTTTCACATACTTCATCAAAATTTTTTCCACAAAAACTCATTTTGAATAGAATTCAATTCTATACAACTTCATTTCTCACAAGCTTTGGCCAAAAATGCTTCATTTGAGAGTTATGGATCAAGACATTATAGGTCCTTCTAAAAGTCAACAAAATGTCATCTTTTTCAAAAGAAGTGTACATGAGAATGGAAACTTTAATGAAGATGAAACCAAAAAGAGTGTTTAGATGATATCTTGAGCTCTCTAAAAAGTCCAAGAACACTTCAAAATGTTGAAAATTGATCAAGATACAAGTTGTGCAAGTTTGGCATTTTTTAAGAAGTGCATGAAGAGAAATACTTAGCAAAACCAATTTTTTCCAAATGGGCCTAAGTTTTTGTGATCCAAACTTGTTCTTAAGATTATCCATGACCTCCGAGACCAATTTCACGCCTCCTTTCATTTTATTTAATTTATTTTGGATATTTGTCATTCTTTTGGTACAAACAAGGTTAATTAGCTGGCCAATTTCGTTCAACACTTGATTGCACAAGATTGAGGCAACTTTAGAAACTTTTGATGCAAACTTGAATGATTGAAAAATCAAATATTTTCTCATCAACGCCATATATTTTCTTCACATCGCTTGACCTAATTTGCTTATACTATATATGTACAAGGTTTCCAGAGGCCAAGAGACGAAAATCTTGCAGCCAAGAACCCTAAAAAAGCTGGAAAAAACCATGTCATACAAGCAACTAGCAGGCAAGGTTTCAGACCAATTTAGGCTATTCCAAGCTTTTCATTAGTTTCCTGGTGATCCTCTGATCCGTTTCATCCATTCACCATCGATCGAAGCACCCAGAATTGCAAGAACACGATCACAGTTTGCTATCCAAATTTCAAAATCGGTTTCATACATACATGCACTTTCAATATGGTTTGGTTATATAGTTATGTTTGCAATGAAATTTCGATGCTTTCTAGATGGTTTAATTGCAGTTTAAGTGCAGGAATCGTGAGTTGACATTTTTAGGGTTCATAGCTTCGATTTAGGGTTTTCCTATTCATGCAAAATTGGACCAAATCATGGGCACCATCGTTTTCAGAGGATTGATTCCAAACGATCTATGGTCTCACATCTCATTTATCATTCGTATTTTTCAAGTTTTGATTTTTACAGGGATGTAGCTACGGACGGGCACCATCGATATAGGTTTACCCACGGAAAAGCCATGGGTAAATTTCCCAAAAAAATTCAAATCATGGACGAAGCCCTAGCGCACACGTTTTAAAATTATATTTTAAATTTTGTTTTTAATATTGTGATGCGGTGGGAGAACTGACTTGTTTGTTTTGCATTTTATCGCAAATGTTGTGGATAGCAAGAGCCGCCATCGAATTTTCTTTTATCCAATTAAGGAAAGGCGAAAAGAACAGGAAAAGACCTTAATTAGATTATGATTAAGGGAGGCAGTTATGAAAAGGGAAGGTATTAGCACCCTTTCCATCCGTAGTTATCTACGGGCTCTTAATTGCTTAGCTCACTTTATAAATTGCTTTCTGTGTGTGTTTGAAAAGATGTTTTTGAAAAGACATTTCTCTTTGACTTCGTAATGATTCTCGTTGGAATGTATACAAGGTGTTTGGAAATGTTTTAATTTGGAATGTATACGAACTTCTGGAAATCGTTCCTTCTGGAACTTCTGGAACTTTTGGAAACCGTTCTTTCTGGAACTTCTAGAAACCGTCCTTCCAGAACTTCTAATACCTGTATGGTTGTTCCTTCCAGAACTTCTGGAAACCTGTTTTCCAGAACTTCTGGAGGTTGTATATGTTACCTGCGTAAATCAGAAAGATGTTAGAAAAAACATTGGCGAAAGGCAGGGTTCGAACCCGTGCCCTTGAGAGGAAAGTGACATAGCGTGCGCATGTTGAACTGCTGGGGCAGTTATACATCCATGTATTTAGTTTCATGGATTAATATATATGTGATTTTAGCTTCTGAGAATTAAGCCAAATAGGAACCAAATGCGTTGGGGCCCAGAACATTCGAATCAACCAGCCAGGATACGTCACGCATGCCTCTCCGATCAAACGGAGGTCAGAGGTTCCAGAGATCAATTCCGGTCACCTTCTCCGATCAAACCAAATTCCAAAACCTACAAAATGAAACAGCAAAACAGAAACCAAGTGCCCAGATCTATTAATTAGACCCCTGCGAACACGATGGTGGGATTAGTTTGTTCTAAAATGGCCAAGAACTATAGATACAAAGCTTCATCCAGTTTGTGCCCTAGCAATGGCAGTTTACGATTTGGACGTTAAAGCTTGAAAACGATGATTCAATCCTGTTCTAAACAAACTCAGGAACACATTAGAATCGTTAGTTTCGAGCTAAACACAATACAAAGCAGAATACGA
This sequence comes from Vicia sativa, assembly GCA_021764765.1. Lineage (NCBI taxonomy): Eukaryota > Viridiplantae > Streptophyta > Magnoliopsida > Fabales > Fabaceae > Vicia > Vicia sativa. The sequence goes on from CM038796.1 coordinate 174,980,288, forward strand.
ATTCATGACAAAAAATGAAAATAGAGGTGTATGTATGACATGATTTAACGTGTTATAACCATGGATAATGATCCATTCTTACTCTATATTAACTCAGGAGCACGTTTGTGTGCTTGGAATTGATTGAAAGAGGCTGGAAATTATGATATGAATCTGCAAGTTTTGAGAGAATTTTGAGAGCTTTGGGTTTGTTCTTGGAGGCAAGGATTCCTCTTTTTTTTCCTGTGTCCTGACTTCTGATCTTGTGAGGTATTTATAAGAGAGTAGAATTAGGTCAACAAAAGGAGAAAATATCTTGCATTGATTAAGATATAATTCCTTGAAAATAAAGAGAAAATATTGCCTTTTTTTGGTCTCTAATCTTGCTTATCAAGTCTTGCAAGAATTTGACAGCTTTCATGGGCTTCCTTGGTCCTCAAGATGCTTGGAAAATAAGCCCAACATGTATTATCAATTACCTTTGTATTTTATTTAATTAATTTTGAATTTTAGTCATTTAATGCAAAATTAAATAAAATAAAAAGATAGGAGGCGTGCACTTGAGTTTCCAGGCCATGGATAATGTCTAGATTAAGTTTGGATCATAAAATCTTAGGCCTATTTGAAAAATATTTGCATTTGCTAAGTATTTTCCTTTGTGCACCTCCTCAAAAATGTCAAACTTGCACAATTTGTATCTTGATCAATTTTCTACATTTTTTAATGTTCTTGGACTTTTTAGAAAGCTCAAGATGTCCTATAAACACTCACTCCTTTTGGTTTCATCTGTATTGAATTTTCCATGTTCATGAACACTTCTTAGCAAAAAGATGACTTTTGTTGACCTTTAGAAGGACCTCTAATGTTTTGATCCATAACTTCCAAATGAAGCATTTTTGGCCAAAGCTTGTGAGACATGAAGTTGTAGAGAATTGAATTCCCTTCAAAATGAGCTTTGATGGAATTTTTTTTGGATAAAGTATGTGGAAGTTATGCCTGGTCAAAGTTCTGTTGACTTTTGTCTAAAAAACCCTAATTTAGAATCTTTGACTTTTGATCAAATCTTGACTTTCCTTGAGGAATCATGGCCAACCCTTGATCAAATGATGAATATTACTTCAAAACATTTATGTTGACCAAAAATTATGAAGTTTGACTGTATGATGACCATAGTTGACTTTCTGTCCAATACAGCTGATTTTCAACATCTGAGCAATTAGATGGGCAAATTTGACTTGTAAGGATTGAAACCTGACATGGTGATCCCTTGGAGCATATGATGAGGCATGATGACTACTTAGAGCCTTGGAAATTCATTCTGACTTGAGAAAACCAAAACCCTAATTTGGATTGATTGCTTAGAAGAGGGTTTGTCTGGTCAACCCTTGTGAAATCCTTAAGTATAGAGATGTGAATTGTCTTGAGAAGTAGGAGGGAAAATTTTGGGGTATGACAGTTGCCCTTGTTCAATCTTCTTGTACCGAAAGGGTTAGTTGGTATGCTTTGCCTTTCGTGACTTGAAGGTAGAAGATGATTGAACACTCGAGTACACTTAAAAATTTGCACTCGCTGTTATATGGAATGGGATCGTCAATTGACGATGCACTGAAATGGGCTTATAGATGCCATTTGGAGAAGCTAATGCTGGAGAATGAGTCGTGTGCTAGACTCTTCGTTCCCCTTTTGGATGAGAGAAATATTGGAGATGGGCTTAAAGATGCCATCCAGAGAGATGAAGATGTGTAGTCGGAGATGGGCTTAAAGATGCCATCCAGGGAGGTTGATAAAAAGAGAGAGTCAGAATAAGCCTTTGTCTTTGCTATTTCTAAGATGAATAGTTGTCAGCATGTGGATAGTTTTCCCGTTTTGTTTCGGGTGTTAATCTTTGACCTTCCGTTTGTGAAATTCCTGGAAGCAGATACGTGATGTCACAGAGAATGTTATGACACAGTATTTGACACTCTGTTTACCAATTCACACAGTAATGTAAAAATAGTAAAGAACACAAACAATTGTTTACCCAGTTCAGTGTGTAACTACACCTATATCTGGGGGATACCAAGCCAGGGAGGAAATCCACTATAAGCAGCATTAATTCAGGAATAAACCAACCAGTTTATCTCCTTCACTTAAGACCTACCCAATGCAACTTCAATCTAAGTCCTACTTAGACCTGAGTTCCTACTCACTCCCCCTTAATCACAGCAGTGATATCAACCTATTGATTAATTGAATTGTGAAGACACTCTTCAATAAACATACTTGATTTTGCTTCAAAGCTTTAATCAAGAGACACAACACTCGTGCTTCAAAGCTTTGAGTGAAAAACAACCCTTACAATCAAATCCTAGTCCAAGGCACTTATAAAATGATAATTGCTTGGCTCACAAGAGTAACTAGAATACACAATAATCACAGACTGCACTCTTCTACACAGTAAAAAGTGCTACTGTATCTTCAGGGTTTCTTTCCTATTATAGAAGCAGTAAGTAGACTTCAGTTTGGGCTTCCATAATAATAGCTAGGGTTTACTTGATTTAACCTAAAGACTTGGTCTTTTTAACAAGCCAATTTAGGGTTAAACAAGGTTAACCTTAAAGCCACGTGAGCATGTGATCTAATAACATAATCCATAATAAAAGCAGCTCAACAGAAATCCTGAAAGGTCTCAGGAAAAGTAAATCTGCAGACCAGCAGATGTTGCACAGAATGTCATAAGATTGGTCATGACATCAATCATTCTTCTTGCAGATTTCCAGCATAACAGTTAACTCCCAGTCTGAGCTGTACATGTATTATTCTTCTTCTGTAGAATTTATCTTCAACTCTGAATGTCATGACATCAGTCAAGACATTGACATAAACTAGTTTTACCAAAAATTAAGGCCAACATAAAAACACTTACAAACTCCCCCTTTGGAATTTTTTTGGCTAAAACACTAAGCTATCAGAGAACTAATGCAGTAGAAATAAAATAACCAGTCTAAGCTAACTAAGCTAAATAACCAGAGCCTAATAAAGATAAATTCACCCCACAATTTCCCATAAATTCTTCTCCCCCTTTTTAGCCACAAAGGGGCCAAAGGTGCCATTACATAACCCCAAAATTCATTATATATAAGAAGTAGCAGAGTTAAATATTATAGCCAAGTAATGAGGTACAATATTCAAACCAAACAGAACCAAAAACAACAGAACCACAAAACACAAGCAACAGCAGCACAAGTGATGACTAATCAAGCACTTTCTTCTCCTGAAGAAGCATTGTGGTAAGTAGCTTCTTCTGAACTGCTTTCAGCACCAGTCTCTTACTCCTCATCAGCATCATCCTCATTCAAATCTTCAGTAGCATCCTCATTTAGCCTTTCATCCTCAACCTCAGTGTCTTATTTTTTCCTTCTCCAAGGTAGAGATCAGCTCCTCAAGAGTTTGCTTCCTTGCTTCAAGTTCCCTGCAAGTCTCTTTTAGCACAGCAATGACACCAGCCTTCTGAGAATTAGCCTTGACATTTGATGTCTCAACAGATGTCGTGACAATGTCAGGGACATGTTTCCCCTGAAATAACTTGTAGTGGAAACCAAGAGCAGGAGCTCTTTTGCACACAGAATCCTTGTCTACCAGGATATCAGGATATTGGTCAGTGATGATACCACACAGGAGGGAGGGAAAGGCTATGGGACCTTTGATGGCATAGCTATCTGCATGCTTTAAAGTTTGCTCAAAAATATATGTGCCATAATCAAACTTTGTCTTTGTTCCAACAGCAAAAATAAATCTTCCTAGGCCAATGGAGATGGTGGACTTGTGATTTGTGGGAACCCAGTTGGCTGCACCAATCTTGTGAAGAATAGAAAACTTGACACTGAGTTTGCTAGCAGTCAGCTTTCCCTTTAATGGCCAGTGTTTCACTTGCTTGGCAGTGATTGTTTGGCACACTTGATTGTCTGTGTCTTCAAGATCAGGCTGAGCATCATCAGATCTCCCCAGAAATTTATTGATTACAGTTTGAGAGAACTTCACTTTTCTTCCTCTTACAAACACACTTTTAAAATCAGCTGACCTTCCATCAACACATCCACTAGTCAGATTCACAATAAACTCCTTCACCAAAATATCATAGCAGTTTGAAAACTTAACCACAGTTTTCATCAGGCCAGCAGCTTTGATTAAATCCATGACATCCTTGCATTCAAGGGAACTCCTGTTCAACTCTCTTTCTAAGGCAATCCTTTTCAGAAAAACATACTTCCACCTGCTAGCATTCTATGGATGGTGAAAGAAGATGTTATCAATAGCAACCTTAGGAACCTTAGGCAGTTTGCCAAGAGAGGGTTTCTTCCTGAGAGGAATGTCTGAAACATTCTCTTCAACATCAAAATCTGAATCCTCATCAGATTCAGAGGGTTCAGGAACCTTTCTCTTCTTGATGATTGGAGTTCTCTTGGGTCTTGAGATACTTCCAACAGACTTCATTCTACCCTTCCCTTTGGAGGTTCCAGCTTTCTGATCCTTCCCAGTTTCTTCTCTAGCCTTGTTTTCAGGCCTTGGAGACTCATGAACAACTTTAGTAGCCTTCTCCTTAGAGGGGCTTTGAGTAGCATTCTGCTTTTCTTTTCTACTCATCATCCTTTTAGCTATGCTAGGGTTAACACTAGCAATAAGGTCATTGTCAGAGAATTCTTCATCAAGATCAATAATAGGGGGTTCAACAACTTGATCAGAGGTTTTCTCTGGAGATTTTTCCAAGTTATCAGCAGCAGGTTTCTCAGGAGATTCTTCAAGATTATCATCAGAAGGTTTCTCTGGAGACTTCTCCATATTTTCTTCAACAGGTTTCACAGGAGACTTATCAGTGGTGTCATCAACAGGTTTCTCAGGTGATTGTCTAACATTGTCAACAGATGTCTTGACATTCTGTGTGACATCTGGATCAGTTGCTAAATTAGGGATAACAGATTCTTGATTCAAGGGAACAAATACCCCAGGTACAAAATGATTCTCATTCAGAATCCTAGTAACTAATCTAGCTATTGCTTGATGAACATAACGAGAACCCTCCCTATTGGCTATCTCAGGAGGAACAGAGGAAGATGGTTCAGCATTCTTACCAGATGGAGAGGCTTGTGATCTTCTTGCATGTCTGGTACGAAGCTTCTTTACCCTTCCAGGATCATTGGCCATGGCACAGAGAGGAGAAACTTCCAAAACCTCAGTCTCCATTGCGTTTGCCCTAGGTCCAGAATCAGTGGGAGAGGGAGAACCAGTTTCCTTTGATGAAGATGATGATGACAGACTTTGTTGCGACATGTTGAGAGATTGAGAATGCAGGAGACAATAAGTCTGAGATTTTTTTTTTGAGGGAATGGAGAGTGGTACAGCCAAATGAGAAGAATGAAATACATATATGACTATTCCTCTTCTTAAACTTTTGAAAAGAAAGAGGGAAATACTTAATTAGACCAATCACAATTAATTTAAATAAAATGTCTCTTCCTTCCCTTATTGTAAGCAATATTAATTGCTACAACTCTTCATATTTGCAAATACCCAGCTTGCCCCTTAAATTCTCAAACTGACTAGCATCAAGAGCTTTTGTAAAATGTCACCAACGGTACATGTTCCAACTTAATCACCTTCTCTCGATGAAGTGATGTCTAATGTCAATATGCTTAGTTTTGCTATATAGGATTCTTCTACAATGTCATGTCATGACAGTGTCATGACATCGATCGCTTTATCGGATCATTTGAGAACAATGCTACCGCTATGTATCCATGAGACACACTTCTTAACCAAGAAACAAGATTGTTTCCCAAAAAAAAATCCTCGAGGTGCTTTTCTATCATCGGACTACCAATCGATCACAATAACCGGAATTGGTTTACATCCATGAGAGTATAACATCCCATAATTTTAAGTTCCACTTACATACTTCAGAGTTCTTTTCATCTGATTGATGTGACTTACTTTGGGTTCAGCCTGGTATCTTGCACATACACCAACTGCTATGTCGTCTGTTGTACAGACTTCCTATCATGCTTTTGTACAAGCTTTGATCAACATTGCCCCACTTGTGTCTTTGGACAACTTTAGATGAGTAGGTGCGAGTCCTTTTATGGTGGCATTCTCTCCCAAACTTCTTGACAATATTCTTTGCATACTTGCTTTGAGAAAGGAAAGTTGAATCTTCCATCTGTGTGACTTGAAGTCCAAGAAAGTAGGTCAATTCTCTCATGAGGCTCATTTCAAACTCAGCTTGCATTTGGTTGGCAAAATGTCTCACCATTTTATCTGACATTCCTCCAAACACTATGTCATCAACATAAATTTGAGCTACCATTATCTTTCCTCCTTCATCCTTGACAAAGAGAGTTTTATCCAAACCTCCTTTCTTGTAACCTTTGTCAGTGAGAAACTTTATCAACCTTTCATACAAAGCTCTAGGAGCTTGTTTCAGACCATATAGAGCTTTCCTCAATTTGTAAACATGATCAGGAAAGTTAGGATCCACAAATCCTTTAGGCTGTTCTACATATACTTCCTCATTTAAGTACCCATTTAGGAAGGCACTTTTCACATCTAAACAACTTAAATTTCGAATGCAAGCAACTCCTAGTAACAATCGATTGATTCCGCTGGCCAGGAGCAAAAGTCTCATCAAAATCAACCCTTCAACTTGAGTGTATCTTTGAGCAACAAGTCTTGCCTTATTCTGGTGACAACCCCTTCGCATCGACTTGTTCTTGTAGATCCACTTTGTGCCATGTTGTTTGTTCGGTCTAGGAACTAACTCCCACACTTCATGTTGTTTGAACTGGTTCAATTCATCTTGCATTGCTCCAATCCAGTATTCATCAGTCAAAGCCTCTTTAACATTCTTTGGCTCAATCTTAGACACAAAACAAGAGTTTGAGATGACTTCTCTAGATCTTGTAATGATTCCACTGTTAGGATCTCCAATAATGAGTTCCTTTGGATGATCTTTCTGAATTCTGATGGAAGGATCTTTGTTAGCTACCTCTGATTCAGACTTTGGTGGAGTAGGGATAGGCACATCATCCTTATCTGACACTTGTGGTGATGTCTCAAACAATGTCTCAACATCATGTGGGACATTGTTTTCCTCATGGTGATCATCAACTATGAAATTTATAGACTCCATCATAACTTTGGCCCTGGAATTGAATACCCTATATGCTTTGCTGTTTGTAGAGTATCCCAGAAAAATTCCTTCATCACTTTTAGAGTCCATCTTTCTCCTTTGTTCACGATCTGTCAGAATATAGCATTTGCTCCCAAATACATGGAAATACTTCACAGTAGGCTTTCTAGCTTTCCATATTTCATACAGGGTGGATGATGTTCCCTTTCTCAAGGTGACCCTATTGTGAACATAACATGTTGTATTCATAGCTTCAGCCCAAAAATGAATAGGAAGCTTCTTGGCATGTATCATTGCTGGGAAGATTGTGTATAGTTTTTTTTCCACAAATCCATTTTGTTGAGGAGTTATAGGTGAGGAGAACTCATGATTTATTCCTTCTGAGGAACAGAACTCATCAAACTTTCTATTCTCAAATTCCTTTCCATGATCACTTCTAATTCTGACAATGCATCCTTCTTTTTCTCTTTGAAGTCTCTTGCATAATTCTTTAAAGACATCAAAAACATATTTTTCCCTGATGAAGTTTATCCAGGTAAATCTGGAAAAATCATCCACAACAACATAAGCATATCTTTTTCCACCAAGGCTTTCAACCTGCATAGGACCCATCAGATCCATGTGCAAAAGCTCTAATCTAGCACCTTAGAGGTGGTCAGATGTCTTGACTTTGGATGTGACATTCTGGTTTGCTTTCCAACCTGACATTCACCACAAACTCTCTCTTCATTAATATGAAGTCTTGGAATCCCTTTGACAGCCTCCATGGATATGATCTTCTTCATCCCTCTAAGGTGTAAATGACCAAGCTTTTGGTGCCACAGTTTCACTTCCTTTTCTTCTTTGTAGAGCACGTAAGAGTAGTTAGTGTCCTCAGACTCCCATAGGTAACAGTTGTCCTTTGATCTGACTCCTCTCATAACAACTTCTTGTTTGTCATTTGTTACAAGGCATTCAGACTTGGTGAAGTTGACCTTGAATCCCATGTCACAGTGTGATACTTATAGATTAGGTCAAACAATTTACCAAGAATACTTCATTTAGATTTGGAACTGGGGTCCGTTTCCAACTCCTTTGATTTCTCCTCTAGCACCATCTCCAAATGTGACATAGCTAGTAGTGTGTGGTTTGACATCATTTAGCAGATTCTTAATTCCAGTCATGTGTTTAGAACATCCATTGTCAAAGTACCAGTCCTCCTTGGCAGAAACTCTAAGGGAGGTGTGAGCTATCAAGGCTGCAGTCTTTCTCTTCCACTGTTGAACATAAGGTGCCTTGTTAATCTTAGGCTGGACATATGGGATCTGATTTGGATATCCATATAGTCTGAAGCAATAAGGCTTTATGTGCCCAAACCTTCCACAATAATGACATCTCCATCTTTGAAACTTCTTCTTCATGTTTCTCTGGTCTTGATGTTGAGCTCTATGTTGTGACATCTACCTTGACATTGGTTTATCAGGACTGTTCTTCTTCTTGTCACCTGACATCTGCCTTGACCTTGGTTTAACAGGATTGTTCTTCTTCTTGTTACCAGCAGGTTTCTTTGCAGCCACATATCCTAGCCCAGACATATTTCCTGCATTTTGTCCAATCTGCAGGATTTCTTCCAACTTGTCAGTTCTAGTTGTTAACATCTTGACAGACTTAGTCATCTGATCAAGTTTGGAATTCAACATTAAAACTTCACCCTTGAGATGACTTATAGTAGAAGTGTCTTCCTTCTTCTCAGCCTCCAACTTCATAATGAGCTTTTTTTGTTTCTCATTTTGTTGGCAGACTTCAGCACTTCTGATACACAGCTTCTTGTAAGTGTCAGCAAGTTCTTCAAATGTCACCTCCTCATCACTAGAATCATTATCAGAGTTACAGACACCAGATAGTGCAGTAACTAGTTTGGCAGATTCTTCTTCAGAGTCACTTTCTGAGTCACCATCAGACCAAGTGACAGACATTCCTTTCTTTTGTTTCTTTAGAAAGGTAGGGCATTCAGCTCTAACGTGTCCATATCCTATCAAAAATCTTTTACTAACATTATTTTCTCTTATTTCAATTTAATCTTTTCCGCGATATTTTTCCGATTATTATAACTGCTCATAAATTGTAATAGCGTAGATTTACAATTCCTCGCATTTTTCACTATTATGTAACTGCTCATGGAATGTAATAGTTTAACTAGGGCTTTACTTTCCACACTTTATTTTCCGCACCTCCTATTATGTATCTGCCCCGAAGCCATGTAATAGCGTAGGACATTTACTTTCTGCACTTTTACATTCCGTACTTTACTTTTCTATATATATTTAACTACTAGTAACTAGGGTTTGTATGGCAATATAAAATCAATCTTAGATAACCCTAAATCAAGACTACATATCTGAAAATAACACACTTTTCACACTTGCACCCCCTTAGGGTATCCTCTCTTGTTGCCTTTCAAATACAATGGTCGTGTCCCTCGAATGTAGGGGTACTATTAGAAAAGTTTCCCACGAATAAAATCGTCACAAAGATCATAGTCCCTCGATGACCCTCAATGTTGCCTACGAATATATGATCTCGTCCCTCAGTTGTTGCCTATGAAAAGTGATGATCGTCCCTACGAATTCGGTAAGGTATCCTTACATGTTGCCTTCAATGACCATACGATGACCCTATGTTTGTCCCTTCACATACAACGGATAAAGTTACCTACCAACTAATGGTATGGATAGCCTTATTCTAAAGGAGAAAGAAAAATAACAAGAAACGACAAATTTGAGTAGGTAAATAAGACTCTATTGCTTGCTCCAATCAACAAATACTTTCCACACCTCACATTATTTTCAAAAATACTTTCAAACAAACACTTTGTACACATTCCAGCGAGAATCGTCACAAAGCTAAACATTTTCCAAACAAATATTTCCAAACACTTTGTATGCATTCCAACGAGAATCGTTACAAAGTTAAACATTTTCCAAACAAATATTTCCAAACACTTCGTATACATTCCAACGAGAATCATTACGAAGTCAAAGCGAAGTACTTTTCAAATACTTTTCAAAATACTTTCCAAACCACACAAACACAGAAAGCAATTTATAAAAGTGAGCTAAAGCAATTAAGAGCTCGTAGATAACTACAGATGGAAAGGGTGCTAATACCTTCCCTTTTCATAATTACCTCCCGTATTCAAAATCTAACGAAGGTTTTTTCCTGTTCTTTTCACCTTCCCTTTATTGGATAAAAGAAAATTCGGTGGCGACTCTTGCTATCCGCAACATTTGCTATAAAACGCAAAACAAACAAGTCAGTTCTCCCACCGTGTTACAATGAGCAAAAAGGGAAATTATTGATGAGGAAGTATAAAAGCTAACAAGTGTTAGCTTTATAACAAAGGTAAAATACACATACTTTCGAGCTAACATAGTCTTGGTAAGAAACGCATCAAACAAATGGCACATGTGCATCGGCTCAACTAACCTTAATGTTGCATCCTCAAAGGATATGTACCAATTGCCTAATATAGATCTCATGATAAAAAAATCTTCGAGATACAAAATAGTGAGTTTCATGGACACTTACTCCAAATACAACCAAATTAAGATGAATCCCATGAATATGTCCAAGACAACCTTCATGTCCAATCATGTAACTATTACTATAACATCATTCCCCTTGGGCTTAAGAATGCAAACATTACCTATCGAAGACTCATGGATGTGATGTTCTTAAAACAGATAGGGCACCACTTAGAAGTTTACATTGATGATATGATAGTGAAGACTTCAGAAGGGAAAATTCATGTGACATATTTATAATATATCTTGGAGCTAGTATACAATTACAAGATTCATTTGAATCCCGACAAATGCTCATTTGACGTGCAAGTAATTAAATTATTTGGTTTCATGTTTATCAAGAGAGTCGTAGAGGTGAAACCAAACAAGTACCAAGCCATAATTGATATGAGTGTAAGTGAAACCTCTCTTTGTAAGGGTTTTGAATGATGTAAAAAATACAAGTGTACAAGTGGTTCTTTAAGGAGTATTGAGTGGCCTCTTAGATGGTTTGACATATTAATCTGATTGGGAATGATTTGAAAGTCATGACAATGGTGTGTTAAATCACTTGAGTAATCAAAACCAATTTTTTGAGTCAATTTTTGTTGAACGTGTCCAACCATTTGAATTTCAGGTCGACACATGTAACTGTGTTTTAAAGCTTGTGAGCTTTAGTAACTCATAGGTCGACACATGCATTATTTCAAGTCGACGCATGCTGAAAGGTTTATAAAAATATATAAATTCTTATTTTATGTGTTGACACATCAGTGTTTCAGGTCGACACATCACTTGAGTTTTAAAGACTGTAGGTTCTGTTTCATCCAGATCGACACATAGTAATTCTATAGGTTGACACATACATAAGTTCAGGTCGAAGCATTCCTATTAAACAACTCAAAATTGTCAAACCACTTTATTCCAAAATTTCCCGTATCCCAAATGTTCAAAACTATAATTATCCATTCATGCATTATTTTAACCTTGATGATACCATAAAATTAGCCTACACATCTTCTTCTTCTTCTTCTTCTTCTTCAACCTTCTAATATATGCATACACACCAATATTGCATTGTGATGTTGTTCCGTCGGGGTGCCATCTAGACAAAGAACTGAAGATTTCCAATTGGTTTGGGTTAAGATTTGTAGGGGTCTTCATCCGGGAAAACCATCAGGTTTGTCCTCCAAAATCATTTTTTGAATTGGGTTTTTATGCAAGATCGTGCGAGATATCATTCATGTGAAAAATCCCTTGCAATGTTTGAAATCTTTTCAAGAAACCTTAGAGTGGTTGAAATATTTTTAAGGAAGTAGCAAGAATTGGATGATTGATTCGATGATCTTGTGTTGATAGTGTGCAATTGGATCTACTCGAGTGAAAATCCCTTGGAGTATTTGAAATCTTTGCAAGTAACCTTGGAGTGCTTAAAACCTTTTCAAGGAAGTAGCTTAAACGACGAATATGTTGCATCTATTGGTTTATTTGATCTTGCTTAAGATCAAGGTGGAAGAAGGAGCATCAACACCTAATTGGAGAATTTTGTATTGTTGTTCTAACTCTTTCTATTGTACTAAATAACTTTTCATTTAAGAATTATTTTAATTCCTATTAGAATTAGACGCATAAGTACCCACATGCGAGGACGACAGTGGGGAACTGTGTAGACAAATTCCTTGGGTGTTTTTACTTTTCCGCATTTACTTGCTTTCAAATTCATCAGTCAGTTTAACAAATAAAATTGTGCTAGCAATTGAATTTTAAGAATTTTCCTCTCAATTATTTTTGAATTAGGTGTGGATATAGCTTATGATCACTTTTGATTATAAGTGGTTTTGTAAATCAACACCAATCAAGGAAAATTTTTGAAAATTCACTTGCACGTCAAGTGTTTGATAAAACAATCAAGTTAGTTCTTTTATCATTTAGCCTTGGATATAATTTTGCAAAGTGACATTGTTCAAACAATAAATAAGTTGACTAGTGAATTGAGTTTATTTTATCCTTTGTGTATCTGATTCCATTGGTTGCTACTTAATAAGCATTTCATATCCAAGTTTCCAATTAGCGTTTTTAGACGACCGATCCAAATTTGCTTCCGCGATAATTACTTTTTGAAAATAATTAAACTCTAGATTTTTGTCTAGAAGATTTTTTGCGCCTTTTTTCACCCCCATCTAGATACACTTTGTCGTCTAACAATGAGGAGTCCCCCCAATTTTAAATAGGTTTAACAACTCAGAAGGCGTCTAGCATCCCTATCTCGTTTTCCTTCCAATGCAAATGATAAGATTTTCCACTTGTTTGACACGCTAAAGAAAAATGAGAGGTTTGAATAGACAAGTGAATGTGATGAGGTGTTCTTACACTTAATTGTGTGTAATTTTTTGAGTGTTTCAGATATTTTGAGATATTGCATGTGCCCAGGGATCCGAATTTTGGGGCAAACCTCATGTCTAAGTTTACTAGGTCAAAGATAACATGGTATAATCGTACTGTAATTCATGAGATATTTTCCACCCCTAGTATCAAAGGGGGTCAGGGGAAACCTGGATTGGTTATATTCAGTATAAACAAATTCTGAGTATTGAGTTTAGAGGATGGGAAGTATCATGGAAAACTTGGATTTTCTAAATCCAGTATAGGCAAATCTTTAGTGTCGTGTTAACGGGATACGCTAATGTATCTCCTTATTCATTCTAGTTTCCATAAGTCCAAGAACTATGTTGGGTGACAGTTGAGGTGAATTAAACATGTGAAGCACAATAAATTGTATCCTAGACTAGTTGTGGCCTATCTAACCCTATGTAAGATCGTAGAACTACGCTAGGTAGCAGTCATTAGATAAATAGTGACTAGTGGCTATTTATAGCACTAGAGGATTTGTCACATTCCATATTTCTGTTTGAGGGGTTGAGTACCTTTGATATCCTTAAAAATTCTTAACGACTTGAGATTACTCCACTTATCAGTAGACATTACGAGGTGGTTAGTTTGTGCCCATTCATGCGAGATGGGTGTGAGACTTTCTGATGGATATTTTAAGTAGACCTTGATCTGGATAGACGAGTAGTGAGAGATTTAGTGGTTTAGATCATAAATATATTGAGATTAATATCCCCTCCAATATTGTTGTATATATTTTTAGGTAATCAGGTTTTCAATTTGAACTCGTAGTTGTGGACTTGACATTTGAGACACAATGGAGCATGTTGTGATGAAACTTTTTGTTTAACTGTCTATGTATGTCAATATATATGCTATAATACAAAATTTCAATATAGTGCACTTTCAAATATTTATATTGTGTCTCCAGTATCAATTATTAATATTATTAGTTGTTATTCTAAAGATATGATTGTGGATATTAAAAAAATGCTGTCTAAATTCAAACAATTTTTGTCCTTTTTGAAAATTCTAAAGATGCTGTTGAGAGTTAAGAGGAGGAAAGAAGCCCTATCTTTAGTATAGGCCACGTATGAGCTTCTGGCCCAATAGTTGGATAGAAACTTATAGTTCTAGTACTTTAGCTATGCATTTATTGCTTTCTCACTTCATACAACTCTTAGTTTACGTAACCAATGCTGGCACGAAAGTGTTCTCTTATTTGAATTTAAATATAGTTATATTGACGCGATGTTATGGTGGTTCACCATAAATTTAAATTTAACTCTTCACCCTTAAATTCTTCTAGTCTAATAACATGTTATACCAAAAATACAACATTATTTCTAAATATGAAGCCTCATCATCTTTCACTCGAATTATTTTATTTGTTCAAAATACAAAGCAATAACTCCAATGAAAGCAAAGATTATCCATTTATCCTCATTCTGATTTGTATATTTAATGAGATGAGATTCATGTCTAACAGATTTTGCAATATGTCTTGGGGATTGACCTGTACTTTCTTTCTTTTTTTCGTTTTTAAGATCCAGCTGAGAGTACAAGTAGCACTCCCTATTTGGACCCTTACGGTTATTGTATGGTGCAATAATTGTAGAGGACGGTTAAATGCAATGAATTTCACTAAATTTAATGTCCCTACGGTGTGAAATTCAGATTAAGAGGTTACTATAATTGATTCGACTTTAAATTCAAATTGAATAGTACAGTATGCAGTAGTATTTTCTTTTTTGCTTTCGCACTCTGGTTTTTAGGGGAAAGAGAACCTAGTAATTCAGAGTTCGTACCGAGAGATATGGATACTGGTCAAACATTGTTCCCACCTAAGAATCGAACCCGGTATTCTTCAAATTGTATACAGTAGTATATTTTTCTAAATGAGGTCAACTCTCCAAAATTAGGGTGGATAAAGGGACGTCCCTTTTCTCCCTATTTTTTTGGGATGAATCAAAATTTTATGCCACACTTTTTAATATGTTTAATGTTGGTGCTATTTTTTTGAGTTGTTGTGGTGTGGATTTTAATATAAAATTATACAATTTTTTAACTAAAAGGTTCAATGTTTGCATGTTCGTCTTACTCTGCACCGCGGAATAAAATTTTATGCATGCACAGTTGCACACTCAATAAAATCTGTCTTACTACGTTTCAATTTTTGCAAACTTTTGCATGATGAAATTAAACGGATGGAATAAGACGGAATGACTGTTTATTCAACTGGAAAGTAATGTTATAAAATAAAAAATTTGCGTTAATTTGATTTGTCAGTTATCTCTTAATATTTAATTTTATAATTAAATATGTTTTTATTTCTATAAATATTTTTAATTTTAATTTTAATTTTTATTAAAAATAATAAATTTTACTCTTTGAAAACAATTTTAATCACGCAGTTTTAGTTTTAATGTTTTCTAAAATTTTAAAAATTATTTAATTATGTTTAAATTTTTAAATATTTTTTCATGTTTAGAATACTATGAATGGTTTCTTTACTAAAGTTTAGAATTTTTTAAAATGAAAAGAATTAAATATGAATTTTTTAAATTTTTAAAAAAATATTGATAAAAGTAATGAAAATATCGACTTAAAAATTAAATTTTGAGTTCTTTTTATAACGTTCTAAATATGTCTGCAAAATAATCACTCAAAATGTACATCAATTTAACAGAAGAAAATAAAATTTTGTGCATAATAATTTTTTAACGACTAAAATATGTCACGATTTTTTATAGGGACTAAAAATAAAATTTAGTAATTTATAAGGACCAAAAACATATTTAACCCATAATTTTAAAAATATACATATTTTTATTTAAAAAATTAATTTATTTTTCTTCCGATTTAAATTTAAATAAATATTAAAATGAAGCAATTATTGTCTAAACTAATCATACTTGTTTTTATTTAAGTCTTTTCAATTCATATTTTAACATATTATTATTATTATTATTATTATTATTATTATTATTATTATTATTATTATTTTAACAATTAATATTAACTAATATTTTTTCCTTACTCTTTCAATAAGATTACAAGTATACAAGAATAACAAATAACCCTCTCACCCTAAAATAGGATTTGCAGTATGCAATGATGAGAGACTAGTATGCTATTTATAATAAACCTAACATACTAAACTAATGGGCTTTTATCACAAATACTCATTACAAGCTAACTTAACCAATTGGACATAACAAACAGGCTCAATTTGATGCTAACAATCCTACCATCCTTCGACACTACAAGCTAGAACACACTTCGAATACAACTTGTAACACTTCGACAACAGCATGTGAGCAACCTTCGACTGTATGCTAAACTCGGTCGAACCAAGATACTACCTTCGACCCAATAGAGTTCGATCCAATATCTCACAAATCTTCACCTTGGAACAAACTCTATTATCAACTAACGAATTAGTTTTCTTCACGCAGCTTTATCAACTGCATACAATGGAAAAACTTGCAACTAGGCAATGTCTTGGTGATCATATCAACAACATTATGATTTGTCGAAACCTTCAGCACTTGAATTTCTCCACGCTCGATTACCCCTCTGACGAAATGCAGCCTCACATCAATGTGCTTTGTTCGCTCATGATAGGCTGAATTCTTCGACAAGTGTATTGCACTTTGACTATCACATTTAACAGTGATAACTTCACCTTGAATTTTCAGCTCCTTAGCAAAACCTTCAAGCCACAATGCTTCTTTCACTTGTAAAGCAATATATTTCGCTTCACTGGTTGATAATGCAACAACCTTCTGAAGTGTTGCTTTCCAACTAATTGTTGTACCAAACAAAGTGAAAACATATCCAGAAATATATTTTCTGGAATCCACACAACCTGCATAATCAGAGTTGACATATCCTTCGATTACTACTTTACTATCTTCACCCAAGGCTCTACCATAAATTAAGACTCTATTCAGAGACCCATTTATGTACCTTAGAATCCACTTCAATGCTTGCGGTGAGCCTTCCGAGATTCTCCATGTACTGCCATAAGACTTCTCGCATATGCTATGTCGGGTCTAGTACAAACCATAGCATACATCAAAGAACCTACTACATTAGCATATGGGATGCTATTCATATAAGCTCTTTTGACCTCGGTACTGGAACACTAATCAATACTCAACTTGAATTGAGGGTTTGTTGGAGTCACAACAGGCTTCGAATTTGACATACCAAATTTTTCGAGAATCTTCCGTAAATATACCTCTTGAGATAGGCATAATTTCGACTGCTTTTTATCTCTTCGAATGTCAATCCCAAGAATCTTGGAAGCTGCTCCTAGATCCTTTATTTCGAAATCCTTATTGAGTTCAGCCTTCACCCGCAATACCTCTTCGACATTGTTACTTGCTATAAGAATATCATCAACATAAAGCAACAAAATAACAAATGAATTACCAGGACGAAATCTGAAGTAAATACAGTGGTTGAACTGACTTCTAACGAAACTTATGTGTGCCATGAATTTGTCGAAACTCCTATTCCACTGTCGAGGAGATTGTTTCAGCCCATATAAATATTTATTCAACTTGCACACATAATCTTCCTTTCCCTTTTCGACATACCCTTTAGGTTTCCTCATCAGGATTGTTTCATCTAGATCACCATACAAGAATGCAGTCTTTACATCCATTTGTTTCAATTCAAGATCGAATTGTGCCACCATAGAAAGGAATATTCGAATGGACCTATGCCTTACAACAGGAGAAAACCCATCATTGAAGTCTACACCTTCTTTCTGAGTGAAACCCCTTGCAACCAACCTTGCCTTGTATCTTTTCGACGTCGCTCCTTCTATTCCTTTATTAACTTTGAAAATCCATTTACAGCTGAATAACCTGGCTCAAGCAAGTTTCTTGATCAATTCCCAAGTGTTGTTATCATGAACAGAATTCATCTCATCATCCATGGTCTTCAGCCATTCAGTCTTATTTCGACTCCTTATAACTTCCTTATGGTCTCTTGGTTCTTCGTCTAGAACCTCACTTGCAGAGATTAAGGCATAAGCTATAAGATCTGCATACCCAAATCTTTGAGGTGGTTTAATGATTGTTCGTGTCCTATCTCTTGCCAATAGATAGTCATCGACAATTTCCTTAACTTCATCAACATCCTCTGCTTCTTCGACTTTATCTAGGATATGCAATTCAGCATCAACATGCTCCACCTCAACAGGAATCTCTACTTATTCCAGCTCCTTGTCAGATACTTCTACACTTCGACCAACATCATTTGTTTTCTTGAAATCTATTTCAGCTTCATTGAAAACAACATCTCGACTGGTGATAATCCTTCTATGACCTAACTCTAGGCACCATAGCCTATAAGCTTTGACTCCTTCAGGGTATCCCATGAACATGCATTTAAGAGCTCTAGGTTCGACCTTGTCTTTCCTACTGTGCGCATAGGCTACGCAGCCAAATACTCTCAGTTTGTCGAGATTTGGTGGATGTCCCGATCAAACTTCTTCAGGTGTCTTCATATCTAACACAATCGAAGGACATCTGTTTATCAGATATGTTGTTTTCGAAAGATGAAATAATGTTCAGTTCGGCTCAAATACCTCTTCAAAGAATAAAATTCTGATATTGATCGGTGAGGAATTAGCTCTCAGCTTGTGAATGAAAGATGTAGAGGATTTCGAGACGGAATTTTAGACACCGTCCCCGCTCATTTTTTATATTCCATCCAGGAGTTATGAATTTTTTAGTGCACCGAAAGCACGGTTCAGCCATAAAACTCAGTTTATTGCACTTGAAAGATTAATTTTTCCGGAGACTTTCTTCACAAAATTAGCCTCCGAACTAAGAATGAAAGTTGGAGATAATATTGAGAGGGACTTGCCAATCAAAAATCATCCTAAAGTACCCAACGAGCTGCAAGTTATGAACTGCGGAGCGTCCAAAACGCACAAGAAACTGAATTCCACTTTATTAAGAATTGAACTATCAGAATCCTTCCTTGACGAAAATGACTTTCAATCTGAACAGATGAATTGGAGAACATAAACTCGAGCTGACCTTCTGACCAGAAGATCATGCATCAAGCATACGAATAGAAAAATATCAATTTTTGGTTCAAAATAGTTAGAATTGGCCGAAACGTGCAGTTTCTTCCACAATCTGAGATGCTCTAAACCTCATAACCATGAGATCAATGATATGCATGTATGTTCATGATAAAATGAAGAGGGTAAATTTTGGGGTACAACACATATATTACCATGTTTGAGCTTGACAAATGAAGCGATCTCTAGATAGTAAAAACAAATTCGAATTTGTGGATAGAGCAATAGTTATTCCTCCTGAATTTGATCCTAACTTTAGAGCATAAAGTCGATGCAAAATGATTTTTCATTCTTGGATCATGAATTCGATGGAAGAATCTATTGCACAAAGCATTGTTTTTCTCAAGAATTCCTTTGATGTATTGCCAGAACTCAAAGAACAATTCTCGCAAGGTGATTTCATTCAAATCTCTGAGCTTCAATGTGAAATTTTTTATTTGAAACAAGATTCAAGATCTATTTCTGCGTTTTTACCCTTCTCAAGATTCTATGAGAAGAAATTGAAGCCTACTTACCTACACTTGATTGTACTTGTCCACATCGATGTGTGTGCCACTGGTGTAAGCAATGCCATGCATCATCATGATATTACTAGTTCTATCCAATTTTTGACAAGTCTCAATGACCAATTTGATATGGTGTGTGCTCAGATACTTTTGATGAATCCTCTACCACCTATTAATTGCATCTTTTACATGGCTCTTCAACAAGATAGACAAAATCGTGTCATGCAAATTGATGAAGCCAAAGATCTTGTCAATGTTAGTGATGTTGGAAAATTTCAAGGCAAAGGTCATGGCTACGGTAGATCTTCATCCTCGCTTAGCCTTAGACGCAAATCCAATTCCTTTGGATACAAGAGTAAAGAATGTTCATATCATGGTAGGACATTGGCCATACTATTGATAAATGTTATAGGAAACATTGTTTTCTTCCCAACAATGGGAAATTATATTTAGCTAATAACACTTCTCATTAGCATGTTGAAACTGTAGATGACGTAGACGATTCCAAGAGCACAAAAGAAACTAATTATTATGTTTTTACAAAAGATCAATATCAGCTGCCGATAATTTTGTTGCAAAGTCCTAGCAAAGTGAATGTTGTCAGTCACATTACTCTAGGTATTACTCAAATGACTTATTCTTTGAATCAAACTTCATTAGGATCTTAGATAGTGGATTCTGGTGCAAATGATCACATTTTCTCTTCCCTAAAACATTTTACACATTACAAACAAGTTGTTTCCATTCATGTAAATATGCCAAATGGTCATGTGACCTTGCAAAATACGCTGGAACCGTGTTATCCCTCATGGATTAGCCATATCAGAAGTCTTATTTGTAGCAGATTTCCACTTAAATTTGTCATTTGTACCAAAACCATTCCTTCAAAATAGTTGCAATGTTATATTTGATCATGATAATTGTTTGATACAGGATAAGAAGACCACAGAGATGATTGGTTTGTCTAAGATCATTGAAGGATTGTACTACCTTACCATACAAGCCAAGCCTAACACAACTATCACAACATATTCACATACCAATACATCAAATATTATTCCCAAGAAAGCTCTTTGGCATTTTAGATTGGGATACCTCTCTAAATCTAGACTTTTAAATTTGTGTTATAGTTTTTCCCTTGTAAATGTAGATCACAAATCAGTGTCTGATATATGTCACTATGCCAAACATAGAAAATTGAAATTTTCATTAAGTTCAAATAAAGCAGTCAAGTGTTATGAAATGTTTCATTTTTTATATTTGGGCCCCCCGTTTCTACTCCTTCTACGCACAACCATAGATATTTCTTGATTGCATTAGATAACCATAGTAACTTCACTTGGATCATTTTATGTAAATCAAAATCTGAAAGTTGCGAGGAGGGAAAATGGACTTGACTTCTGAATGCCTTTATGCATCTAAAGGTATTGAGCATCAAACTAATTGTGTTGAGACCACTCAACAAAATGATCGCGTTGAGAGAAAACATAAAACATATTTTAAATGTTGATAGAGCACTTTTGTTCCAATCAAATCTCTCTAATTAGACCACTTACATCATCAATAAAATACATAGCCTTGTGCTAAAAAACAATTCACCATATTTTCTTAGATTCAATAACCTTCATGGCCTTAATGATATCAAAAAATTTGGATGGCTTTGATATGCATCAATGTTGAAAAGTATATTTTCGGCAAATATTTCTGTATCGTATCGACAGAGATTGAGTGATATTACTGTCATTCTATAGTTACTATTATTTCAAGTTTAAAACATAACGACGTTGATTTTGTTTGGATAGTTATCTTTCAATTTCAAGTAACACGAAAACAATAAAGGTTGATTTTTATCAAATGTAAAAGCTTGCCAAGATTGGGGTTCACTATCCCAATGTCCTATGTTTCCTAATAACAAACATATGAACTCAAGATTATTGAAAATATTCTAGTATCCTCTCAATAACATTTATTTCTAAATGAGATTGTGATAGTCACTATATTAATCTTTAGACGATTTCTCCACCTAACTTTCAATATAGCAATCTTTAATGTTTGATACAAAAGAAAAGTAGTGTATAAATCTATTTCTACAATTTATCCACTACATGAAAAAATACTTTAGGTCAAGATGTGAATAATCTTTCTCAACAATAATCCACATCTAAATATTCAAAATAGGACAAAAGTATCAATCTATTTCAATAATCAATTGTTTGCATACAAGAACTATAGGAAATACATAGTAAATTAGGGATAGCTAATACCTCCAATCTTGCCAAAGTGTGATTTAGCTACTCATCACCATGTTTGACAGCACAATAGATGGAGAAGAATCAATGGGCATCAAGTTTGCTTTCACAAATCTTGTGAGAATCCACCTCAAAATCTCTCGCTCAAACCCTCTTACAAGGTGTGGTGAATAATGAATGCATGCCATACAACCCCTCTCTATTCAATCTATCAAAATTGGGCTTAAATGGATATGGAGCGTCACACTTAAGTTGGGCCCAAAAATAGAACTAGTGGCCAAAACCTAAAAACAGATTGGCTGACCACGCACAGTTCGCGGCGCGAACTGAGTGATTTCTAGAAACTTGTTTTTCCATGTTTTCAACACTTTTTTCCACAATACAGTTCGCGGCGCGAACACAGTTCGCGGCGCGAACTAGGTGATTTCCACCTACTTTGCTTTGCATGCTTTGGTTCTTCAAGTGTACTCCGCAATGCCTTCCAAGCTCTCACCTAAATTGCTCATGCATCCAATGCCTCTTATCAACAAATTCTACGCAACTAGAAAACAAAGTGAAATACCTACTCAAAACATAATTAAAACAAAAGTAATTGCATATTTACTAAATTGTGTGAATAAAAGTGTGGAAATTCAATGAAACTTGGTTAAATGGACCAATAACAATGTATGAAAATTAGTACTATTTGGTCCCTAACAACTCTTCCTAACTTACCATTTTGTTTGTCCCTAAGCAAAAATTTTCCACCCAAGCAACCATAGTAATGCAACAAGAGCATGAAACAAGAATCATCCAAAGACACTTGAATGGTTCAAAAGTATATGGCACTTCGAGATCCACTTACCTCAATACTAAGACGGAACATGAACCAAATAATGATTGGGTTCAAATTACTAACAAGGAATTCAAAGCAATACATCTCAAAATTGAATCAAACCTACACACACATCATGGTAATGATGAATAAACGTGAGAGTTTTCTTTCACTCATCCGAATAATTAAATCAACAACAACCTGAATCATGCGGCCATCAAAACAAATACCAATCATATGAAAAGTGAGAATCAAGAGGTCTTTCATGGGTTGTAATGTGGTTTGGGTTACAAAGAAAGGGTAATATCAAGGGAAATCAAACAAAAATGCCTATCCTAAGGGAGAATTCCCATCAATTCAAACTCAATAACAACTTTCTTTTTTATCCAATATTTCTTTTCTTGTTTTTCAACAACACACAACTGGGAGCTCTTTTCTTACTTAAGACCAAAAGATTCTCCTTTTACTTTTTCTATAATTTCAAAGGTGTTCTATTGTTCTTATTTCTTTTCAACAATATTCACTTCTTTTTTTCACCTTTTCTCAAAGTACCACTTTTTTTTCAATCAACTCTTTCATGTTACTCTCCCCAACTTTAGCATCCAAGCCAAGATTGATGTAATAATGCTCCCTACTTAGGTATAGGCTAAAGACAAAATGCAACCAATTTGATTGAAGCTTTAAATGAAACAAAAAGAATTAAGATTCATTCATTTGCAATATTTTCAATTGAATTTGCAATTATCAATCGAATGAATCCTAATACAAGCTCAAAAGGGTTGACTAATGATTACTACTCACACGGATAGTTGATTCAAAACTTTTTGGCCGAGTGGTTTTTCTCCATAGCAAACAATGCCTCTATCACTTTCACATTTTTTACAAAAATAGACCAATGCATGATTTAGCATGATAAGAACAAGTTTAATTAACGTTCGGTATCCCGTATTTAGTGCACAATGGAAGGTTACCTCACAAATGGCTTAGTTCTATTTTGATTCAAAGTTGACATGTATCTAAAAGAATTCATGATAGGAAATTTACACAAACTATCAAGCTATTCATGTTAACTCTAGAAATCGGAAAAGTGTACCTTAAAATGACGAGTACCAATCTCATCATCACTACTCGAAGTGTCCTAAACTTCCTCTCTTGCAACCGCCACTTTGTTCCTTCGAGCTTAACTTTATGAACAAGAATAATTAAAAAAAAAAATTTATAATTTTTTTTTGTTTTGAAAAGTGGGGTACATCAAATTCCATAGAAATACATAATTATACTCACAACAAATAAACATGCAATTAACAAAAAAGCCTTAACAGTGAACGAGAGCCACCAAAAGTAACGGTGAAAGAGAGCCACCACCTATGGGTACAATGACATCTTCCATGTCCTCATCATCATTTTCCTCATCACCCACACCACTAGCACGGACATCGCCTCCTGCACCCCCCATAAATGTTGGCCTGCCCTCAGGCCAATTAGAGAAGGCAGAAACAAAAGAGAGGGTTCTGATGCGCTCAGTTCGCAAACGTTGTGCGCGGCGCACACTGAAGCAAAAATAATTTTGGAAAAGTTTCTACCTGCTCAGTTCGTGGTGCCAATCCCTGTATGCGAAGCATACTCAGTTTTCCTGCTAAGGACGCGGCGCGTTCTATGTTCGCAGCGCCAACTGAGCCAATTTTTGAAAAAAATTTAAATGATGTAGATTTTCACTTTTAACTCAAAAACTTGAACAGCAGAGGGATTTCCTCTCAAAAACTTAAAATTACTCTAATTATGAAAGAAATACTTACTACATTGAGTTGCTTTCCAACAAGTGCTTTGTTTAACGTCGTTCAAGTTTGACAGTTCGACGGTGCTTCAATGCTCGATGAAAGGAATGACACAAATGTAACACTTTACTCCTCCACCATGGTAAACCTCCATGATTTCCTCCTCGGTAGCCTCGATTCGGAAAGTTTCATGCTTGTCCTTGGGATGCTTTATGACTTCAAAAATATTGAAAGTTACCTCTTCATCTTGCACTCTTACTTTCATAAGTCCATCATCAATATCAATCATCATTCGGGCAGTCTTCATGAATGGTCTTCTAATAATTAATGGCACATCATGATCCTCCTTCATGTCAACTACCACAAAATCCACCGGAAACAAGAATTTGTCCACCTTTACTACCATGTCTTTAGCAATTCCATATGGTGAAGTGGTGGACTTATGAACTAGTTGCAAAGTCATCCTAGCAGACTCCATCTTAACATTTCCCAATCTTTTAACAATGGATAAAGGGATTAAATTGATGCTAGACCCCAAATCAATCAAGCCATTACCAATGTAGGTATCTCTAATGGTTACCGGCAAAGTGACTCGTCCCGGATCGAATTCCTTCTTTGGGAGAGTTTTTTGGATTATGACACTACAACGGGCATCAAGCAAAATTGTCTCTTTATCCTTGTAACTCTTCTTCTCTGTGAGCATGTCCTTCATGAATTTAGCATATTTTTGCATTTGCTCCAATGCTTCGGCAAATGGAATATTTATATGAAGTTGTTTAAATATATCCATAAACCGAGCATAGTATCTTGTCTTCTCCTTCTTTGATGGTGCATGCGGATAAGGTAGATGTTGAATGAGAATTGTGCTTACTTCTTTATTTCCCTTATTACTCTTCCTTGCATTTTTCTCTTTCTTTTTACTTCCCTCACCATCTTCTTTCTCCTTTTCAACTAAGTCATCTTCCACTCTCTCTTCCAACTCATCTTTAGCATCTTCCACCACTACTTCATTTTTTCATTTTCAACTAAAACTTCCGTCTCATCCTCCTCTACAACTTCATCACTAATCCCATTCTTTCCCTCTTTACCACTTCTAGTGAAAATTGCTTTGTAATAATTCTTCGGGTTGGTATGAGTGTTGGCGGAAAGAGGAGGCCCCGTTTATTGTTCGTCCAATTGGTTTGCAAACTGCCCCACTTGATTTCCTAAGTTATTATGGAAGCCACATTGCTCTTTTGATTCTCCATGGAAACTTGCATGAATTGGTTGAGTGTGTCTTCCAATTTTGAGCTTCCACCTTGAGATTGTTGACTTTGAGGATTTGAACTTTGATATGGACTTTGATGTTGATAATGTTGATTGTTGAATCTTGATGGTTGATAGCTTTGGTTGTTCCTTTGATATGAGTTGTTATGATGTGGAGATTGACTTTGATAGCCTTGACTTTGGTTGTTCACATAATTCACTTCTTCTCCTTCGGGGAGTGGGAAATAACCGGTAGGATGATCACCTTGACAAAGTTCATAACATGCCACTTGATGCTTAACTTGAGCTCCTTGTATTTATTTCATTTGTTGTGGGAGTTTGGACATTTGTTGAGTGAGTAACTCCACTTGTTGTGAAAGTAGCTTGTCTTGAGCAAGAATGACATCATTGGTGTTTAATTCAAGAACACCTGGTTTCCTTTGTGAAGAACCACAATCATATTGACTTTGAAGATCATTGAGTTCCATCCGGTCAATAATAATTATAGCATCTTCCGCACTTTTTAACTATAGCATCTAAAAGTGTTTTGTGCACCAGTTGGAGTCCATTTCGGAATATATGGATTTGAGTGAGTTCATCAAAACCATGACCTTTTCACTTTCTTAGCATGGAATTGAATATTTCCCAAGCCTAATTTAGAGACTCATTGCCTCCTTGAGTAAATACTGCAATTGCCGTCTTAGCTTCCATGAATCGGGATTGTGGAAAATATCTTTCTAAGAACTTTTCTTCTAATAAATTCTAATCTGTCATCACTCTTGGTAATTGATCAAGGTGCCACTCTTTAGATTTTCCAATTAAGTAATATGGAAACAATCTCTTGAATAGTGATTCTTCACCCGCTTCATCTACTCACGTTGTACCCGCAATCTCATAAAATTTCGTAGATGCGTGAAAGGGTCTTCATGGTCCATTCCGGTGAACGAACTTGCATAAAGAAGTTAGAGGATTCTGGTCTTCATCTCCATGTGTCCTTCCACCTTGAGCATTACGAGAAAATTGAGCGGTGCGCCTCAGACTATTAGCGGACATTTCAGTACGAACTTCACCCGCCTGTTTCCTTCAAAAGTGTTTACACCCACTTCCTCAATTTGATTTGTTGAAGAAGTAAATGCCTCTTCTCTTAGTCTCCTCTCTTCGGCCAATTTCCTTCTTCTTCGTGTTTTTCTATTGATCTTCCGAATCGTCCTTTCAATTTCGAGATTGAATGGGAATTGCTCTTCGGTATCCTTTTCACGCATACACAAGAATCTACAAAACTAGGAAACCAAGTGAAACAAAAGAGAAATATTAATAAAGTAACAAAACCTAAAACAACGAACTATTGCAATTCTTGTAATATCAAACGCCAATCCCCGATAACGGCGCCAATTTATTGAAAAGTATATTTCTGACCAATATTTTTGTATCGTATCCACAGAGATTGGGTGATATTACCTCCGTTCTATAGTTACTATTGTTTCAAGTTTAAAACATAACAAAGTTGGTTTTGTTTGGATATTTATCTTTCAATTTCAAGTAACACGAAAACAATAAAGGTTGATTTTTATCAAACATAAAAGCTTGCCAAGATTGGGGTTCACTATCTCAATTTCATATGTTTCCTAGTAACAAACATATGAACTCAAGATTATTGAAAATATTCTAGTATCCTCTCAATAACATTTATTTCTAAATGAGATTGTGATAGTCACTATATTAATCTTTAGACGATTTCTCCACCTAACTATCAATATAGTAATCTTTAATGTTTGATACAAAAGAAAAGTAGTGTATAAGTCTATTTCTACAATTTATCCACTACTTTAAAGAATACTTTAGGTCAAAATGTGAATAATCTTTGTCAACAAAATCCACATCTAAATATTCAAAATAGTACAAAAGTATCAATCTATTTCAATAATCAATTATTTGCATACAAGAACTATAGGAAATATATAGTAAATTAGGGATAGCTTCTACCTCCAATCTTGCCAAAGTGAGACTTAGCTACTCATCACCATGTTTGATAGCACAATAGATGGAGAAGAATCAATGGGCATCAAGTTTGCTTTCACAAATCTTGTGAGAATCCACCTCAAAATCTATCTCTCTCTCTCTCTCTCTCTCTCTCAAACCCTCTTACAATGTGTGGCGAATAATTAATGCATGCCATACAACCCTTCTCTATTCAATCTATCAAAATTGGGCTTAAATGGATCTGGAGAGTCACACTTAAGTTGGGCCCAAAAATAGAACTAGTGGCCAAAACATAAAAATAGATTGGATGACCACGCACAGTTCGCGGCGCGAACTGAGTGATTTCTAGAAACTTGTTTTTCCATGTTTTCAACAACAGCGGTAATGATTTCTACCTCCTTTGTTTTGCATGCTTGGTTCTTCAAGTGTACTCCACAATTCCTTCCAAGCTCTCCCCTAAATTGCTCATGCATCCAATGCCTCTTATCAACAAATTCTACACAACTAGCAAACAAAGTGAAATACCTACTCAAAACATAATTAAAACAAAAGTAATTTCATATTTACTAAATTGTGTGAATAAAAGTGTGGAAATTCAATGAAACTTGGTTAAAGGGACCAATAACAATGTATGAAAATTAGTACTATTTGGTCCCTAACAATCAACCATTCAAAACTAGAGAGCAAAACATGACTCCAGAGCTAAAAAAATCCATTTAATTAGGAAACAAGCAAGGCGTCAAGGTGTCATACCCCAAATTTTGACCTAATATACCACTTTACATTTGCATCATTTGCATAACTAACAGCTCAGACATCATTAATCGGGTGTGGATTTCACAGGTCAAAATTAGGGTTTCATTAGATTTTCATCTGATTCAAGAGGCAATCAATTAGGGTTTGAGTTTTTCTCACCTCATTTGATCTATCTTGATCAAATCATCAACCTCTGATCATCAGATATCCGTTTCTCTCACAGATCAATCAAGGATCGACCAATTAGGGTTTTGATCGGGCATGAGTTTTCTCTGACTTTTTGAGCAAGAAATGACTTTTTTGGATAGATATTGGTAATTATATCTTAGATACAACATCTTGACCTAATTTCTGGATTCAAAACATCACAGAAGTTCACAGACTTCATCAGTCAATTTTTGAAACATCTGATGAAATTTCATCTGCACTGAAAAGTCAAACTTTGACTTTTGGTCAAATTTTTCAAAACAAAACTTTTTCAATCATCAAAATACTTCAAATGATCCATCATGATCATAAAAAAATCAAAGATTTTGAAAAAGTCAACAAAAAGTCAAAAGTTCTAACACTTAGAAAAATTTCTAAGTGTTGAAATTTCTTATTTTTTCCAAACTTCATGCCATTTTTTCACCTAATTCCATTTTGAATTGGAAAAAACTCAAAACATGAAAGTTTTAGCTTGTGAAACAAGCTTTCCAAAATGTCCAAGAAATCTCAAATCCATGGAGTCTAGACATACTTTTGAAATTGAAACATAAGGCTTCATGAAACTTGATTTCCAAAATCCATAACTTCAATTATAGGTCATTTTTATGTTTTCTTCATCTAGAAGCAATCTAAACTTGCCAAATGGATGATTGAACTGATAAATATCAGTTAGAGGTAATAATTGAGAGGATTGGATCAAATTGTAAAAATGAGCACATGGTGAAAAAAGGAAGTTTCCTTTTTTGGCAAATGTCTTTCTTACCCCTTAAGCTATCCTTGATTTTCCAAAAGCTTGTACCTCTTTGCCTAACATTTCAAAACTTGTTGCCTATAAGTACAGGTCTTGTTTGCCATTCAAACTACACCAAAGCAAATGCAAAATCATGCTTTCATTCTTCTTTCTTGAAAATCAAGCAACATAGTGCAAAATTGCCAAACATTGCATTTTTGAAAATCAGTTGAAAACATGTTAAATTTTGGTGTCAAACATGTTTCATGATCAACATCAAACCTGTTCAAAACTTAAAATCAACTTAAACTAGGCAAGAAATCAGAATTGCATGTCATGCTTTCAAACTTTCCAAAAACTGCCTTATGAATCGAATTTGAAGCTAGGCTTGATCAAACTGTGTTCTAATCACTCAAACATCATCACTATACTCCATGGACATGAGGCAGACCATTAATCTTGATCTGTAACAACTCTAACCAAGAAATCGAGTTCCATTTTTCAGTCTGTGCAGGTAGACTTGGCTGGAACGATTTGAGACAATTCAAGGCAAGCAGATCATTCACACAGCTTCCATACATGCCGCTGGTGCTCAAATGATCCACAAACAAGCTCTGGAAACACTCTTGCATTGAATTCGATTCTCACTTTCACAGGTATGAACACCAACTTCGAACTCTATGATTCCTTGCATCAATTGAAAAAAACTCATGGCCGTTTTGTTTCTGCACACATAACGATCAATAACCCTCAATAAAATCAAAGAATCATAAAACATACATCATTTAATTTGAATTCTCAGTTTTAGGGTTCATCGTGGTTCCCAGAAATCCAAACATGTTAGGCTTAATATAAATGCAATTAACAGTCATATTCATGTTCGTGATGAAAAATCGAGCAAGTTTGATTTTTATTCAATTTCGTTGAAAAATGAAGATTATAGCTTGAATCATGGAATCTGAAGATCAAAACCACGAAGAACACTGCGCGCGTGTTCTTCATTTTTAAATTTTCAAAATTTCCAATGCTTTGTTTACACGTGCTCTAGTCCACTAAACATCAAAACGCATTTGGCTTGGTGGTAGCTTGCTTGCCTTTAGTCCTTTCTGCCACGTGTTCACCCCTTTGGTCATGGGTTCAACTCCCATCAGGACCATTCTTTTTCATAACTTTCCAATTTTTCATGTTTTTTTACAAAACTTCCACAATTTTTTTGACCAATCAAAACTCATTATTTTAAGGTGATTTTTTGAACACTTGTCAATAAATACATCTATTTTATGATAGTGCAAAAATTTTCAGAAAAAACATTCATCTGATCATATTTTAATCGAGCCGAAAACGACGTTCTGAACACTTTTTCAAACCTCCTTTTAAGGTGAAATTTTCAAGTTTTCGACTTCCGATTCTTTTCAAAACTTCTCACAAATGAACCTCACATTTCAAAACATTTTCAAATCATTTTTCAAAACATTTCATCAAAACTTACATCTTTTACCACGATCGATCCGATTTAAACGATAAAACCAAATTCGTTTTCTCTCGAATTTCTCAATCGATCATGGGCCACCCTTATGGTGTAAGTCCCAACCCTTTATGTACATATTTAGTTTTACTTGTACATACTCAAATCATCATTGTAAATATTCAAACATAACCAAATTTCGTTCGTTTGTTTTCATTCGTTTGTTTATACACCGACGCCATTGGTATTGAAAGGAGCATTATTCCCTGTGAAACTGCTTTTAAACCAATGGGCCTCCCTCACGGTGTAAGTCCCATAACATTCTTTTATGTACATAATATTTCTTTGTACATATCAAACTCTCTTAATACATATTTTTACATAACAGATATTTCTATACTCAAGTACAAACAAACCTCGATCGTTTGTTTTCACTTCACTTGTATACACAAAATAACACTATTTATGTACATACCTTTTCTTGTACATATCAATTTCTTTTCATACAAATCTTTTTGTACATCATATTACCTTTTACGATAAACTTGATCATTCGTTTCTTTCATCTATATATTGAATACCATTGGTATTGAAAGGAGCATTATTCTCGTGAAACTGCTTTCAAACCAATGGGCCTCCTTATGGTGTAAGTCCCAACCCTCCTATGTACATCCATCTTTCTCTGTACATAAATACTGCTCGTGTACATATTCATTTCCTTGTACAGTTCAAACTTGTAAATAATCAAGTTACGCTCTTTTAAACGTTCGTTTCACACTTGTTTATATTTCATAAACTTGTAAATAAACATCATGCATTGTTTATATTTCCTTCATAAACTCTTGTGAATACATATCACACACACACTTGTTTATACAACTGTCTAATTACAACATAATAATTAGTCTAACCAATAGGTTCCCAGTTGTAGCCTCCTGGCTTCATACAAGATAATTCATCTCCGCATGAGTTTAGCCTCCGCTTGGGCTTCATACAAGATAACTCTCCCCACAGAGTTTAGCCTCCTCTTAGGCTTCATATAAGAAAACTCATTCATCTGAGTTTAGCCTCCGCTTAGGCTTCATATAAGACACACTCCCCTGTTGAGTCAGCCTCCTCTTGGGCTTCGTTCAAAAGAACTCCTCATTGAGTTTAGCCTTGTCTTGGACATCATACAATGAAAGAGACAGGAAATATCTTAATAGCCTCCTATTGGGCTTCCAATACAAAGAATCACCCGCGCTAAGATAGAACCCTGAAAGGATGGTTTCCCGGTGAAATCACTTTCAAAATCCCCAGAGAGTAAAATTTCCCGGTGAAATTGCTCTTAATTCCAAAAGGATGGTTTCTCGGTGAAATCCCTTTTAACACAAAGCCAGCCATACCCTATAGCTTCCTCTTGAGCTTCATACAAGGACCCTCGATGACCCTCGGAATGCCTCCTCTTGGGCTAACAATACAAGGACCCATGGGCTTCTTAAAAGCATCCCTTTAATACAATCAATTTCTCCTTGAGATTTAGACATCTATCATCTCTATGGAAGAAGTATCTCATCTATCATATCACATACAGTCAAAAACTTGTCAAACTCTTTTCAAACTTTTTTTTCAAACAAATACATCTCTTAATTGTAAGTTTTAACGCTTGTATACTCAAGCAAAACACCCAATGCTTACAGTTAAAAGATTCAAACATCTTTTTCAAAACATCTTTCTTAAACATGTAAGTGGTAACGCTTGTACACTCAAGCAAAACACCTAATACTTACGATGAAAGATTTTTATCAATCAAACTTTTCAAAAATGTATGTGATAAAATAGATTAGATACATTTTTCATTAAGATGACATTTGTCTGTCTCTTACTAACATCCCGTTGCTTTCCACTAGCATAAGTGGGAACTACGATTGCTCTGACTTTCTCAACATCCTTTTGAGAATACGTAGGCACAAGGTCTCATCCTTGCCGAGCAAATTTCTTTCTCCCCCAGACCAAACAAACCATAGATCCCTTTAGATTCGAGCTACAAATGCTCTGATTCCCACTAGGGGATATGTATGCAGAAGATCCACAGATCTTTGCGAGCACAATAATAACAAACCTAGAATCCACATAATCTATCATTCTTAAAATCCCAAAGGAGAAACTTTCCCAATCATAGAAATAGCAATTAAAACACACAAACATATCAAACATATTCATATATAAAGCTATAGATAACTATATATATTTAGGATGCTCCATCTATTCCTTTATATAACAATCCCCTTACTCGGATCTCCCCATGCGTTGCGTCTAGTTTGTGCTAGTCGTTACGCATACCAATATCAATTGAGGGTATTTCACTTTCCCTTTTCATAATCATTAAATCATCTTTCTTGTGTTGAAAATAATAAAGCTTGATGCTCATGCATCTTTATAAACAAATCAAAAGATTAAATCGTTTGAGCCGAGAATCCGAACTCACGTTCGCATCCTCTAGACGTCACCTTTAACGCGAACAGAAAAATGGCGACTCTGGGAGTACGCTGAAATTTTGATTTTCAAAAAGAAAACGCTACTCGATCGAGAGCACCAAGCTTTTTGTTTTCAAAAGAAAAGAAAGGGATAAGCTTTTATGTTTTGCATATATCTGTTTTTCTTTATTGTGTGTTTTCGATTTCATCGATGGAAAGAAATCCTAACCCGTTTAAGAAACATTTTAAGATCTAGGTGGAGGTATTAATACGTGAGAAGTTCAATGCTTACGGTTAATATCTCCCGCTGGAGGTTGTCTTGGGGTATTGTGTTTAGCAAGTATTTGCAAAGACGTACTTTCGAGGAAACTTAAGAAGTGAGTGGGTGTAGAACACATATACCATCCTGCCATTAGGATGTAGTGAGATTATTCGGTGTAAGCCTAGAGTAATTGTCATGCGAGACTACGATCAGTAGTTTCTCTTGAAAAATATTATTGGACCATCGAGTATTCAACAAATCCGATAATATTTCAAAGAGGAGTGTTGAGCTCAGATATCGATAGAACCCGTTTCACGATGAATAAGCCCTTAGAACTTAACCACGTTGATTCTTATCGTTGGCTTCATGCTCGTGACTTGAACGATTGCCGTGTGTATAACTACTAACCATGTTTGCCGCATTCATGCATTCATTCATTCATTCAAAACAAAAAAACTTCATTTCTCTTCCCATTTCCAAAGAATTTAGAGATTTTTCTTTGTAAAATATTTTAGGTTAGAGTGATGGACGTCGAGGAAGATTCACCAAAAGATACTTTTAGAATTCTGACGTAGGAAAGTTGAAAGAGTTAGCATCCTTGGTAGAAGATCCCTCGAATTTCAGAAAACGCTATGGAACTCTTTTAACTCTTTTGAACGCTAACGTTGATGAAGGACTTCTCAAAACTTTCTCGCTTTACGATCCGCCTATCATTGTTTCACTTTCCCCGATTATCGATTGATGCCTACTTTGGAAGAGTATGCGCATATCCTAGGTATCTCAGTATCAGACAAAGTGCCTTTCAATGGTTCGGAAGCCATTCCCAAGTCACCAGTCATTGCAACGATGACTCACCTAAAGAAATCTGAGATAGACAAAAACCTAACTACCAGAGGAAAACTCTTAGGATTGACTTCAAAGTTCCTAATGGAGAAGGCTCTTAAATTCTCTGCAGCCGGTAGTATGGTAGCCTTTGAAGCTATTTTAGCTTTACTCCTCTATGGATTGGTGTTGTTTCCCAACGTCCCAAATTTCGTTGATATCAACGCCATAAGGATCTTTCTGATTGGAAATCCCGTTCCCACCTTACTTGGTGACACGTACGTCTCTATTCATCACAGGAATCGTCAAGGAGACGGAACTATCGTGTGTTGTGTACCTCTATTTTTCAAATGGATTACCTCACACTTGCCTAAATCTCCTATCTTCCGCGAAAACAAAGACGAGTGGCATTGGTCAAGAAGACTCATGTCTCTTACAAACGAAGATATCCATTGGTATACCTTGGCAGACAATGAGATGGAAATCATTGAGAGCTGTGGAGAATTTGCCAACGTACCTCTCATTGGTACGAAGGGAGGAATCAACTACAACCCTTTCCTGGCAAGACGTCAACTCGGATACGCAAACTCTAGTAAACCTTTTGGTTTCACAGTAGAAAGTTACTTCTATCATGAAGGAGAGGACTCTCAAGGATTGAAAGCTAAAATGATCAAAGCTTGGCATCACATCCGAAGGAAAGAAAAAGGGAAGGCAAAGAATTGTGTAGCCATGGAAACCTACACTTCTTGGGTAAAGAAAAGAGCGAAGGAATTTCGAATGCCTTACGCTTATGAGGATCCCATGTTCTCAATCGCTTCCAAATCAACAAATTTTCCCGTCGAAGCTATGGGAGAATACCAAGAAGCCTTGACCAAAATAAGGTTTGAGAAAGAAGCTTTGGAAAACAAATTCCTTAAGACTAATCTTGAGAATGAGAAACTCAAGAAGCAAGTCAAAGATCATGAAAAGATGCTTTACTTCCAGGATGAATGGCTCATGGAAAAGGATGAGAAGATTCGCCAGAAGGATAACGCAATCCAAAGATACGTCAAAGAAAGGAAAAGAAAGCTTGAGGAAATGACAACTAGCGATCCCGCTCCCAACGAGTGGAAGAGAGTCATCAGCAAGCTAAAAGCCGAGAAAGCTGAACTAAAAGCTCGCTATGGAAAGGAAATCCTGAAGCTGAAGCTGCATCAAGCCTTTGGATCTTCATCCGACGAAGACGTTTAATTAGTTCAATTTAGTTTGTAATTTTATCATTTATTTTATCATTCGTATGAGCAATGCTCCAACAAAAAAAATTGTTGTAATCTTCTTCCATTTAATCAATAAATGTGTGTTGTTTCCATCCAAATATTTGCCAGAAATATCTCTTTTAGCATTAAATTCTTTGGAAATTTCTTTTCTTTACAATCATATTCATGCATCATACTTTGCATTTAAGTCTATTGTCTAGAGTCTGATACTTTCACAGTTTCATACCATCACAGCTTGAACAGCTTGAATAGCTTACACAGATTGAACAGATAGGAAAAGATCGTCAAGCTGTCGCGTCTTAGAGTTTCTCGACCGCGTCCACAGCCGACTCGAACATACGACACAAGATCAAAAAGAAGAAAAGTAATGGAAGGATTTGAGCAAGAGAACGTTGAACTCCGTAGCACGGTAACAACATTGCAAGAAGAAGTGGAGAGACTCACATCTTTGGTCAATTCATTTGCCTCAGCGCAAAGTCAACAAGCAGCATCGAGCAGTCAAAATCAACCAGCGATCTCAGAAGACACTACTACTCCAGTTTCAACTGTCGCAGCTAGTAGCTCACTCTTCAGTATGCCAGAAGGCTATCCATGGGGCATGCCTTTTAACTTTGGCATCGGAATTCGCCAACCGACTTCTCAAACAACCTCGCTTGAAATACCTACTTTGGCAAAACTCTACATTTACTCCGCAACGTGGAGTAACTCTTCCACAAGTAACAATGCCGGTTTCTCAACCAATTATGACGAACTCAGTTTCCGTAGTACACACTACCTTGGACGAAGAAGTTCATCATAATCCAGGCAGTAACTCAAATCCACGCGGTTCAATGGAAAATCTCCAGGAACAACTCCTCAAAATGCAGCTAGAGATAAAGACAATTCGAGGGAAAGAATTGTTTGGGAAAAACACCCAGGATCTTTGCTTAGTTCCTTGCGTAAGAATACCCGCAAAATTCAAAGTCCCTGACTTTGAAAAGTACAAAGGAAACTCCTGTCCGCAAAGTCATCTTACGATGTATGCCAGAAAATGTCTACATACAATGAGGATCATCGATTGCTAATCCATTACTTCCAAGATAGTCTCACCGGTCGCATCAAGTGGTACATGGGTTTAGACAAAGACGAATATCCAAACATTCAACGACTTAGGTGAAGCCTTTGTCCAGCAATACAAGTTTAACTTGGATATGGCTCCTGATAGGGATCAACTCCGTTCCATGTCTCAGAAAGAAAGGGAGACATTCAAGGAATATGCACAACGATGGAGGGAAATTGCTGCCCAAGTCAACCCACCATTGGAAGAGAAGGAGATGACTAAGGTATTCTTGAATACTCTAGGCTCATTCTACTATGAGCGAATGATCGCTAGCGCTCCCGGAGATTTCACCGAGATGGTGAGCATGGGAATGCGATTAGAAGAGGGGGTTCGAACTGGACGCCTGACCAAGGAAGCAGGATCTTCTAGTGGAACAAAGAAGGTTGGAACCAGTTTTCCAAGGAAAAAGAGCATGACATAGGAATGGTATCCCGAGGGAAACCGCGTAAGAATGTCATTCAACAACGACAGGTAGCTGCCATAGCACCCGCCGTCAACACAAATCCAAACACAGGAATTGCTCCGCAATTCCAACAAATTCAACAAAATCAACAAACTCAACAGCCTCGTCAACAGGCTCAGCAGTTCAGCAATCAAAACCGTACGCCTCGGGTTACGCAATTCGACCCGATCCCAATGACGTACACAGAACTTTACCCTGCGCTAATAGAAAAGAATCTGATACAGACAAGGTCACCACCTCCGGTTCTCGAGAAATTACCATGGTGGTACAAAACAGACGTATCTTGCCCTTTTCACCAAGGGGCACCAGGCCATGACCTTGAGCATTGTATAGCATTAAAGGCAGAAGTACAGAGATTAGTGAGATCTAATCTTCTTTCCTTCAGAAATACAAGTCCGAATGTGCAAGCCAATCCGCTTCCCAGTCACAGTGGACACTCAGTAAGTTTGATACTGAGAAATACAGACAGGTATCTCGTTACAGACGTAAACCTGATCAAAGGAAACTTGGTGCATCTGCATGAAGCATACAGTACCATGAGCACCTTCACTAAGCATGATTACGCAGCTTTCCGCATCTGCTCCAAGAATATTCAAGGATGTTCCACCATAAGAGCAGATATCAAGTATTTGTTAGACATCGGTGATCTACAAGTTTACAGAAACAGAGATGATCATGACGTAAACACAGTAGGGCATTTTTCGCATGAGCTTTTAGTCTCAGATATCAACTCGGAAAACCCCGAAGTAAACGTCATCATCCCTTGTTTCAACATACCCAAGCATGTGGAGATTGAATGCAACAGTTCTAGCACCTCAGAGTCTCCTTTGGTAATTTGCCTACCTGGTCCTGTTCCATACAGTTCTACCAAAGCAATTCCTTACCAATACAATGCAACCCTGATAGAGGATGGGAAGGAGAAACCCATGCCTACTCTTCCAGCTAATGTCAATATAACAGAAATAGGACGAGTAACACGAAGTGGACGAGTGCACACTCCATTGCCACCAAGACCGCCTACAGTTCCTGTTGTCCGACAAAATCCAGTTAACATATCTTCCGAGAATCCTGCAACGATTCCAGTTGTTAATCCAAGCACGAATGTTGGTTCTCCTGATAGAGCCAACGTCAACGCAGATTTTGACGAGATACTGAAGTTAATCAAAAAGAGCGAATACCGAGTCGTAGATCAATTGATGCAGACTCCTTCCAAAATTTCAATATTGTCTCTACTCCTCAACTCCGAAGCTCACCGAGAAGCTTTGATGAGAGTACTAGACCAGGCGTATGTGGATCACGATGTGACTACAGACCAGTTTGGAGGAATCGTCTCCAACATAACAGCTTGCAATAATCTAAGCTTCAGTGACGAGGAACTTCCAGAAGAAGGGAAAGATCACAACTTGGCCCTCCACATCTCAATGATTTGTCAGTCAGATTCCCTGTCCAATGTATTGGTAGATACAGGTTCATCTTTAAACGTAATGTCAAAAACGACACTCGCTCGTTTAGCTTACAAAGGGACGCCAATGAAGTTCAATGATATAATAGTAAGAGCTTTCGATGGATCAAGAAAGTCAATTATTGGGGAAGTTGATCTCCCGATGAAAATTGGCCCGCACACTTTTCAAATTACTTTCCAAGTCATGGATGTACCAGCTGCTTACAGTTGCCTACTAGGAAGACCTTGGATCCACGATGCAGAGCGAATTTACTCTCCATCGGTTAAAATTCACGATAAATGGAAAGTTGGTGACCATCGGTGGTGAACAAGCTTTACTTGTAAGTCATATATCCGTTTTCTTTCATCACAGCTAATGACATTGAAGGAACGCATCTCCCAGAAAATCCGTTAGAAGATGAATCTACCAACAAAAACAGATCATCTATCTCTTCGTATAAAGAAGCTGCACAAATGGTGAAAGATGGCAATACTAAAGGATGGGGACAAGTTATCAAACCTGTCAAGAATGAAACAAAAGCCGGACTCGGGTTCACACCCGTATTCTCCAAAGACAAGCAAAAGGATGAAACACTTCGTCCAATCAAAGAAGTTTTCAGCAGTGGGGGCTTCCTAAATCCTGTTCTCCAAGAGGTTAGCGTTGTAACCATCGAAGAGGATGAAGACGATCCATCTGAATCTGAAG
The DNA here is from genome assembly GCA_021764765.1 of Vicia sativa. NCBI lineage: Eukaryota > Viridiplantae > Streptophyta > Magnoliopsida > Fabales > Fabaceae > Vicia > Vicia sativa. Next base: position 175,019,700 of record CM038796.1, read on the forward strand.
AGTGGAGCACTTATTTAAACAGCTCTGAGTATGTGTCTCAAGAGGAGTCATATGCGCCAACTGATCAATTCAAAGACATGTCCCTGCAAAGGCATGAAAATCCACCTGTCCCTGCTGAAGTTTGGGATACCTTGGGAGAACCAAGTGGAAAATTCGACTACATGGTGAAATACACTGCGCCAGAAAGCTCGAAAATCAGAATCGAAGATACCCAACCCACAGGATGGGGTGATTCTTTTGATTATCCTAGTCAAACAGAAGAGGAATACTCGTCTTCTCAGTCTAATCAGCCAATCGAGATCCCCAATTAAGATCTCTGCTTCAACACACCTGTGGAATTTACTGAACCAGATGCTGGTTACCACTACATCAACATGATCACTGAAGATCAAGAGTGCGACTCAGGATACAATCTAGAAAGTGTCGCTGACAACGAGTCTCTTCACTCAGAAGACTGGAAGGTACATCCCCAGTATTCAACACAAGAATCAACAGGAAATACAAATGCTAAATCTCATACTTCCCGATCTATTAATCAAGAAGATCGCTTTAGCAGCACAAAAGGCAAGGGCCATCATCCATAGTCTTCAAAGCCTGCTCAGCCAGCAACCAAAGTCTACTCAAGGGTTAAACCAAGCGGAAAATTACCTGAGTACCTCGACTTCCAAGGAGTTCGTCACTACTGGAAACCCGTTGAAGTTCGGACTAATATTCATAGCTCTAAGTAGTTTGTCTTTGCTTTTGTTTTGAACTCTCACTTCGCCCAAAGTGTAGAGATGTTTTATAGGGTTTTAGCTTTTAAATAATTTCTCTTCGTCTTGCCCAAGGCGAATGAGTTTGTGTTTTAGGGCTCTGTTTCATAGTGTAAATTATAAATAAAACGCGTTGTTTTGTTTCCACACTGTGTTTATTTTCATTTTACCCTTTCTTGGAAATGATAATCCTAAAAAACACATAAAAAAAAAACCTTCAAAAAAAATTATTAATCTGCATACACTTTCACCTTAACTTTCTTCAAAAAAAAAATGATGACAAAGAGTTAATTAATCAAACATAAATCAAATATGCAGATTAACAGATGGACAAATCCATTGAAAGCAATAACGCTATGATCTTTCCCAACTTTGAATTTCCCTGTGAAGTCGCCGAGGAAGAAGTTGAAGAAGAGATCCCAGATGAAATTTCCCGACTGCTAAGGCACGAGGAAAGGATCACTCAGCCTCATAAAGAGCCTCTAGAAGCAATCAATTTGGGTTCTGAGGAAGATAGAAAAGAAGTAAATATCGGAGCTTCACTCAACAACAGTGTCAAAAGCAAACTGATAAATCTTCTCAAAGAATATGTTGATGTGTTCGCTTGGTCCTACCAGGACATGCCAGGGTTAGATACCAGCATTGTGGAACATCACCTGCCATTAAAACCAGAGTGTCTGCCAGTTAAGCAAAAGCTGAGGAGAGTTCACCCTGAAATGGCTGATAAAATCAAAAAGGAAGTTCAAAAGCAGCTCGACGCTGGTTTCCTCGTCACTTCTGAATATCCTCAATGGCTAGCCAACATAGTACCTATCTCCAAGAAAGATGGAAAGGTCAGAATGTGTGTTGACTACCGGGATCTGAACAAAGCAAGTCCAAAAGACGATTTCCCACTACCGCATATCGACATGCTAGTGGATATCACTGCAAAATTCAACGTCTTTTCCTTCATGGACGGTTTCTCTGGTTATAATCAGATCAGAATGGCTCCCGAGGACATGGAGAAGACCTCCTTCATCACGCCGTGGGGCACCTTTTGCTACAAAGTAATGCCGTTTGGATTAAAGAATGCAGGCGCAACTTACCAAAGGGCAATGACTACTCTCTTTCATGACATGATGCACAAGGAGATCGAAGTCTATGTGGATGACATGATAGCAAAGTCTGACACTAAAGATGAACATATGGACTATCTCTTAAAGTTGTTTCAACGACTAAGGAAATTTCAGCTCCGTCTGAATCCTAACAAATGTACCTTTGGGGTAAGATCTAGAAAACTCCTAGGTTTTATTGTCAGTCAAAAGGGAATTGAAGTTGACCCTGACAAAGTCAAAGCCATTCAAGAGATGCCTACGCCACGTATGGAAAAGCAAGTAAGAGGATTTCTTGGACGATTGAATTACATCTCCAGATTTATCTCTTAGATGACTGCTACCTGTGGGCCGATATTCAAGCTTCTCCGCAAAGATCAAAAGGTTGTGTGGACAGCCGATTGCCAAAAAGCTTTTGACAGTATCAAGGAATACCTGTCAGAACCACCAATACTGATCCCTCCAGTCGAAGGAAGACCGCTAATCATGTACCTTACCGTACTAGAAGAGTCCATGGGTTGCGTACTTGGACAGCAAGATGACACCGGTAAGAAGGAGCATGCCGTTTACTACTTGAGTAAAAAGTTCACAGACTGTGAAACTCGTTACTCCATGCTCGAGAAAACATGTTGCGCTTTGGTGTGGGCTTCAAAACGTCTCCGCCAGTACATGATCAATCACACGACTTGGTTAATCTCCAAAATGGATCCAATCAAGTACGTATTTGAGAAACCTGCCTTAACCGGGAGAATCGCTCGATGGCAGATGCTATTATCCGAATATGACATCCAGTACCGCGCTCAAAAAGCGGTCAAAGGAAGCATCCTCTCCGATCACTTGGCTCATCAGCCGCTCAACAAATACCAATCTCTCAAATTTGACTTCCCAGACGAGGATGTTATGTACTTGAAGATGAAAGATTGTGACGAACCGCTACACGGAGAAGGACCAGATCCGGAATCCAGATGGGGTTTAGTCTTTGATGGAGCATTTAACGTTTATGGCAATGGAATTGGGGCAGTCATCATCACTCCCGAGGGTTCTCATATCCCGTTTTCCGCCAGGTTGCTATTTGATTGCACCAACAACATAGCAGAATATGAAGCATGCATCATGGGTATCGAAGAAGCCATCGACTTAAGGATCAAGATCCTTGACATATATGGAGATTCAGCCCTAGTGATTAATCAAATCAAAGACAAGTATGAAACTCATCATCTTGGTCTAATTCCTTACAGAGATTATGCAAGGCGATTGTTGACTTTCTTCAACAAAGTAGAACTGCATCATATCCCTCGAGATCAGAACCGAATGGCAGACGCCTTGGCTACTCTATCTTCCATGTTCAAAGTCAACGATTGGAATGATATGCCCAGAATCCGTCTCAGACGCCTTGAAAGACCTGCATATGTATTCGCAACAGAAGCAGTCTTCGACGATAAACCGTGGTTCTACGACATCAAACGTTTCCTTCAAACACGAGAGTACCCGCTCGGGGCATCGTACAAGGATAAGAAAACTCTAAGGAGGCTTTCCAAAAATTTCTTCCTCAATGAAGATGTTCTATACAAAAGAAACTTCGATATGGTTCTGCTCAAATGCGTCGACAGACAAGAAGCAGACACAATCATTCATGAAGTACATGAAGGGTCCTTTGGAACCCATTCGAATGGGCATGCAATGTCTAGAAAAATCTTGAGAGCAGGATACTATTGGATAAAGATGGAATCTGATTGCTGCAAACACGTCAAAAGATGTCACAAGTGCCAGATCTACGCAGATAAGATCCATGTGCCTCCGACTCTACTCAACGTTCTCTCCTCTCCGTGGCCTTTCTCCATGTGGGGCATTGACATGATCGGAATGATTGAACCAAAAGCGTCCAACGGACATCGCTTCATTCTAGTGGCTATTGATTACTTCACCAAATGGGTCGAAGCAGCATCTTACGCCAACGTTACCAGGCAAATGGTTGTGAGGTTCATCAAGAACAACCTCATTTGCCGATATGGAATTCCAAGTAAGATCATTACTGACAATGGATCAAACTTGAACAACAAAATGATGAGGGAACTGTGTGAGGAATTCAAGATCGAGCATCATAACTCATCTCCTTACCGGCCAAAGATGAACGGCGCCGTTGAAGCAGCCAACAAGGACATCAAAAAGATCGTCCAGAAGATGGTCATCACTTACAAAGACCGCACGAATGTCGCCATTTGCTCGCATGGGTATCGTACTTCAGTACGCACTTCAACAGGGGCAACTCCTTTTTCTCTAGTATACGGCATGGAAGCAGTGCTCCCCGTAGAAGTTGAAATCCCATCAATGAGAGTTCTCATGGAGACGAAGCTATCTGAGGCCGAATGGTGTCAAAGCAAATACGACCAACTGAACTTAATTGAAGAAAAGCGCCTGACCGCTCTGTGTCATGGACAACTCTATCAAAGAAGAATGAAGAAAGCTTTCGACAAGAAGGTCCGACCTCGTGAATTCCGAGAAGGCGACCTCGTGCTTAAAAAGATTCTGTCTTTTCAACCAGATTCTAGGGGCAAATGGACTCCTAACTACGAAGGCCCATACGTCGTCAAAAGAAGCTTTTCTGGCGGTGCTATGACTCTCACAACCATGGACGGTGATGAACTCCCGCATCCTGTAAATGCTGACGCAGTCAAGAAATACTTTGTCTAAAAAAACAAAAGAACAACTCGGTAAGTCGAAAACCCGAAAAGGGCGGCTTAGGCAAAAATGAGCGTCTCGGTGGATTGAAAACCTGAAAAGGCGGTCCAGGCAAAAATTAGAGACAATAAACAGAAATTATCCTGATAGATTGAAAACCTGAAAAAGGCAATCTAGGCAAAAACAAGGATACAAAAATGACAAAGTAACTGCAGTCAGTCTGTATTTTGTCCATATGAAGAATTTCCCATCAACGGATCTTCAATCAACTCTTCTGAAGCAACAAACACAATTGGAATTCAAAGTTGTTAGGGATAATAGCGTTTATTTGCTTTCAATGTAGCCTTTCCCAATAAATTATCATTTCCAACTTTTATAAATAGTCTATGGAATCACGCATTTGGCTGATTACCATTCTATTCAATAAATTTGAGCCCTGTGCTTTTTATTTGCAATTCCTACTTTATTCTGTTTTGCAAAATAACGCTTTTATTATGAAAATCACTTTTTTGAAACTAAAATGTTTTAAATGAATTTTTACTTCAAAAATTTTGAAACAAAAGCGAAAATTTTCCTTTGAACTATGAACACAGAAAGAACTTCAACAGTTTCTCCATGAGTGTTTCGATCTCCAAAGGATAAAAACAACTACTACAGCAATTTTCTCCTCAGCAGAAATCATCAAAGGACGGTATTCTTATCCCAAAAAGAATCCCCAGCCAAGTTGCCAATGAAATGCCTTTCTCTGAAATTTTAAAACATGCAACTCAAATTTCTTCATCAGCGAACGTCTGCACCATTGTTGCAACTTCCACCGAGTATTTGTTCGAACTGTGACGCGGTCCTTTTCCCAGATATCTCTTTATTGTCTTTGTCAAGTATTGTTAGCATGCATATAACATTCATGACATTCATACACAATAGCATCATTCGTGCATTTTTGCACTCCTTGAGATGTTTGCTTTCATATCACTGGTGTAAGTCACGCTTACTCATGCAAGTACAAGTCTTTCCCCAGTAGAATATCTCCAAACAGAGAAAAAATACATCTTTTTCCCCAACGGAGTATTCCCAAACAGAGAAATACATTTTCTTCTCTCCACCACATTCCCCAGCTGAGATCATTCCTCATTAGGAATAATGTCTTAATTGACTTTCTCTTTCCAGTTCATTCCTAGATAGAACACTGTCTATAATCAACAAAACAATAAGCAATAGCCTCGTCATCTGAGCCGCTTATCTTTCTCTTCATTCATAAAATTGTCATAAAAGTTTGTCTTCTCAACAAGGTCAAAATCATGACTATGCGAGAAATTTCCCAGCAGTTGTATTTCTGTCTAAAAGAAAACCTGTGTCTTTCAATCAAAATGCCCGCATCTTCTCAAAAGAGAGATCCTCGGCAAGATTGCATCCAAAAAGGCAAAACTCATTTGAGTTCTGTTTCTTTCATCTGTCTGTTATTCACAAAGCTGAATATACAGCAATTTTCTAAAGATTTGCCTTGTTATAGTTATCACTTTGTTGATAATTGGTAATATCTTTAAAGCCCATTTGAAATCTGTTTCTTTCATTTGTCTGTTGTTCACAAAGCTGAATACACAACAAATTTTTTCTCAAGATTTACATTGTTATAGTTATCACTTCGCTGATAATTGGTAACATCTTCAGAATTCATTACCATGAACTATCACTAAGCTGATAATTGGTAATATCATTTCCACTTACCTTAAACATTGTCACAAGGCTGACAGAAGGTAATCTCTTTGTTTCCCAAAGTGAAAACAGATATTCACATATTTTTGTGAATCTTTCTTTTCCCAGCAGGGACGTATTCACAGATTTCCCCCCACCATGTCATTTCTTTGATTTTTCTCTGGGTGGAACTTTTTTTCAATCATTTTGCATCATCCGCATCTTTTGGTATCTTAGGTCCAAAATTTGCGTATTCTGATATTTAAGTCTCTTTAGACCTATCAAAACGAAGATATTCATCTTCACCTCTCAGGTTAAAGAAACTTAAATAGGGGCATCTGTCATACCCCAAATTTTGACCTAATATACCACTTTACATTTGCATCATTTGCATAACTAACAGCTCAGACAGCATTAATCGGGTGTGGATTTCACAGGTCAAAATTAGGGTTTCATCAGATTTTCATCTGATTCAAGAGGCAATCAATTAGGTTTTGAGTTTTTCTCACCTCATTTGATCTATCTTGATCAAATCATCAACCTCTGATCATCAGATATCCGTTTCTCTCACAGATCAATCAAGGATCGACCAATTAGGGTTTTGATCGGGCATGAGTTTTCTCTGACTTTTTGAGCAAGAAATGACTTTTTTGGATAGATATTGGTAATTATATCTTATATACAACATCTTGACCTAATTTCTGGATTCAAAACATCACAGAAGTTCACAGACTTCATCAGTCAATTTTTGAAACATCTGATGAAATTTCATCTGCACTGAAAAGTCAAACTTTGACTTTTGGTCAAATTTTTCAAAACAAAACTTTTTCAATCATCAAAATACTTCAAATGATCCATCATGATCATAAAAAAATCAAAGATTTTGAAAAAGTCAACAAAAAGTCAAAAGTTCTAACACTTAGAAAAATTTCTAAGTGTTGAAATTTCTTATTTTTTCCAAACTTCATGCCATTTTTTCACCTAATTCCATTTTGAATTGGAAAAAACTCAAAACATGAAAGTTTTAGCTTGTGAAACAAGCTTTCCAAAATGTCCAAGAAATCTCAAATCCATGGAGTCTAGACATACTTTTGAAATTGAAACATAAGGCTTCATGAAACTTGATTTCCAAAATCCATAACTTCAATTATAGGTCATTTTTATGTTTTCTTCATCTAGAAGCAATCTAAACTTGCCAAATGGATGATTGAACTGATAAATATCAGTTAGAGGTAATAATTGAGAGGATTGGATCAAATTGTAAAAATGAGCACATGGTGAAAAAAGGAAGTTTCCTTTTTTGGCAAATGTCTTTCTTACCCCTTAAGTTATCCTTGATTTTCCAAAAGCTTGTACCTCTTTGCCTAACATTTCAGAACTTGTTGCCTATAAATACAGGTCTTGTTTGCCATTCAAACTACACCAAAGCAAATGCAAAATCATGCTTTCATTCTTCTTTCTTGAAAATCAAGCAACATAGTGCAAAATTGCCAAACATTGCATTTTTGAAAATCAGTTGAAAACATGTTAAATTTTGGTGTCAAACATGTTTCATGATCAACATCAAACCTGTTCAAAACTTAAAATCAACTTAAACTAGGCAAGAAATCAGAATTGCATGTCATGCTTTCAAACTTTCCAAAAACTGCCTTATGAATCGAATTTGAAGCTAGGCTTGATCAAACTGTGTTCTAATCACTCAAACATCATCACTATACTCCATGTACATGAGGCAGACCATTAATCTTGATCTGTAACAACTCTAACCAAGAAATCGAGTTCCATTTTTCAGTCTGTGCAGGTAGACTTGGCTGGAACGATTTGAGACAATTCAAGGCAAGCAGATCATTCACACAGCTTCCATACATGCCGCTGGTGCTCAAATGATCCACAAACAAGCTCTGGAAACACTCTTGCATTGAATTCGATTCTCACTTTCACAGGTATGAACACCAACTTCGAACTCTATGATTCCTTGCATCAATTGAAAAAAACTCATGGCCGTTTTGTTTCTGCACACATAACGATCAATAACCCTCAATAAAATCAAAGAATCATAAAACATACATCATTTAATTTGAATTCTCAGTTTTAGGGTTCATCATGGTTCCCAGAAATCCAAACATGTTAGGCTTAATATAAATGCAATTAACAGTCATATTCATGTTCGTGATGAAAAATCGAGCAAGTTTGATTTTTATTCAATTTCGTTGAAAAACGAAGATTATAGCTTGAATCATGGAATCTGAAGATCAAAACCACGAAGAACACTGCGCGCGTGTTCTTCATTTTTAAATTTTCAAAATTTCCAATGCTTTGTTTACACGTGCTCTAGTCCACTAAACATCAAAACACGTTTGGCTTGCTGGTAGCTTGCTTGCCTTTAGTCCTTTCTACCACGTGTTCACCCCTTTGGTCATGGGTTCAACTCCCATCAGGACCATTCTTTTTCATAACTTTCCAATTTTTCATGTTTTTTTACAAAACTTCCACAATTTTTTTGACCAATCAAAACTCCTTATTTTAAGGTGATTTTTTGAACACTTGTCAATAAATACATCTATTTTATGATAGTGCAAAAATTTTCAGAAAAAACTTTCATCTGATCATATTTTAATCGAGCCGAAAACGACGTTCTGAACACTTTTTCAAACCTCCTTTTAAGGTGAAACTTTCAAGTTTTCGACTTCCGATTCTTTTCAAAACTTCTCACAAATGAACCTCACATTTCAAAACATTTTCAAATCATTTTTCAAAACATTTCATCAAAACTTACATCTTTTACCACGATCGATCCGATTTAAACGATAAAACCAAATTCGTTTTCTCTCAAATTTCTCAATCGATCATGGGCCACCCTTATGGTGTAAGTCCCAACCCTTTATGTACATATTTAGTTTTACTTGTACATACTCAAATCATCATTGTCAATATTCAAACATAAACAAATTTCGTTCGTTTGTTTTCATTCGTTTGTTTATACACCGACGCCATTGGTATTGAAAGGAGCATTATTCCCTGTGAAACTGCTTTTAAACCAATGGGCCTCCCTCACGGTGTAAGTCCCATAACATTCTTTTATGTACATAATATTTCTTTGTACATATCAAACTCTCTTCAAATACATACAAATTTTTATCTGTACATAACACAGATACTTTCTATACTCAAGTACAAACAAACCTCGATCGTTTGTTTTTCACTTCACTTGTGTATACACAAAATAACATTCTTTATGTACATACCTTTTTCTTGTACATATCAATTTCTTTTTCATACAAATCTTTTTTTGTACATCATACAGATACCTTTTACAGATAAACTTCGATCATTCGTTTCCGTTTCATCTGTATATACACTGAATACCATTGGTATTGAAAGGAGCATTATTCTCTGTGAAACTGCTTTCAAACCAATGGGCCTCCCTTATGGTGTAAGTCCCAACCCTCCTATGTACATCCATCTTTCTCTGGACATAAATACTCGTTCGTGTACATATTCATTTCCTTGTACACAGTTCAAACTTGTAAATAATCAAGTTACGCTCGTTTTAAACGTTCGTTTCACAGACACTTGTTTATATTTCATAAACTTCTGTAAATAAACATCATGCATTGTTTATATTTCCTTCATAAACTCTTGTGAATACATATCACACACACACTTGTTTATACAACTGTCTAATTACAACATAATAATTAGTCTAACCAATAGGTTCCCCACAGTTGTAGCCTCCGCTTGGGCTTCATACAAGATAATTCATCTCCAGCATGAGTTTAGCCTCCGCTTGGGCTTCATACAAGATAACTCTCCCCACAGAGTTTAGCCTCCTCTTAGGCTTCATATAAGAAAACTCATTCATCTGAGTTTAGCCTCCGCTTAGGCTTCATATGAGACACACTCCCCTGTTGAGCCAGCCTCCTCTTGGGCTTCGTTCAAAAGAACTCCTCATTGAGTTTAGCCTTCTCTTGGGCATCATACAATGAAAGAGACAGGAAATCTCTTAACAGCCTCCTATTGGGCTTCCAATACAAAGAATCACCCGCGCTAAGATAGAACCCTGAAAGGATGGTTTCCTGGTGAAATCACTTTCAAAATCCCCAGAGAGTAAAATTTCCCGGTGAAATTGCTCTTAATTCCAAAAGGATGGTTTCTCGGTGAAATCCCTTTTAACACAAAGCCAGTCATATCCTATAGCTTCCTCTTGAGCTTCATACAAGGACCCTCGATGACCCTCGGAATGCCTCCTCTTGGGCTAACAATACAAGGACCCATGGGCTTCTTAAAAGCATCCCTTTAATACAATCAATTTCTCCTTGAGATTTAGACATCTATCATCTCTATGGAAGAAGTATCTCATCTATCATATCACATACAGTCAAAAACTTGTCAAACTCTTTTCAAACTTTTTTTTCAAACAAAAACATCTCTTAATTGTAAGTGGTAACGCTTGTATACTCAAGCAAAACACCCAATGCTTACAGTTAAAAGATTCAAACATCTTTTTCAAAACATCTTTCTTAAACATGTAAGTGGTAACGCTTGTACACTCAAGCAAAACACCTAATACTTACGATGAAAGATTTTTATCAATCAAACTTTTCAAAAATGTATGTGATGAAATAGATTAGATACATTTTTCATTAAGATGACATCTGTCTGTCTCTTACTAACATCTCGTTGCTTTCCACTAGCATAAGTGGGAACTACGATTGCTCTGACTTTCTCAACATCCTTTTGAGAATACGTAGGCACAAGGTCTCATCCTTGCCGAGAAAATTTCTTTCTCCCCCAGACCAAACAAACCATAGATCCCTTTAGATTCGAGCTACAAATGCTCTGATTCCCACTAGGGGGTATGTATGCAGAAGATCCACAGATCTTTGCGAGCACAATAATAACAAACCTAGAATCCACATAATCTATCATTCTTAAAATCCCAAAGGAGAAACTTTCCCAATCATAGAAATAGCAATTAAAACACACAAACATATCAAACATATTCATATATAAAAGCTATAGATAACTATATATATTTAGGGTGCTCCATCTATTCCCTTTATATAACAATCCCCCTTACTCAAAATCTCCCCAATGCGTTGCGTCTAGTTTGCGCTAGTCGTTACGCATACCAATATCAATTGAGGGTATTTCAGCTTTCCCCTTTTTCATAATCATTAAATCATCTTTCTTGTGTTGAAAATAATAAAGCTTGATGCTCGCGGCATCTTTATAAACAAATCAAAAGATTAAATCGTTTCGAGCCAGAGAATCCGAACTCACGTTCGCATCCTCTAGCACGTCACCTTTTAACGCGAACACAAGGCACAATCATACTTAACCTCAATAATAAGTCCATATTAATTTATAGACATGTCACTTACCATGAACATGTCCTACCTTACCAAAATCGTAATCTACCATTTACTTATAATTACCACTCTAGTCATGTTCCAAGAACTCGTAACTTCTTACCAACATTAAAATTTAACTAGATAATGTTGCACCAAACATAGATGTTGAGCCAATAAATTCAATTAATGACATAATTCAAATTAATGTCATTAGTGACTATGAACCTGATGAAACAACACAACCTTCCAATAACTCTGATGACAAAATTCTAAATGTATCTCACAATCACCATGACCAAAACATAAGAAAACATGATAAAATAAAACATCAACCAAGCCACCTAAAAGACTACATATGCAATGTTTCATTGACGCCAATAAATAAAAATCTTCAAGTATTTTGTACCCTATATCTCATTATCACTCATATGTTAACATTTTAAAGCTCCGTCATGTTTTTACTATGTCTATCAATGCTGCTAATGAGCATTCTGACTGCAATCAAGCAAAAACTCAAGAATGTTGGATTAAAGCCATGAATTATAAAATTTTAGCTCTACAATAAATCAAGACATTAGTTTTTGTTGATCCTTCAAAACTTGTCAAACCTATGGGAAGCAGGTGGATCTATAAGATCAAACACAAAGAAGATGAGATAGTTAAAAATACTAAGACTCATTATAAACTACATGTAGAGTAACAAAATACTTGAAGGGATCATGAGGTCATGTCATATTATTCAGTAGATATGCTCGGCTACAATTAATTCGTTTTATTGATGCAGATTGGGCTAGTAGCATTGACACTTGCAAATTTACTAGTGGTGATTGTTTCTTTCTTGGTTCTTAATTGCTTCCATGGAGAACTAAGAAACAACACACAATTTCAAGAAGCTCATCTGAAGCGGAATATTGAGCTTTATCATTTGCATAGTGTGAAATCCTATGGTTAATCGCTTTGCTTAAATACTTGAATTTTAAAGCAACAAAAAGTCTAATTTTGTATTGTGACAACTAAAGTGCCATCCACATAGCAGCAAACATGGTTTTTCATGAGAGGACAAAACATCTAAAAATTTATTACTACTTTGTTCGTGAGAGGATCCAAAAGTGCATGTTCAAACTTCTACCTAATCACACTAAAGCACAACTTATTGATTTCTTCACAAAGCCTTTTCCTTATTTCCAAGGTTAACATGTTATAAATTTATCATGTTCAACTTGAGGGGAGATTCTGAAATATAACTAACCATAACTGGTTACTTGAGTAGCAAGCCATTGACTTAAGTCACTATGAGTAGTTATTGTTGTTGTTAACTTACTATAATAGGATGATAACAATTAGTTAGAAGTTAGTTACAAGCTCCAGTGGTTATATATATATATATATATATATATATATATATATATATATATATATATATATACACACACAACTATGTAACTAACTTCTCATCTTAATGCAAATCTACTATTGCTCATTATTACTTAATCTTCTTCTTCTTCTTCAATATGGTTTCCACCATTTTTGTCTAGAACTTTCAGAAGTTTATGAAGAAAAATAAAACTAATGAAAATCCTTGACCTAATGAAAATCCTTGAAACAACTACAACCAACATTACTGGAAGGAAAATGGAACATATGATGTTACACAAACAACCTATATTTTTAGGAAAAACTAATCATCACCCTAATTACCTAAAAATCATATATCATAAACATTCACCACTAAACTATTGGATCATTAATTCAGGATTCAACATTAGGGAACATTTTTACACTAGGGCATTTCTTAATGAGCCTCACACTTTGTGTGAGACACACCACATATTTACTAAAAATCTTTAGGCTTTGTTTCGGAGTTTGGATGGGAAGGGAGGCTAGGGCTTAGATAAATACGAAGGATTGGATGGAAAGATTTGAAAAAATTTAGTTTGGAGATTTTTAGAGGGTTTGTTTTATTCAAAACACCAAAATCTCCTAGTTTAGTGGAACTCAAAATCTGTATTGAATGAGGGTTTGGGAAGGCTTAGACAAATTGTTCTTGTTATTATAGTATTTTGCAAATTATAAATATATTAATGATAAGCATTATTTTATCAATCTAAACAAAATTTTCTCTTTTTCTTTTCAAAAAATTATAAAAATTTCTATATATTTTAAAAAAAAACATTTTTCGAAGCTCTTCCTTCCCATCCCCTCCAAACTCCAAAACAAAGGCTAGTGTGATAGTTGTGTAGGTTCTTTAACTTACAAAGTGCTCAATCTCCACTTTTTAAATCAATGTGAGACTTCCTCACATTTGTTTCTCAATACTTCCCTTTCACACTTGTTTTTCTCAACATAAACATGTTACAAAGAGGTGATTCCTAGATTCCAAGATTTTGCTTGCAAGTTTAATTAAAGGAGAGTGAAAGAGAAAACTTCCAAGAAATAAGATTTAAACAAAAAATAATAAATATTTTGTTCATTTTTATTGGGTGCATATTGTAAAACAACATATATACAATATGTATTTTATGTAGAGGTAACATATGGAATAAGATGTTCCAGTATGAGCTCCAGCATTTGGCCTCAGTCTACAAACCAAGACTTATGATCTGTTTTTTTACGTTTGTAGTATTTGCTAATTCTTACTTGATTACTAATTGTGTGTTCATGCATGAATGAATTTGTGATTACATGATTGACTGTTATGGAGTATTCATTATGTGTGGCAACCTCATGATTTCTTACTTGTGTTACTGATATATTTTCTTCTACTGCTATTACTACGACTACTACTGCTACTACTACTATTACTACTAGTGTTGCTGCTTCTATGTCTACTACCACTACTACCGCGCTACTACCGCTGCCACTGCTACCACCGCTACCTTCACTACCACCACTACCACTACTACTACTACTACTACTACTACTGATGTTTGTCCTAAGTATGAGCTGTTTATGATACTCAGTTGTGTTTGTCTTAAAGAGTTATTTTGTCAAAATATGTCAAATGGGGAAATTTTGCTCCTTTTGAATTGGACATATTATGCAAAATAACATGGCATGTTCAAGTTGTTTATGTGAAAAAGGACATATGTGGGAAATATGTCCCATAATGAGTGTCATATCTGGCCCTTGTCTGCAATCCAATGTGGAAGGTGTTTTGCGTATTATTTTTTTATTGTTTTGACCAGATTTGTTGCAAGTTGTTAAGCAATGTTTGCGTGATATTTTTCGCATCTGTTTGGAGATTTAAATTTGAGTTAAAAATAAATCATATCTTTTTGGAGACTTTTATAGAACAAAAAAATAATAATAATATCAACTATTATTTTGGATGATATCAAATCAAGTATTCAAGGAGAATAGCCCAGAGGTATGACTCAAATCCAGAGTTTGAAGTGTGCATGTATCGAAAACTCTTTATGTTAGGGTTTATATTTTTGAGTCTTTATTTGAGTTATTATTATGCACCAGTACAGAAACTAAATTAATATATGAAGAGATAGATTTTTGTTTGTTAGCTGAATATGTAACACATATTATTCCTATATACTAATTCTATAAGTATGAGAATAAAGTTTGTTGTGATTTTATTACGACACACACACATACACATTTTCAAATAATATTATCATGAAAAAGTTGTCATATCACATGATATTTTTGTGATTTTGGTAGCACTGATGTGTTGCTAGATAGCACTCATTGTTTATTATATTAAATGTATGATTTAATATAATTTTCAACGTCACGAGAACCTCCAGGATCACACACACGTATAGACATATTGATGAGAGATAAAATAAATAAGAAACAATGTAAGATAAAGTGTATTTGAGATAAATATGGAACACTATAAGGTACAATATACTTAGGTGAAAAGTGGAACGTCGTATAATATAATAATAGTTAATATTATTATTCTTATTATTATAGTTATTAAATATAATAATAATAATAAAATATGTTTATTGTAATAATATTAATTATAATAAATTATTATTATTATTATTATTATTATTATTATTATTATATGATGCACTTAAATTTGGCTTTTAGCTTGTAGTCCACCCAAGTGGTTCTATAAATACAACCCTTGTGCATAAGCTTTCTCAATTAATGACATTCAATTTGTGAAACCCTGGCCGCAATTCTCCCTTTCTCTCTCAATCAAAGTCTTCATTCGTAGAAGCTAACACTGAGATTGAATGCATTATGTTTGTGTGGACTGGGCGTAGGCGTTATTCTTAATTCAACGCTCGTGATTATTTATCCAGATCTGCACCAAAGTTGTTAATCTCCACAAAATGTAATCATTCTATCACTGGTCATGCATCATTTGTAAGGATCAAGTAAAGGAAATTTTTTATTTTGTGTTCCATTTTATTTCACGGTTTTCCTTCAGTAGTATCAGAGCCAAACCATGACTGGATAGTTTTTTTTATTTATAATTTGTGTTTTAATTCAATTAAACCACATAATAGATTAAATAATAAAGAAAATTAAATTTTTTTATCATGTGTAAGATTTGGATGAATCAATGTATATTATGCTTAATAATATAATATATGTATCGTGAAGCAGTGATACATCGATCATCTATAAGTTACACAAAAGTGTTTATCGTTGCACCTTGTATCGCAATTTCCCTTCAATTCAACACCCAACAAGGCACAAAAAATTGATATGCAGAATCTAAATCTATGTAATTAAGATAAAACAAACAACATATACCACCATGATCCACTGAGACCCAATGCCTAAACATATTTTTTCTCGAAGCAACCCTATTCTAAAGAAGTTGTTAGGATAAAAATATAAATTTAGAAGGGAGCTTAATTCTTCTTGACAAAAGGCAAGAATAGACTAAACCTAGTAACCAAAACTTTGGTAAGCAGTACAAAATAAAGAAACACTAAATAGGTTGATCTAATAGAGAAAACACCATCATCATTGTGACACCAAAACAAAAAATCAGTACTATAGAAAAAGTGACATCTTGAATAGTTTGGACAAACATGTTCCTCCTATATCTAGGATCCCAATCAAGTCTCCATCCTTTTTTTGGCCCATGGACCCAATAATATGGTCAGCCATACAAATATCTTAAATAGGGGAATATACATAAACATTGAACCTTGTTTTTGCAGGAAATATGTGTTGTTTTGACGATGACAACTGTAGAAAGATCATTAATCTTATTCAACCTATAAAAGATGCAAAATCATTCCAATAAAATGAGATATAACAACATAAAATCAACATGATAGAGATGCAATATGATGACTAATATAGAAGAGAAATGAAAGTACTCTCAGTAGAGTAAACGATCCAAGCTTTTATAAATTCAACCAAAAAGAGCAATAAAACAACATTCAACATAAAAAATATGCAACATGATGAATAAAAAAGTAAATTAGATTATACAAGCCATGGACTTGATAAGAAAGACTCGAATAAGGATAAAAGAAATCAAAGCATTAGATCATCCCAAAGCAAAGGTCAAACATATGGAATACATCAAACATAAGATCTAGACTGATCACCCTAAAACACTAACTGAGTGAATCAATGTAAGCAACGGTTTTTTCTCTTTGAAGTAGTTGACTATAAGCACACACATACTTTAAATCTTTTTATAAAATGTTTTTGAAAATAAAATGTCTTGAAGAAATATGTATGAGTTGCTTAGAAAGAAATGAGAACATTCAAAAAGCCAAAAAAAATTTAACTGGATTTAATCTATTAGCACAATCAATTAGATTGGTGCATTTTTTAAGATAAAGCAAATTGAATGTACCCAATAGATTGGCAACAACTACATATTACTTCTCATCTATTTTTGAAATTATAGTAGTTATGTTTTAATGACTTAGTCGATTGGTTCAATCGATTGGTAACAATAAAAAATAATTAAATGAAATTTCCTCTTTTGGATAATTTGAACACTATAAATAGAGATATCATTTTCCGGTTCAAATTATGTAGAAGATGAAATGTGTATTGACACTTTCTCTCTAAGTTTTTCTTTGTCACTTTCTCTTACTAGTTCTTATAGCCAAATGCTTTTGTGACGAAAGTTCTTTTGTAAGGAGAGGGTTATGTATTCCTGGGTTGGTAGAAATGTATAAAGTTATTCAAGGTTGTTATTTTTTCACCTTGATGAACACCATCTATGTTTAGGGAAAAAGTTATGCGGTTCGAAGCTAAAATTATTAAAAGCTTTTGTTTGGGATTTGAGTGATAAATCCCATGTTCCTGAGGTTGAATATTGTTAATGTTGATGATTTTCCCTTAGGGATATTTTAAAACCTTTTTAATTATGAAGGTTGAAGATTATCAATGTGAATGAACTTACTGATAGGTTCATGGTTATACCGTTATAAAATCATAAGTTAGTTGATCAACTTGTTAAAATAATAAGAGGTTAATGGTTACCATGTTAAGTCATATTGAGCACATATATTTTTTAATAGAGTGAAATGGTGGTTCTTCAATCAATAGCTGGTAGAGGAGCTTGGCCAATTTGATCTCAACAATGGAGAAGATGCAAATGTTGATATATTTCGTCTTGTATTTATCATGGTTGTAGGAAAACAAAAAATTTCTTGTATAACAGGTTTTGTGAGTTTCACCTACTAAAAGCTTTCAAGTACTTAATGTAAATTCTCAACACCAATTCTTGAGGAGAGAAGTAGGTCCTTCAATTTTGACTGAACCTCTATATATCACGATGTTTTTCTTATCACTTAACTTTTTACTTTTCGCATTTTTATTTCAAAATTATTTTTCCGCTGCTAAGTTATAAAGAAGTTTTTGAAAATCTAATAGATCTTAGGTTTTAGAAAACATTTTTCAAACTACGTTTTTTAATCTTTGAAAAAGTTTTCAAAACCATATTTTTCCAAATCACACAATTCACCCCCCTCTTATGTGTGAAGTCTCAAGTCCAACAATAAACTAGGGTTAATCCAAGAATGTAAAGGCTACCACCTAACATCCTAGACAAACCACTGAGTCGTCACGTCAACATTTGTGTCTAAGAGAGAGACCCCTTCCCACCTAGATGAAGTTGCACTAAAACCAATAGACCTTCCACCAATAAACTATGAAACTACACGAGACCCATATATAACATATACTATATCAAACCAAAGAAAATTTCCATTCAGACATCTGTACATATAATTATCTATAATAGCTAAATTTATCAAATGACGATATATGAAACCCATAACACGCAAACATCGACTCACCTAACCTAAATAATATTTTAGATTCCTTTTATTACCTCAAAGGAAACTCCTTATTAGTATCATTAATCTCTTCCAAACCTTTATTGTCATATTCAAGAAAGACGAGTCAAACAATGATAATGGAGTTTAGGATCGAGTAAATAAAGATCACTGACCCACCAAAACTAACATATTTGTTACTCGACAAATCAGGACTATTAAAAACAAGCTTGATAAGAGTTCCCAAGTGACTCATTTTCAAGGAATTGCCCCAATGGGAAGGAAAAGGTTGAATCTAATATTTAAAGTGCAAGAAGTTGTCATCTAGGTTCATGAAGTTTGCGCTCATATTTACTTTGATAAGGAAAATTTTAGCAAAATTTTCCCGAAGCCATAAACCTACCTTGAAAAATCTTAAGGATTATTTTAATAACTCAAAGGTTCTCAAATCTAGCCTCACCCTAATTCAGTGTGTCGTAAGCACACTAAAGATGAGAAACTTCTAGATTACAAGACCCAACCTTAAAACCAACGAAAAAAACTAAGTCCACCACCCTATGAAACAAGTTACTCATCCCCTTAACAAAAAATGGAACATGGTCATGCGATCTCCGTATTTAAATACTTTTGAATATTAATTTTGGGTGAGACAGTCATTGACCAATAAAATAAGATTCGTAGAGAACACACAAGCGCATATATAATTTTGTCATCTATCACTAATCCCAAACCCCAAAACATATTATTAAGAGAAATTCAACTTACATAGTTATAATCCTTTTCAAACTAAAATTTAAAATTAAGAAATCATTCATAGACTTCTTAGATAAATCAACAATATCATTAACAATCGTTACACCATCAACAATATGTCTTATTTTAATGAAACAAATTTGTTATGAGGGTTACGTTTATATAGGATAAGAGATAATATGTTCTCAAAGACTTTCACAACTAGTTTATACATAGATCTGACCGGGGAGATCAGGCGAAAGCCTCCCAAATGACTAGGTAAATCAACCTTAATAATAAGATTGACAAAATAAGAGGAAAGTGGTGGTTTAAAGAAATAAGGCTAAATAAATGGTCAAACTTGATTTAAATATCTGTTATAAGAAGGTTCTATAACCTTCTAAAGAAGTAAAATTTAAAAGTGTGAAGACCCAAACTCTTGTTACCCTCACATTGAGCCACAACCAAGTTCTATTCAGAGAGTGAAATGATCAGATAAAACTAAAATCCCCAGTGGACACACACAAAAATGACTAATAACGGATAGGATAAAAACCCGCAAAATAGGTACTAGTATGTACACGAACAATTACCAACGAAAATAATTAAGTATGTGTACACGGTACCTTAGTACCCAACCCGCCTTATACTCGCACAACATATATTTATATAATTTTATTTTTTATTATTATATTTACATGTTAATTCATCAATTTTATTAAATACATCACAATTAAGCTTCTAAGCATTTTAAAATAAAATTTGTTTATTTCTTAACTCAATAATATCATCCTTAATTTTTTTAAGTATTGTTAAAAATTGAAAATGACATGATAAATTATAATTATATAATATTTTTTCATTAGAAATACGGATAAACGGATATATGTATGTGTACTTAGGTATCCATAGAATACGGGACTGGTAAAAACATTTCTACCCACGCGAAAATGGGTTTGAGTACAAAGATTTTTTGAAATCACATATATGAGGACGATATTATAATACCCTGTCCAAATCCTATCCATTGTCATCCCTAAACGGACCATACCTCGTCTTTTCAAAAGACTTTTACACCTCACAAAAGACGTAAACAATATTAACTATTTTTAAAAATTGTTCTTAATTATTTATTATGGAAAAATCAATATATCAAATTATACAATAAATAATTAACAAAATTATAATAAAAAGAAAATTAATTCATAAAAATAATAAATTTAAATAATATTTTAATATGTGTAAGTAAAATTCAAACTACAATTAAAATACATATATCATTAAATAATTTAAAAGAATTCAAATTTAAGTTTTGATAATGAACTTTACTAATATTTTCATCTTCTTCGAATTATTGAAACACTATTTTTTTCTCAAAAATTTAAGTGAAAATAAATTTATAAATTCTCAAATAATCGGTTTGTTTGTTTTAGCTTTAAAAAGTTTTGTTTGTATTTTTAAAAATAAATTTGTATCAAATTGTTTTTTAAATATTATAAATTTTTTATATTTATTTTTCTAAATTAAAAAAATAATTTTGATAAACATAAATTATTAAATATCAAAATATATTCAAAATCACAATTTTTTAAAAAAAAACTGTGTTTTAAAATGATTTTTATGAAAAATTACTTAAAAGTTGTGTTTCAAAAATGATTTTAAAAAAGATTTTTTAAAATAGTTTTAAATTTTCTTACACAAAATTACATTATACTGTGAAAATCATTTTAAGAAGAAGAAAACAACACAAACTGGCCCACAATTTGTTGAATCTAGTAGCATATTACTGATGAAAATTAAGATTATGAAATCGTGTACACTATGTGATTATCCCCATTTTTGAAGTAAAAATAACTACCTATGCTCTAGTAACGCATTAGAAATTAATATATTTTAAGAATATGTGTAATTAATATATTAGAAATTAAACTAAATATCTTTTATAAAAAGTATTTTTTTTTTTTATTTGATATTCATATATTGGTTAGCATGACTCTTATATTATTTATCCATATAGACCATATCTATATCACCAACCCAAGTAGGGTTTCATTCATGAACACCCATTTCGAGGGGGTCAGATAGCCATTAATTATATCTGAACACTTCATAGCAATACTGGTATGTGGTTGTCCATTAAGATCTGAACACAACACAAAATGGCTGGTAAAGGTTCATCAATGCTTTCTTATAACGTGGCATCATCTCTTTGCAAAAAACAATTGCATAAAGGTCTATACATATGCTATAATAAATTGCAAATATGGACACCTCATGTATTAATTCGAGTTGTTAAGTCTTAATCATACAAGTAAAGATTGGTGATTGTCTGTATGATTACTAACTAATTCCTTAATCGCAATAATGAAATATATTATAGAAGAAATGCAAGAGTGACACTTGGTAATATTTTAAAGAGTGGTTTTACTTTTAATTTTTTTTACATAAATCATAGGGGTGGGTGGTGGTTGTAAACAATGGTAGTGTTTTATTTTGAAATCATGGAGGAGGTGGTTGTAAACAATATTAATAATTGCATTCTTGTAATTCTTGATTTCTAAATTCGTAATAATAATTATTTTTCATATAATAATCTATCAATTATTGAATTCTTTTTTTGAGTTGTGAGTTGACCATATTCTGAAAAAAATATTGCTTTTATAGAACAGACAAGATGCCAAGAGATTAAGATGACATTTAACTTTTTTTGGACAGATATCTTATCTTTTTGTTCACCATTCAACTTTCTACCAACATTCTATCTCTCGTATCACTGTTCTTTTAATTCTTGACAAATAGAATTGGTCTTGTTAAATCAAAGAAGGTTGCCCTCGCTAGCAAGGTATTATCAAAAGGCTCTACTGATATATAAATGATAAGGAGGAGTTATGTTAATATTGTGCTATGATAAAAATTCTGGGTATTTCAGAGTTATGATTTGAGGAGTTGTATGAGTCCATTATTTTTGGGAGTTCAGGAAAGTCTGGAGCACCAAGAACTCAATATTTCATGACCACAAAAGAGGGGATGTCACATTTCCATCCAAAACTTTAAGTTCATAAGTATATGATTATCTCTTATAAATTCAACATTCTACTCATATATAAGCGAAGTGAGAGTTAACCACTCACTCTTCCACCAAATATTCGTCTCCACATGCGTGAGTTCCTCACATTCCTATAACTAGATCCAACATAGGATATAGCTTCCGCTCTCCTACCAAGCTAAATCACAACCCTGATTCCATTTATGGGAAGTTCAGATGGCGCCAGAAGTGTCCATAGGCTAAATATTCAGAATACAAGAGACATTTGTGTTGAAATTATAGATTAGATTTGATTTGGTTTAATATTTAAATATAATCCAAGTAGTGTATGCCCAAGCCCAATTAGGGTTGTATATAAATAGTCATAGTGTGTATCCTTATTTTGTACAATATAGTTCAAGTGAATAATAAAACCCTTATTTTGTACAATATAGTTCAAATGAATAATAAAACTCTTATTTTCTTATTATTCTCTATTTTTCTCCTCATTAAAAGTGTCTCACGCACTAACAAACTAGTATCCAGAGCTTCCAGTTATTGTTCTTGATCGATTTTTCAAGAGTTTCATGTCAAACATTGTATTTTCATGGCAAGTGAATCAATCGCTGCGAAGATGGCTAGTGATAAGGGCATTTTAAATTCTTTTTCAATGCTTGACGGCAAAAATTAGATCTGATAAAAAAATAGATGAAATCCTTGTTTGGCTTCCATGAAACCCTAGAAGTGGTTATCGACGACATTCTTGAGTTGGATGCAAATGTAACTGAAGCACAAAAAATTTCCCGCAACGAAGTCAAGAAGAAAGATTGCAAGGCTGCTTATTGCATTTAGACAACGGTCGATGCTGCTAACTTCGACATAATCTCTCATGTTGAAACGACGAAAGAGGCATGGGATATTCTGGTGAAGTATTACGAAGGAGGTGAGAAAGTCAAGGTTGTCAAGTTACAAACCCAATGTCGACAATATGAGTTATCGATGGGAGAAGACGCAAAAAGTTGCAGAATATGTGTCGAAGGTTTAGAAACACGTCCATCTCATGAAGGGTTGTGGTTAAACCATTACTGATAAGATGATAGTTGAGAAGTTAATGAGAATGTTGATCTCTCATTTTGATCAAGTTATCATAGCCATTCAAGAATCCAATCAGCTTGAAACCCTAAAAGTGGAAGATTTTGTTGGCTCGTTGGTGGCGCACGAGATGAGGATTATTGAAAAGAAAAGAGTTCAGGACTCGATACAGACACTGCAAGCTCAGTTATGGAAAATGGTGCTTCCAACAAATTCAAATGCAAAGTTGACAAGACCCATGGAAAGAATTTTTGGTCGAATCCTCACAAGCATCAAATCAAAGATAGAGCTTCTGAATCCTTGAAAAGAGGATGAGGAAACTATCAAAAGGACAAAAAAGATATAAAAAAAAAGGTGTGCAATTCTATAATTGTGAAAAGTGGGTCACATAGCCAAGAACTGTTGGTACAAGAAAGACAACAGATCGACAAGCAAGGACAAATGATCGAACCTTACACGCCAAGATTCAGATGATTCCGAAGATGGTATGCTTTTTATGGATGCAATTATAAATTAACCATGTCGAATCCAAGATCTGGTTCCTCGACTCTGGATGCTCGAATCACATGATTGGCCAAAAGGAGTGGTTGGCAGATTTCGACGAGTAAAAAAAGCGCAAAGTAATGGAGGGAAATCTATGATCAAAGATGTATTATATGTACCTGGAATAAATTACAACCTGCTAAGTGTTGGACAACTAGTCGAAAAAGGTTTCTCAATTGTCATGAGAGATGGGGATTTAAAATTGTTTGTCACCCAGAACAATTTGGTCTTGAAATTTCCTCTGTCGAAGAATATGAAATTTAAGACCTTGATCAGTTCGACTGAAGTACAATGTGTAAAAATCGTTGTCGACCACAAGGATAGTTTGTTGTGACATTTGAGGTTTGAACATTTTAATTTTCGATCACTCGATGAACTGATTACTCAAGATATAGTTATTGGTATTCCAAGTGTTGAGATACTTGACAAACTTTGTGAAGGTTGTTTAGTTAGAAAGAAATCTGAAAATTCTTTCGTTTTGACTATGCCAATGAGATCATCCTGCATTCTCGAAGTGGTACATTCATATGTATGTGGACCATTATTGCAGCGGTATAGAGACAAGCAAAGAGTTGGTAATATTTTTACCGGGTGATATATACCGGTTAGGTTATATCGTATCGTGTCCATAGAGATTGGTTATTGATTCGTCGTTCGACAATTCTACCGTTAATGAGTTTGAGATTGAATGAGTTGAAAATAAAAGACAAATAAATAAATGAACAAAAAGTATAAAGGATAGACAACTTGTCCGGAACGAATGCACACTACCTGTCACAGACTTAAATCTATCGTCCAGTTATACTCGACCTACGATACTCGTCCGTGTCATCACATACCTCTCACAACCTAAGTTATTTCTAACCCAAATTGAGAGAATCACCTCCCGATATCACCTCGTCACTTCCATACCAATCTCTGACATACTTCACCGACGCAGAGGCATTAAGATCAGATACTCTATAGTGAATGTCAGCTATAAACCTATCTCTAGCATTCAGAAACTAACAGATAATCATCCTAGGTAAGAATCTAAGCAGTCTATCTCTAGCAAGCTCGAATCCCTAACATAGAGTAAAAACCTAAGATAACTACCAACACAAATTCATAAAGCAGACTTTATACAACGCTAAGGGCGATAAATATACATGTGTTCAGAGTAAATATACATACATAACCAACAAAATAGAGAAATACAAAGAGAAGAGAGGAGATACACTACTCATTTACACCGGTTTGTCAGAGCCTATCGAAGAGTAATCCACCTCTAATCATTCGTGAGCAAGACTCTAGTGTTGTTTTCTAAACTAATCTATCAAAAACTATATGGATGCTGGAATTGGGAGCAAGAATCTCACCCACCAAAACCATCCTCAAAAAAATGAAATGAAATGAAAGTATAAAGAAAATCTGGTTCTGTACAGTCGCCCGACGAACTAAAAGCTTTGCCCAGCGAATCTTCTATTAACTTGGCCCAAATTAAGCCACGTTCTCAAATAACCAAAAATATCCTTCTTCGCCCAACAAAGGTCAGCCTCGCCCGGCGAAATATTTATTTCCTCGCCCGACAGCTAGAAGTGAAACAAGTTAGAGCGAAATCCAACTTTCTCCATTTGCACTTTCGCCCGGCGAAATATCCCTCGCCCGATGAAACTGCCCAGGCAACAACTTTTGTTGCTTTTCTTGTGGCTTCCAATGGCTTCCACCTTCAAGCCTTATTCCTTTATTCGATCAAAAATGCATCTTGGAGCTCCATTTGGACTTTATTCTCAATGCTTCAATAATGCAACAAATACCTACAAAAAATATATACACAACTAATCAAAAGGTACAATATGTGCACAAAACACAATAAAACGTATTTACAACAAAAAGTCGGGATTATTCAACTAAATATCAACAAAAGAACAGATAAGTGCCACAAAATGTATATACAAAATAATTACATTTTGGCACTTATCAACTCTCTCCAACTTGACACATTGTTTGTCCTCAAACAAAGTCAAGTAAACCTAAAGAAACAAAAGACGATAATCAAAGAATCACGAATCAATAAGTTTTTAAAATGAATAACAAATGTATGGTTCAAAAAAAAACGTACACAACAAAATACAAACTTACCACTATCTTACAACGATAACATATAAACGAAATAAATCCTAAGTACAAAAATCATGCAAAACATTCTAAAACAAAACAAGCTCAATCATGAATCACACCTAGTAAAAATTCATCGGTAGATGATGAACACACAAAGGTGAGGGATAAAAAATACTCCTCCACAATCTTGAAAACAATAGACTAAATTATGCATTCATCCAAAAACGTATTGAAAATACAAATGCAAGAATCACAATGGCTTTTCAAGGTTGTAATGTGGTTTGATTAACAAACAAATGATAAGTCCTAAAGCTAATCGAAACAAAAACTTTCCTAAACCTAAGGGAGTGATCAACTCACAAAGTTCTAAACAATATAATTCCAATCAAACTTATTCTTCATCACAAATTTCTTCTTCATTCCATTTGGAACCACCATCGTTTCTTCTTCTTCCTCTCTACTTCACCACCACCAATCGCGCCACCAAGTTTTTTTTACAGGTTTTCATTATCTTTATACTTTTATTTCTTTCTTCTGATATGTGTTAATTTTGTATTGTAAATTAAAATTATTGATTAGGGTTAGTCCATTATCTCCATTCACTCAAAATTTCTTATTTGACTTCAAGTAACGTGTTAGGGTTGGAGTGGCCAAGGAATTCCAAACAAACTGGTTGCTTCAAGGTATTTTTTTTATCTTGGTCTAATATTAGGATTGTTGAATTTGGTAATATGAAAAATTATGGACAATTTGGTTTATGAGGTTTCTAATTTAAATCCTAGATTAAGCCTAAGATATTTGGATTTTAATTATGAGGTTGGTATTAGTAATATGTGATGATTTTCGAAATTTTTAGTCATCGATTACATTTGTGGAGGTTGGAGAAAATTTAAGCTTCTATTTGATAACATGGTTCACCATAAAAATACTATGATAAGGGATAAAGATGTGTTGATGGAAAATACTCTAACTTTCGTATCGATTATTATGTTGATAGTACATCTACTTGCATATGTATAATGTGTTGAACTTAATCAAATTAGCTCAAATAAGTTACTTAATTTTTGGTAGATTATTGATTTCATCATTTTGAGTAATGAGTAATGTTTTGTTTTCTAATAAATCGGTAATGTTAAAAGCGGAAGGTGCGGCCGCTATAGCGGCGCGATGCAGAAAATGCAGCCATGTTGCTTCTGGTCATACCGGTTTAGCGCAATAGGACAAAGCGGCCGCATTACAGCTGGTGCGGCCAAGATCGCGGGTTCTGGCGCAGAGCGAATGCGGCATAAAGTGGAAATTTTCCAGATTTTGAAATCACCGTTTGGTTGGCCCTAACACCAATATTTTAAACCTTTTGAAACCTAAAGGAAATTGTTCATCTTTATCGTTATCAGGCTCTTCTACAAGAAAAACAGCTCCGAATAGAAAAAGAAGAAGATGAAAAAGAGAATACAATAGAATAGAAAGAGAGAAGCTGTTTTCGAAAAAAAGAAAGAGAAGAAAATGATATAAAAGTTGGCAGAGAAATATTTAATATAAATAAATGAGAAAGAGTTGAAAAGTCAAAAAATTCACAAAATCCAATGCACATTGTATACCACACATACATAACCTATATACTATCACTACATATATATATATTTAAAAAGAATAAAATAACTATTATAGAGGGTTAAGACTTGAGAGTTTTGAAAAGTTATAAAATTTTCACAGATGTACTATACAAGACACATACATAACCTATAGAAAACAATATAGGTTTAAAAAGAATAAGAATAAATAATAGGTGTAATGATAATAGTAATAGTAATACTAATAATTAAGCTTTAAAAAAAATACTACATACTACATAGCACACAACATAAGGCAATAATAATAATATTTTAAGATTTAGATATTAAGTGTTTATTTTTTTGAATTATATTGCTATTTAGATGTATGTTGCAATATTTTGAAATTAAAAAAATATTTTGCTTAAGACCGTGTTGCTAAAATAGTGCCTACACCGCTCCCCGCTTCCGCGCCGCTTCTATTTTGGGGTTGACCGCACTGCACCACTTTCCGAGATTAATAACATAGTAATGAATAATGAACTTAACTAATTATCTATGATTCTTTTATTAAATTAACTAAATTACTATGATTTCTTTTATCGATTTTTTTAACTTAACCAAATTAACTCAAATAAGTAACTACCGATTTTATATATCTATATAGTTTTATTATAGTGACTAGTCTATTCAGCTGAATAATTCAGTTTAATCCGATTTGATCATATGGTTCTACCATTGACCTAATATGCTCACTGGTTTGATGATCAATCCGTTTTTAAAAATATTGATTTGCACTATGTGTGGGAATATTAAAATCTATATATTCAAATGGTTAAACAATTGGTTTTTTATAGGATATTTTTAAGTGGAAATTAACTAAGCATAAGATCCTATTTTAGAGAATTGACTTTTTTCATAACTAGATCAAAGGTTGTCATCTATTATATACTATCGAATATACTTAATGAATATACACAGAGTTAAGGTCAAGATCTGCACATACTCTAGTAGGATCATTATGGAGCCTTGCTACTTTATATTAAAATTTAATGTTATGTGTTGGTTAATAGACAAAGATATAAGCTATTAGGTAATGTATTGGTCTCGATGTGTTGAGATTGACCTGAGATATGAGTGAGAGTAACATGTGGTAAAATTAATAGCTGAGTAGAGGAGCATATTATTGATTTATTGTTATGTGTGGTAAATACTTAATGACAAAATCTACCCCTAAATAACAAGCTTTCTTACTCTTAACACCAAAATCTCTATTTTACTTTCTATCATTCATTTTTTTGTCAATTAATTTCACGCATCAAAACATCTATAAAGCCCTTATCTACATAACATATTAAAAATAGTTGAACGATCTTTGAAAATACAAGTTTTTTTTTTTGGATACGGTAATGATAAAACTTACTTTTGATTTGGCAATAAACTAACACCCCGTTGTCGGGAACTGGTTCTTGTTTTTAAAGATATTGCAATAGTTTTTTTTTTCCATTTTTTGTATTGGCTCATATTTGTTTATATTTGAATATTTTTCCTATAGTCACTAACCTATTAACATCTAGAATTAGTTCTATTGTTATTTGTTTATGTGAGGAAAGGTTCATACTGAACAATTGTTATTCGATCTCGAAGTCAAAAAAACTACATGCACAAACATAAGTAATACATGAAAAAAGAAACAAAAATCTAAGAGGCTAGATCTAGAAGATTCTTTTGTCTCAAAAGAAAGAACCATGGTTGAAGTTATCACCAACAACAATAACAACAATGTATATACAAACAGTGGCATGCCATGCCGCAATAGTCTCAAACATCTAGCTCATTTTTATATAACGCAAAAGATTGTTCAAAAAGTGAAATGAAAACGAGCTTATCATTAAATTTGTACGCTAACCTTTTTTCAAATTTAGATAATGAAAATTGTACACATACCACATGAAATTCAATGAAATCTATCGTACACTTGGATCTCCAAAAGATGAGGAATAAGTGATATTCTTAAGATTGTTTCTACACTCTGATTGGTAAAGCGAAATAGTGGAATCTAAATAAATCAACATCGACGATGACAAATTGGAACTTGTAAGTAGAATAGTTCTTAAATGGATTCTTTCATCACAACAAATTTATGAAAGCTAAGACAACCATCATGGGGATTTTCCCAAGATGCAACATAAACTCTCTATGAAACGTGAGAAAGATACAAGTCCATGTCAAAACGATGTCCAAAACAAAATTTTGAAAAACTCGCACAGATGCATATATTTAAAAATAGACTTCAACAACATCCATTAAGAAAGATTTAAGAAGGATTTGTCAAAACCCTTACAATCATTAAGAAACATGATTAATAAAGATAAGTCTTTCGTGATTTATGAATCCTGTCTAATTTCTTTTAACCATTTAAAATAAGGGTTAAATATATTTTTAGTTCCTATAAAAAAAATCGACTTTTAGTCCCTATAAAATTACTTTTGCATGCAGATTTAATCCCTCTACAGGGACTAAAACTGTGTGCAAAAGTAATTTTATAGGAACTAAAACTCGATTTTTTTTATAGGGACTAAAAGTCAAAATTGAGATATTTATAGGAATCAAAAAAATATTTAACCCTTTAAATACAAGTTAATAACTACACCAATAATCACTGCACCTAAATGGAAATTTGATTTTGAATTAATGTGTGATGCTAGTGAATATGCAATAGGTGTAGAATTTGGACAAATGGAATCTAAAGTATTCCATGCAATACACTATAAAAGCAAAGTGTTGAATGACCCACAAGTCAATTATGCGAAAATTGGAAAATAATTGCAAGTAATACTGTATGCATTGGAAAAATTTATATCATATTTGATTGGTTCAAAAATAGTTATTTATACCGACCATGCAACTATCAAACATTTAATGAATAAATTTGATTCCAAACCATGCTTGATTCAATTAATGCTCTTATTTAAAGAGTTTGACATAGAAATAAAAGACAAAAAGGGATCTGAAAAAATTGGTAGCTCATCATGTAACACCCCAATTTAATTAGAATTGTTTTATTGAAAATAAAATAGATGATATGATGTGTTTATATATGTTGGTAAATCTTAAGATGTGTGTTGATGGGATTATTAGAATATTAGAAGTAGTGAGAATTGTAGAAGTTAATGTGTAGGAGTGTGTGGCTAAAAATGTAGAGAGATACCAATCGTTGGTTGGTTTAGTGGTGATTGGCGCTGAGCTTGGTAGGGAGAACTGTGGTTTGATCTCCCGCGTCAGTGATCTGGAGGTGGCCGAAACCACTTGATGCCAGAACTGAGCCCCGAACTGGACTATACCGGTGGTGATAAGTCAAAAATAAATATAGAGACATGGGGTGAATAAATAATAGTATTTTAATAGATCAATAGTATTTTATAATATTAATAATTAAAAATAAGGAAGGATAAGATGGGAATATATATTTAGGGGTCTAAGAGTTTAGAAGAGAGAATAGGAATAATTATTTTCAATCAATCGTAGAAGTGAGAAGCAGAAGAGAAAAGAGAAAGCTAGGGCTAAAGGGAAGATTCCATTGAAAAAGGGAAAAGAACTCAAGAACCTAAGGTAAGGGTGAGGTTCTAACACTATAAGGGATTGTAAGATGATGGTTTATCGTAGTTAGGTTGTATAATTGTATAATCATCTTTGTGTGTTAATTTGGTGGTTATGATTTATGCATGTTTGGTATAAAAAATATTACTATTTAATGTTGAAAATTGGTGATTTGGGGTGTTTTGAGAAGGAAAATCGCAACATACATAACTGTAGAATTTTTGGAAAAACTCGCAGGGTAACAGGTTACCACTAAAGGGAAACTTGTTACCGCGTGAAAAATATGTGTTTTTGAAGGGGTAACCAGTTACAATTAGAGGGTAAACGGGTACCAAACCTTTTGGCAGAATGGGTGTTTTTGTGGAAAGTGCAGTAATTGGTTTCCATTAAAGGGTAACCGGTTACTGCAAGGAGTTTTTAAAAACCAAATTTACTATTTTTGCAGTAACCAGTTACCACTAGAGGGTCACCGGTTACCACTGAGACATAATGACAAATTTTCTAAAAAATATTTGAAAACTCGTACCGTTTGACTCGGGTGTCCGTTTGACGCGTCGTTCGAACCTACAGAAAACAAAAAATATTTTCTACTCAATAAAAATGATTTGAAAATAGTACGAGGTGATTTTATAGCTTTTATTTTATTACGGTGTTTTGTTGTAATTGCAAAGTTGTGAATACAACGATGAAATTAAAGAGGTTTTATGATGTGGTGATGTTGCAATGATGTACGAACAACAATGTGTGATTATTAACCTGTGATTAGTTTATTCTATTTATGTATGTTGTGTCATCGCATAAGTTACTATAACATATTTGCATTTCATGCAAGTTCATAAGCGACGATGTGGCCTCAAACGCAAGTGGCGATGTAGCCTTAATGGAAAGTGACGTTGTAGCCTAAATGGCATAGAGATGTTGTTATGGTACCACATGCATATGGTTAGGCAAGTTGGTCTCATTGCATTATGATGATGTTTGTGAAAAGATGTGTCATTTTTTCTTGTTGAGTATGATTGTCGGAAACTATGTTGTGTATTGGTGTTGATGTGTGAGTATAAACATTATGATTATGTATGTTGTACTTTATCTTCTCATTATCATATGTTCGTTTATATTGTTATGATATCTCACCTATTCTGTTTGAATGTTACCTTCACGTGGGTAACACGCATGTGACAAAGATTAGAGTTGCTTGAGGTATGGATTTGTGCCTCGTATTGCATAGATCGAGTCGGGTCTTGCTCTGGTACGTAACACTGGGGGATGAACGCTTGTTTTATTAAGTTGATGTTTTCTTTGAGGAATTTTTGGGCGTTTTGTAAACTCTCCTTAAATTGAGATTTGTTGATTATATGATGAATTAATGATCTTGGAATTAATTTATTAATTCTTTTTCGTTGCATTAATGAGGTTGAAGTATTGAGAACTATGATGATGACGTTGTCCATTCATCCAAAATGTGTTTTATGTATCAAACTATTAAATGTTGAGAAACTTGTATGATGTTGAATGAATGTGACATCCTATTTGATGTAGATTCAAAAAAATTTACTCTGATTTTATTATTTATGCAATGGGGAAATAGGGTGTTACACATCATCTATCTCAATTAGTGAACAAATAGATAATCAATCAAGAGAAAGATATGCTGGTAGAATTCCTAGATGAGAAACTACTCATGATACAAGAGAGACCATGGTTTGCTGGCATGACCAATTACAAGGTTGTCGAAATCACCCCAAAGGACATAAATTTCCAGCAAAAGAAAAAGTTCCTAAATGATGAAAATCGTTATGTAAGGGATGATTCATATTTTTTCCCAATCACTTTTTAACAATACATGTGAGTAACAAGGAGGTGCAAAGTAAAATATGGATTTGTCATAATTCTCCATACAAATGACACTATAATGGAGAACCCACAACAACTTATGTTGTTCAATCGATTTTTACTAGACCTCTATATTAAAGATACACATAAATAAACATAAACCGACATAAATTTGTGACAATTGCCAAAGAATCAAAGGGATTTCTAGAATTACTACTACAAATAATGTTTTTTATGACGAAGCTTTTATCTCCAACATGCTAAAAATTGAGAGGATATGTCCTGGGAAAGCAATGTTTTATTTTTTTATTAAGATAAACATCATGTTACATCGGTGTTATAAAAAAACCAATGTATCACAGTATAAGTTAACGCTTATTTTTTTCCATAAAAATATTTATAAATCGGTTATCTCAGTTTTCTTTAGAAACGAGGTAATATTATAAGGAATCTCACTTTGAATCGCAGATGTCGTATATATTTTTTTTAATTAATTTATCATTTGGCGTCTTTTTTCATGTGTAACAAGAATAGGAGATAATGAAAAAAAGAAATATTTCATTGATAATAAAAAACACAACAAATTCAAATTTCTCAGTCCACTCAATTACAACATCAGCCCTAACTATCCCTAACTTATAGAAAAGTTCAGAAAGAACTCTTCCATAAGGTATGAGGAAAGTCCTTTCCTCCCGAGAAGTCTTTATCATTTCCTTTAAGAAGTTGAAAATGGTAAGTGGAAGATCAACTTTCTTGTTGTAGGTAAAGAATGACAAGAGATATTTTTCATACCAAGTAAGTGTTTCCAGGTCTTTATATCTTGGGAGGAGATTTGTCACTAGAAGTTGAAACCAAAATTTTTCAATTGGTTTCAGAGAAGCACGACTAGAGAGATTATTTTTGTTGGAAAAAAGCAGAGGAAGGTGGGTTGCATAGACATTGTTGGATTCATAATGTTCTACACAACTAACAAACTCTTCACAGTTGATTGTCATAGCAATCAGTGATGGTGTAATGAAGAAATGAGAGCCATAGACATATGACTCGATGATTTCTTCATGACCAGCTAGCACAACAAAGACACTCATCCAGAACTCTTTAACGAGATTAGTGTATATAGGGCCATGTGGAATGTTAAAGTAACCATTTAACTTTTGTTTGTCAACAACTTTCCTTAAATTTGGATTAAAACGTTCGAAATCATTGAAATCAACATACTTTTCATTGATAACGAACAACAAATCTACATTCATTTTTATAAGGACTTTGAAACAAGGAAACATAGAGTTGAAAATAGGAAAACACTATGAAATAAGGAGTTAGTAATTAGACATTTAAATAGCTCAAGATGCTCCTTGATAATCCAAAAGAGACATTTAAATAGCTCAGAGAACGTTGAATTTAGCTGATCATTTCTATAGTAGGTAAGTGATATGATTCCAATGCACGCGTGCCCCGCTGGTGTTCCGACATCTGTTTTAATTGTATTTGTAATATAAATCTTCTAACCCGATGATTTTTCATAAAAACTGAGGGAACATTTTGCGCTAAAATTGGAACCTATATTTTAATTGTATTTTTTACTTATTTTTAAATTAAAAGTTATAACTCGTCGGTTTCCTACAAATCGAGGTAACATTTAGCATCATAATTAAGATAATTACCAAATTCATAATTAAATCCTTTTCGTCCATTTCATAACTATCAAAGCTCAAGAGAATACCATTATTGATCTGCGTGAAACTTAGATAACTTCTATTATATAGAATGTTTGTCATGAAGAGTTCTCAATCTTCCACTTAGAAGACTATCCTCCACTTTAATATTTGCAAGAGTATTTGTCGTGAAGGGTTCTCTATTTTGATTTCAGGTCTGTGTTCTTAAATATTTATTTAAACATAAAATTATTTAAGTATCTAAACCTTTTTTTGTTCATATCAGAAACAAATGCAAGAAAATTACTTAATAATAGAAAATTATTTAATAATAGAAAATTATTTGGGTGTAAGGTTTGCAAGAGTGTTTGCCATGAATAGTTCTCTATGATGGATTGCAAGAGCGGAAAATTATTTAGGTGTAAGGTTTGTGTTCTTAAGAACCATTTTGGAAAGTTAGATGCATGTTGACTAGTGTTAGGTTAAAGAAGGTGCTTTGGGTAGAAGTTATTTCGATGACAACATATCTTATAAACAAATATCCTTCGAATGTGTTAGACATGAAGACACCTAAAGAATTTTGGTCGAGACATCCACCATATCTCGACAAACTTAGAGTATTTGGCTGTGAGATGCATGTTTATGGATACCTGAAGGAGTCAAATATTATAGGCTATGGTGCCTAGAGAAAGATCATAGAAGGTGTATTACCATTTGAGATATAGTTTTTAATGAAGCTGAGATGGCTTTCAAGAAAACTGGTGATGTTGGTCGAAGTGTAGAGATATTTGAAAAAGAGATGGAAAATGAAGAGATTCTTGCTGAGGTAGATCATGTCGATGATGAAATGTGTATCCTAGATCAAGTCGAAGAAGAAGCATAAGATGCTGATGATACCGAGGAAGTTGAGAAATTTGTCGATGACTACCTGTTGGCAAGAGATATGCTAAAAAGAGTCATAAATCCGCCTCAGAGACTTAGGTATGTAAATCTTATAGCTTATGCCTTAATCTATGAAAGTAAGGTTCTAGATGAATAACCTAGAGACTATAAGAAAGTTATGAGGATTCGAAATAAGATTAAATTGATGAAGTTCATGAATGATGAGATGAAATCTCTTCATGATAACCACACTTGGTGTAAGTTTATAAGTGCACCTACGAGGGGATGAATTTGGATTTAAAAAAATTTATCCAGTTTTAGAATACTTGTTCTTATTTTTCTAGTTTGGTGCATGAGTTAATAAATGTGTTTCTTTCTTTTATGGTTTATAATTATAGATGAAAGCAGTAAATGCAAAAAAGTAAAGAACACAAGGATGTATCCCAGTTCCCTTCACATTCCAAAGGTACATCTAGTCCTCTTTCAACACGAAAGAGATTTCACTATTGTTAGATCTTTGTAAAAGTCTAATCCCAATACTTCTCCTACAATATTCTAACAATAAAACCACCAAGAACAATCCTCTTGGATTTTTACTAAGTATACTAAGAGAATAATCCCCTCTTAATGATTCTTTTGCTTCCAACAATCGTGGACAGCAAGGTTACAACAAGTATTTTTCTATTTTGACAAGAGTTTTGAATGAAATCTATAAACTATCAATCTCTTGATTGATCTTCACTTTCAATGACAATATTTCACAATTTACTCAAGACTTAGATTGCTCAAGAATTTCTGTTTTAGATGATATGAAATTATGCTGAAAATTCTTGAATGGAAGATAAAAACTTGAAATAAAGATCTTGAGAATTATACAAAGTTTGATTGAAAGAGGTGAATAATGAATTTAAAATTTCATGTATATATATCTTCATAACACCCCTTTTAAACATCATAAGTTTATGCAAAAATAATCATGAACAATTGCCAAGATTAAATGAAAGAATTCCATGAAGTGGTGTATAAGAGGTGTGAAAAATAGGACTATTTTTCAATTTCGTTTAGGATGCAATCCATTGCTCAAAAACAACAATATATTGCACAAGGCCCAACAACTATATATTTTTTCAAAATTCTTCAGTGAGCAATAGATTGTGTAATACCCCTTCTAAAATACCCCGCAAATTATATATTTAATTAGAGTTTAACATAACGAAGGGCGTCACAATTATTTAAAACAGAAATTCTCATCAACAATGTCATGCTTTTACTGAAGAACTTTATTAAATAATTCAAAACCAATGCTTATGTTCTACACAACAGAAAATAACATAAAAATACGGAATAAATTCAATTCATAAATATTCCAAACATAAACCAAAAGAAACAAGTCAATTCGATGATTCCAAAACGATCGTTCCCCAGTGTTACAACTACCAGAGCATGACACTAACACGCGGACAATCTAAATAGCACAACTCAAGGCTATCCTCACCAGTTCCTAAGTGGCTAACACTTCAATCTGAAATCATCAAAGTAAGGGTGAGATTTCATCAACAATTAAAATGCATTATACGTTTCTTTAGAGCAATAAAACAATCAATACATTAGTCCACCCTCATTAGTATACTCAGATTCCAATTCACAAATACAAATCACACAGATCAATATGCACATAATAAAAATCAATGCAATTATAACACTGAAAATCATCCTAACATGTTATAATTATATATGCAATGTAGACTCTATGCATGTGGTACCAAACGTGAACTCAATTCACACCCTGTTCCGTTTACACCCCAGAAACAACGTTAATCAACTATTCGCCCATACACCACTGGGACACGAATCCAGCCTCACCACTACTAAACCACTGGGTACGGGTATTGGCTCTGCATGTCCAATTCCACACAATGGTAATTAACCACCACCAGAATGCATATGCATGCGTACCATAAAGCATGCAACATTCAAATAAGGAACATGATATCGCAACATCATTCCATACATGGTTAACACCATCAACAACACAACATAAATCATTCATATACAACGTTAATCACAACACATGGTATTAACATCTATCAAACATACACAACGTCAATAACGCATAATCACGAATTACACGAATTCTTCATACGGAAAGCCATATCAATTCATCAAGATTCAGTCACTGGGTTTTAAAATGTTTTTAATAGATTGTATGTGCTATAAGCTTTCCAACGATACCAACTATGCATAAATCGGAGTTACGGTCGCAAAGATATGACCAAAACAGTTTTTCAAAAGTATATGTTTAATTCTGTCCAACTTGGGTCGATGCATAAGCTCATGCATCAATGCATAACTAGCTTGCGTCGACACAAGCATCGTATGCGACGATGCATACGTGTTCAAAATTTATATTTTTTCCATTTTCTTTCAGTATGCATCGATGCGTACATGTTTTGTATTGATACATAACCCACTCGTATTGATGCATAACCACTTGTATTGATGCATAACCATTCGTATTGGTGCATAGACCACTTGTATTGATGTATAACCATTTGTATTGATGCATAACCATTTGTATTGATGCATAGAGCACATACGTTGATACATAACCACTTGTATTGATGCATAGACCACATGTATTGATGCATAACCATTTTCCTTCAGTATGCATCGATGCATAACACGCATGTGTCGATGCATAGCTCCAATTTTCACCACATGAATCGATGCATGGGGTTTTGTATCGATGCAAGTCTTATTCCAGCTTCTGTTTTTCACACGTTTGACTACTTGCATCGATGCATAACAGTATGTGTCGATGCATACTGCATTTTTTCACTAAAAACCAGTTTTGTTTTCACTATTTACAATTCCAATTGATCTCATTCATCACCAACAACCATAATACATCAGAAACAATAATTATTAAGTGTTTTCTCATCCAATTAACAACAGAATTACACTTCTTAATTAATCCAAAATCAACCTACTCATATTCACTATTCTTATTAATTCCAATTGAGGTTTTCACGTCGGATCATATCATTAGGACACAATCTAGAAATTCTAATTTGAGATTCCTAACGCATCAATTCATACTATTGATTATCAAAACCTATAAGGCACATTAACCAGACAAAATCACCCCTTACCTCGCGATGATCCTTCGAATTTCCGATGCCTTGGCTTTTCCTCTTTCTCTTGTCTTCTCAAAAGCACGTAGAATGAAAACTCTAATTCTTCTCACTTTTCCCTTTTTCCTTTATTTATTCCTTTTTATTATTCCAAATAATAGAAATAAATTAAGTAGAATAATTAGAGCCTTTTACTCTACACACCTTCCAATTCCACTTCACACCCCCAACACATCCATTATTTAATTATTTAATTAAATCCAATAATCCAAAAATACCAATAATTAAATTTTTAATTAAATTAATAATTAAAATTCTAATTATTAAATAATTTAATTATTTGGGGTGTCACAACTCTCCCCTACTAAAAAGAGTTTTCGTCCTCGAAAACATACCTTAGATGAAAAGTTCGGGATAAGAATCCTTCATCTGGCTTTCTAGCTCCCAAGTAACATTTCCACCTGCTGGTCCTCCCCAAGCTACTTTCACCAGCGCTATCTCTTTACCTCGCAACTACTTCAACTTCCGATCCTCAATTCTCGTAGGCAATGCTTCAACAGTTAGATTATCTCGCACATGTATATCATCTACCTGAATCTCATGAGACGGATCAGCAATGTACTTCCTCAACTGAGATACATGGAAGACATCATGCAAATTCGCAAGTGACGGAGGTAAAGCGATCTGATAAGCAACTCTTCCAACCTTCTTGGTAATTTGAAACGGACCAATAAAACACGGAGTTAACTTCTTTGACTTCAAGGCTCGACCAATACCATTCATCGGAGTAACTCGCATAAACACATGATCTCCTTCACTAAACTCGAGATCCTTCCTACTCTTATCATGATAACTCTTCTGTCGACTCTGTGAAGCTCTCATCTTCTCCTGAATCATCTTGATCTTTTCTGAAGTCTGTTGGACAATCTCCAGTCCAATCACAGCACTCTCTCCAGATTCGTACCAGCACAACAGTGTCCGACAACTCCTACCATACAATGCCTCAAACGGAGCCATACCAATACTCGAATGAAAACTATTGTTGTAGGTAAACTCAATCAATGGCAAATAACTATCCCATGCTCCACCTTTCTCCAACATACAAGCTCGCAATAAATCCTCTAACGACTAAATCGTTCTCTCCGTCTGACCATCTGTCTGCGGATGATAAGCAGAACTCAATCGCAACTTAGTACCCAAAGCTTCTTGCAGCCCCGTCCAGAACTTAGATGTAAACCTCAGATCTCTATCCGACACAATGCTAGAAGGAACACCGTGCAAACTTACGACCTTTTCAACATACAACTCTGCCAACCTCTCCATAGGATAGTCCATCCTTATCGGAATAAAGTAAGCAGACTTCGACAGCCGATCAACAATAACCCAAATCGAATCACAATTCTTCACTGTCCTCAGTAAACCAGATACAAAATCCATAGAAATGTCATCCCATTTCTAATCCGGAACAAACAATGGTTCCATCAATCCTGACGGTTTCTGATGTTCAATCTTCAACTTTTGACAAACCAAACAAGCATAAACAAACTCAGCAATTTTCTTTTTCATTCCAGGCCACCAAAATAACTTTTCAGGTCATGATACATCTTAGTAGCACCGGGATGAATACTCAATCCACTACGATGTCCTTCTTCCAAAATACTCTTCCTAATCTTTGCAATATCTGGAACACACACTCTATCACCAAATCTTATAACACCGTTCTCATCAATTCGGAATTCACCTCCTTGACCTTGGTTGATCAATGTCAACTTATCCACCAAACCAACATCAGATTTCTGTCCAGTTCGAATTTCCTCAAGAATACCACTAGTCAACTTCAACATACCCAATTTAACACTATCAGAATTAGTCTCGCATCCCGAATTTAAGTCTCTGAACTGCTCAACCAAATCCAATTCACGAACCATTAACATCGACATATGCAACGACTTCCTACTTAATGCATCTACAACCACGTTTGCCTTACCAGGATGGTAATTCAAACCGAAATCATAATCTTTCAGGAACTCTAACCACCTTCTCTGCCTCATGTTTAGCTCTTTTTGATTGAAGAGATACTTCAGACTCTTATGATCGTTGAATACCTCGAATCGAGAACCATACAAGTAATGCCTCCACAATTTCAGAACAAATACCACAGCTTCCAGCTCTAAATCATGAGTCGGATAATTCCTTTCATGAATCTTCAATTGTATCAAAGCATAAGCCACAACCTGCTTATCTTGCATCAAAACACCACCTAATCCCATCAATGAAGCATCACAGTACACAACAAAATATTCCACTGGATTCGGAAAAATCATAATCGGAGCACTAGTCAACCTCTTCTTCAACTCTTGGAATCCTTTCTCACATTCAGCATCCTAAACAAACACTTGACCCTTTCTTGTCAACTTAGTCAACGGCAAAGCTAACTTCGAAAATCCTTCAATGAACTTTCTGTAATAACCTGAAAGACCAAGAAAACTACGGATTTCAGAAGCATTCTACGGCGCTTCCCACTGAGATACCGCTTCTACCTGCGTAGGATCAACAACAATGCCATTCTTGGAAATCACATGACCAAGAAAGCTTACTTCACTTAACCAGAACTCACACTTAGACAGCTTCGCATAAAGCTTCTTCTCTTTCAACAATTCCAACACAATTCTAAGATGTTATGCATGCTCTTCATCATTCTTTGAATAGATCAGAATATCATCAATAAATACCACCACAAATTTATCAAGATACGGATGAAATATCCTGTTCATATACTCCATGAAAACACCAGGTACATTAGTAACTCCAAACGGCATAACAGAATACTCATAATGTCCATACCTCGTTCTGAATGCAGTTTTCTGAATATCTTCTGTCTTCACACGAATCTGATGATATCCAGACCTCAAGTCAATCTTACTGAATACACAAGCTCTAACCAGTTGATCCATTAAATCATCAATCCTCGGTAATGGATACCGATTCTTGATCGTAACTTTGTTCAACTGTCTGTAATCAACACACAGTCTCACTGAACCCTCTTTCTTTTTAACCAACAACACAGGAGCACCCCACGAAGAAACACTCGGCCAAATAAACTTCTTCTCAAGTAACTCTTCCAAAAGCTTATTCAACTCAGACAATTCGGATGCCGACATGCGATAAGGCGCCATCGACACCGGACTAGTTCCAGGAATCAAATCTATAGCAAATTCCACTTCTCTCTCAGGTGGCAATTCGCTAACGTCTTCCGGAAACACTTCTGGGAATTCATTTACCACCGGCAATTCATCAGTCTTAGCCTTTCCTTTCGCTTCCGTCGAAGAATACAACATAAACACCACAACACCATCATTAACAACTAAATTCATCTACTTAACTAACATAGTCACATCTTCAACACTAGCTTCTTCAGGAAAAATAACTGTCTTCGCAAAACAGTTGATATGAACCTGGTTGAATTCCAACCAGTTCATTCCAAGGATGATATCAAGTTTTTCTAATGGTAGGTACACTAAATCCATATCGAAACCTCTACCAAAAATCACAATAGGATAATTCCTACAAACAAATGAAGTAGTACTGAACCCGACGCAGGAGTGTCAATAACCATACTTCCATCCATATTAGAAATATCCAAGTTCAATCTCTTAGCACAATCCAAAGCAATAAAAGAATGTGTCGCTCCAGTATCAATAATCGCAATCAAAGGTATGTCATTAATAAAACATGTACCTTTAATCAACCGATCATCTGGCTTAGTCTCAGATCCCGACAAAGCGAACACTTTACCACCAGCTTGTTCTTTCTTGGGTTTTGTACACTGCGGACGAGTATGACCCTCTTCACCACAGTTGTAACAAGTTACCTTCCTTGCTCTACAATCACTAGCTACATGACCAGGTTTCCCACAGTTGTAGCACTTCTTCGCATTATTCTTGCATTCATTAGCTCGATGTCCCATCTCACCACACTGATAGCACTTGATAGGAGCACTAGAATCTCCCCCACTAGGCTTCTTCCAACCACCGGATCTCTGACTATTCTTATCATAAGGTTTTCCACGATCCATCTGTTGTTTACCCTTCCGATCAACATACCCTCGAGCATTCGTTCGAGTATTACCAAGATCCTCTTCCAGAATCCTACAACAGTCCACTAAGTCAGAAAACCTTCGGATACACTGATACCTGATACCCTGCTTGATTTCATCACGAAGAACATTCTCAAAGTTAATACATTTGTAAAATTCTCCATCTGCATCGTTGTTGTGGTGAGCATAGTACTTCGCCAACTCAGTAAATTCGAAGCATACTCACTCACAGACTTGTTGCCCTACTTAAGCTCCAGAAATTCAATCTCCTTCTTGCCCCGAATATCTTCAGGAAAATACCTCCTCAAAAAGGCCCTCCTGAACACAAACCAATTCAGTGCAACACCATCTTGCTCCATTTCTGTCCTGGTAGCAACCCACCAGTCATCAGCTTCCTCTGCTAGCATGTGAGTACCATATCTCACTTTCAGCTCTTCCGCACAATCAATTACTCTGAAGATCCTCTCGATCTCCTTCAACCATCTCTGAGCACCTTCGGGATCATGAGTGCCTTTGAACAATGAAGGATTATTCCTTTGAAAATTCCCCAACTGTCTATCGGCACCAATATCAGCTCCCAGCTGATTCCTTCCAAGCACTCCAGCTAGCATTCCCAAAGCCTCAGCAATAGCAGCATCGTCGCTTCCGTTACCTTTTCCGGCCATTGTTCTGTAACATTACAAAACAATCACGTTAGAACACAAGTATCGATAGTGTTACCTTGCACTAGTCGCATACGAAAGGGAATAACGACACTAAGACACGACCGACTATGCTCTGTTACCACTATTGTAACAACCCTTCTAAAATACCTCGCGAGTTATATATTTAATCAAATTTTAACATAACGAAGGGCATCACAATTATTTAAAACAAAAATTCTCATCAACAATGTCATGCTTTTACTGAAGAACTTTATTAAATAATTTAAAACCAATGCTTATGTTTTACACATCGAAAAATAACATAAAAATCCGGAATAAATTCAATTCATAACTATTCCAAACATAAACCAAAAGAAACAAGTCAATTCGATGATTCCAAAACAATCGTTCCCCAGTGTTACAACTACCAGAGCATGACACTAACACGCGGACAATCTAAATAGCACAACTCAAGGCTATCCTCACCAGCTCCTAAGCGGCTAACACTTCAATCTGAAATCATCAAAGTAAGGGTGAGATTTCATCAACAATTAAAATGCATTATACGTTTCTTTAGAGCAATAAAACAATCAATACATTAGTCCACCCTCATTAGTATATTCAGATTCCAATTCACAAATACAAATCACACAGATCAATATGCATATAATAACAATCAATGCAATTATAACACTGGAAATCATGCTAACATGTTATAATTATATATGCAATGCAGACTCTATGCATGTGGTACCAAACGTGAACTCAATTCACACCCTGTTCTGTTTACACCCCGGAAACAGCGTTAATCAACTATTCGCCCATACACCACTGGGACACGAATCCAGCCTCACCACTACTAAACCACTGGGTACGGGTATTGGCTCTGCATGTCCAATACCACACAATGGTAATTAACCACCACCAGAATGCATATTCATGCGTAACATAAAGCATGCAACATTCAAATAAGGAACATGATATCGCAACATCATTCCATACATGGTTAACACCATCAATAACACAACATAAATCATGCATATACAACGTTAATCACAACACATGGTATTAACATCTATCAAACA
Source organism: Vicia sativa (assembly GCA_021764765.1). Classification (NCBI taxonomy): domain Eukaryota; kingdom Viridiplantae; phylum Streptophyta; class Magnoliopsida; order Fabales; family Fabaceae; genus Vicia; species Vicia sativa. The sequence goes on from CM038796.1 coordinate 175,064,468, forward strand.
TACACAACATCAATAACGCACAATCACGAATTACACGAATTCTTCATACGGAAAGCCAATTCATCAAGATTCAGTCACTGGGTTTTAAAATGTTTTTAATGGATTGTATGTGCTCTAAGCTTTCCAACGATACCAACTATGCATAAATCGGAGTTACGGTCGCAAAGATATGACCAAAACAGTTTTTCAAAAGTATATGCTTAATTCTGTCCAACTTGGGTCGATGCATAAGCTCATGCATCAATGCATAACTAGCTTGCGTCGACACAAGCATCGTATGCGTCGATGCATATGTGTTCAAAATTTATATTTTTTCCATTTTCTTTCTGTATGGATCGATGCATACATGTTTTGTATTGATATATATCCCACTCGTATTGATGCTTAACCACTTGTATTGATGCATAACCATTCGTATTGATGCATAGACCACTTGTATTGATGCATAACCATTTATATTGATGCATAACCATTTGTATTGATGCATAGACCACATGTATTGATACATAACCACTTGTATTGATGCATAGACCACATGTATTGATGCATAACCATTTTCCTTCAGTATGAATAGATGCATAACACGCATGTGTCGATGCATAACTCCAATTTTCACCACATGAATCGATGCATAGGGTTTGTATCGATGCAAGCCTTATTCCAGCTTCTGTTTTTCACAAGTTTGACTACTTGCATCGATGCATAACAGTATGTGTCGATGCATACTGCATTTTTTCACTAAAAACCAGTTTTGTTTTCACAGTTTACAATTCCAATTGATCTCATTCATCACCAACATCCGTAATACATCAGAAACAATAATTATTAAGTGTTTTCTCATCCAATTAACAACAGAATTACACTTCTTAATTAATCCACAATCAACCTACTCATATTCACTATTCTTATTAATTCCAATTGAGGTTTTCACGTCGGATCATATCATTAGGACACAACCTAGAAATTCTAATTAGAGATTCCTAACGCATCAATTCATCCTATTGATTATCAAAACCTATAAGGCATATTAACCAGACAAAATCACCCCTTACCTCGCGATGATCCTTCGAATTTCCGATGCCTTGGCTTTTCCTCTTTCTCTTCTCTTCTCAAAAGCACGTAGAATGAAAACTCTAATTCTTTTCACTTTTTCCCTTTTTCCTTTATTTATTCCTTTTTATTATTCCAAATAATAGAAATAAATTAATTAGAATAATTAGAGCCTTTTACTCTACACACCTTCCAATTCCACTTCACACCCCCAACACATCCATTATTTAATTATTTAATTAAATCCAATAATCCAAAAATATCAATAATTAAATTTTAATTAAATTAATAATTAAAATTCTAATTGTTAAATAATTGAATTATTTGGGGTGTCACAGATTGCACTAAAGCAGCAATCGATTGCATAAATAAACAAAAGTTCAGAAAAATGTTTTTTAGGCAAGGTACAACAAGAAATCGATTGCACGGACAAAAAGCTAGAAAAATGCCTAAGATTTTGTGTTCATGGCCAATAATAAGTTATGCAATGAGTATTTGATTACTTAGAGCTGTCAAAATGGGTTAGCCCATGCGTGCCTCAGACTTTTCAGGGTCGGGCCCAAAAAGCCCATATTTAAATGGACTATATTTTTACTACCCTAACCCAGCCCTGTCTGGGTTGAAGGCTACCCGGCCCTAAACGGGCCAATTTCTATAAAAAAATTAAAATTTTCTCCTTATTTTTATAAGTAACCATACAAGTGCATGCAATAATACTTGTAAATATATTAAATTTCATATCCAAAATTAGGATTTCTAAATAATCCATATATGTTAACAATTAAAATGTAAAACAACAGATTAAATTAATTAAAACTATCCAAAATACATCACAAATTATCCAACGAAACACACAAAATTAAATAGCTTGTTCCAACAAATTTTAAGTTATAAATATTCACGACAATTATAAATTTATAACAATTATAATAAGAAAGTGTTATAAAATTTTATAACAATTATAATTAGGAAAATGATAAATTCTAATTATATTAAAAACTTCATTTTTCGAGCCGATGGGCTACCCATGGCCCATATGGGCCGACCCATATTTTTTAGGGCTTTTTCAAGTCGGGCTAAAAAAGGCCTGAAAGTAAATTGGCTCAAAAAATAAGGCTCGAGCCCTAACTTTTTTCAGGCCTGATGGGCCAGTCCATGGGCTTCGACCCATTTTGACAACTTTAGTTAAGGTAAACATTATCATTATACCTTCTTGAAATGCAATAGCTTGAATCCAAAGCGTTGAAACATGATGCTTTAACTTTGAAATGAAATTGCTTGAATTTGAAGATGATGATTTATTATCGTTAAAGTTCATATTTTCCTTCTTTCCACTAAGTTCTTTGTCTTCATCAAAATAATATTTAGTGTAGAGAAGCTTGACTTCACACTTGAGATCTGATCAAGAAACCTATTGGAGATAGGTTATTCAGTTGTAAGTGGATTTTCAAAGTTAAAAAAGGAATGAAAGGAGTTTTGTCAAAGAGATACAAGGAAAGATTGGTTGCAAGGGGTTTCACTCAGAAAGAAAGTGTCGACTTTAATTATGTGTTTTCTCTTGTTGTGAAGCACACGTCCGTTTGAATGTTGCTTGCTATGGTGGCACAGTTGGTCCTAGAACTGGAACAGATGGATGTGAAGACTGCTTTTTTATGGAGATTTAGATGAAACAATTCTGGTGAGGCGACCTGAAGGATATGCAAAAATGGGAATGGAAGATTATGTGTTCAAGATGAACATGTCATTATATGGTCTGAAATAATCTCCTCGATAGTGGAATAGGAGATTTGACAAGTTCGTGGCACATACAGGTTTCATTAGAAGTTAGTTCGACCACAGTCTTTACTTTTGATTTTGACCTGGAAATTCATTTATTACTTTTTTGCTTTTATGAGAATGATATTCTCATAGCAAGCAACAATGTCGGCGATGTAATAAAGGTGAAGGCTAAACTCAATAAGGAGTTCAACACGAAGGATCTTAGGAATTTCATCCAAGATTATTTGGATTGAAATTCATAGAGATAGAAATTATTAGTATGTCGAATTCAAAGCTTGTTGTGACTCTTACAACCCCTTAATTTAAGTTGAGTATATATCAGTTTCCTAGTACTGAGGTCGAAAGAGAATATATGAATATAATCTCATATGCTAACATAGTAGGTTCTTTGATGTATGGTATAGTTTATAGTAGACCCGTCATAACATATGCAATAAGTCTTGTATGCAGGTACATGGAAAATCTTGGAAAAGCTCACTGTCAAGCATTGAAGTGGATTCTAAGGTACATAATAGTTCTCTGAATAGAGCCCTGATTTATTGTGGATCCTATAGTGTAGATGATAAAGCATTAATTTAAGGGTATGCCGACTCTGATTATGCAGGTTGTATGGATTCCAGATAATTTATTTTTGGATATTTGTTCACTATGTTTGGTACAATAATCAGTTGGAAAGCATCACTTTAGAAAGTTATTGCCTTATTAACCACTGTAGCATAATATATTTCCCTCACTGAAGATGTGAAAGAAGCATTGTGGCTTGAAGGTTTTACTAAGGAGCTTAAACTTCAAGGTCGAGTTATCACAATTAAATGTAATAGTTAAAGTGCAATACACTTGTCAAAAAATTTAGCCTATCATGAGCAATCTAAGCATATTGATGTGAGGTTGCATTTCTTCCGAGGGGTTATCGAGCGTGGAGATTTTAAAAGGTTGAAGGTTTCGATAAATCACAATGATCTTGATATGATCACCAAGAATTTGCCAAGTTTCAAGTTTTTCAACTGTATGTAGTTAATAAAGCTTCATGAAGAAAGCTAGTTTATTTCCGTGATGTTATAGAGTTTATTCCAAGGTGGATATTTGTGAGAAATTGGATCGAACTCTAGTATGGTCTAAGGGTAGCTTCTTGGTTCGACAATTAAATAGGATCTTAGCATGCCACCGAAGTCTGTTCACATGATGTAGTCGAAGCCCTGAAATATTATAGTCGAATTATGTTCAAGTATGCATCAGTCGAAATGATATGTTTATTAGCACGTCAAATTGGGCCTGTTTGTTACGCCCAATTGTTTAAGTTAGCTTGTAATAGATATGCGTGAAAAATACCATTAGTTTAGTGTGTTACTTTTCTTATAAATAGCATACTATTCTCTCATCATTGTAACACTATAAATCCTAATTATGGTCAGATAGTTATTATTTTATTCATTAACACTTGTAATCTTGTTTCAAAGAAAAAGAAAACAATAACAGTTTATAACCAATTTCATTATGTTCTTCTTGTTTTCCTTATTCCTACCTCTCGGGTTTCTTGTCGTAAAGAAGCATGTTATACTCTGTTCTTGGCATCATTTTCACAACAGAAAACAAAGTTTACTAGGCACTCAAGTTCCTAAATTTTGACTAAGCACTAGTTGGACAAAAAAGGAAATTGAAGGAACACATGTTAGATGGATTAAGAAGCCAATCCTATGAATCATTCGAATCATAAAAAGAAATTGTTAACAAACCTCATTATTAACATTTGATAAGGAAATAATTCAAACCACAAAATTGGTCGTATTCAATTCCAAGCTTAAATTATACCTAGGAAAATTGAAGTCAAAATGGTAGAGAGCATTTAAAATGAAAGAGGTGAAGTCTTATGGAATAGTAGAATTGGAATGCCCAGTTTCTCAAGTAAAATGGATTGTAAGTGGTCATAGATTGAAACCATACTTTGGCAAAAATGACAACAACATAGAAGGAATACCATTGAATGATCCATAAAATAAAATAGGTATCGAGCTAATGACATTAAAACAAGTGGTTATTGGGAGAAAATCCAATTTTAACATTGGATTATTGTTCACATTTGTTGGTGAATTCATGTTATTTTTTGTATTTATATAACTAAACACCACACACAATTAAAACACTTTATTTGAATTTACGTTTCATCAATCTGATGAAATATGATGAATCTTGGAATAAGAAATGGAAAAGGCATAACAGTTTTTCTGCACTGATGCAAAGTGCTCGTTGGTCGAGCTTTATGTGTGCCTTGTGAGAACTGTTGCACAAAGTAAGCTAGGCGTGGAGCCTAGGGCTAGGAAAATACCTCCACATTCCACTCATAACTTTGTTTGTTGAGGACATGTCAATATTTTTCACAGGTGGTGGAACGTATGGAAGATCAAAAGTTGTATCTAGTACCCTATACTTGTTGAAGTTAACTTGTTTTCATAATTAAGTGATATTGTCAATTTATTTTTCTTAAACTAAATCTAAATGAGATTTTTTCTGCATATGATTTAATGATAATCCGAAACTTTAGATACATGGAATCACAAAAAGGTTGATAAAAAAGGTTTTTATTCTCTTTAAATTCATCATTCGTGATTAATGTTCTAACTATCTGTGAAATATAACATGATTATGAATTATTTGATTTATCTAAAGTTTGATTTTTCTGCTGTCTAGTTAAAACATGTTGACATAAGTCAGAAATCATAAGTCTACCCAATTAAGATGTTTGCAACCTCATATTTTACATAAATGATAAGAGTATGCATGAATGCTAACTACAAAGAATTTTCATCAGTCTTGCTATTATTTCATATATTTGAAAGGCATGGATATGATCAAAGCCTCGTTTTTTATTGAGTGAAAAACTATTTGACCTAGAAATCCTATTATGTGAAGGTGTGAATCATTTGGCAAATCCCTTTATGCCTTAACATTAAAAACTTTTATTTATTTCAAATGTTACAAAGCTTAGCAAATTAAAAAAACAATGTTCACAATCTTATCTTAAGGATATGACAGAATGTGGAAGTGAGGGTATTTAAAAACAAAGGTTGGAGATAAAAAATAAAAAATTGTTTAAAAAATATATAATTCAAGTAGTACAGGTGAAATGAAAGAAAAAGAAAATGATTTGACATAAACAATAAAGCGGAGTATAAAAAAGAGAATGGTTATAAGAAACTAGACATAAAAGAAAGATTATTTTATAAATAAATAATTTATGATCTTTTATCTTTAGGCTTTTGTATCCAAAGAGCCAAAAAAAATTGTAAAGTCCAACAACACTATAACAAAAAGATAGATTGTGGCAATCAATGACTGATGATATAGTAGGTGATACTTTTTAGATGAAAAGCAAAGTATTTCTATAGCTCATGCATTGTTTAATTTTGAGGAATACACTATCCATTGAGAGATATTCAGTGAGACCATGATTCTAATGAATGATTAATTGTTGATTTAAGCATATTTTAAAATCTTATTTTTGTCAAGCAAATGATTCGTCTTTATGCTATAATTTATGGATAGTTATGACAATGATTATGAACTTACATTTAAAAAGAATATCATTCCATCAAAAAAATTTCAAACTTATTGATTTGTATCAATCAACCTTTTATACCCGAAACAAGACGGGAAAACTATCTAAACGACCAAAATATTTATCAACAGACAGTAGGACACAGATTAATACCCGAAACAAGACGGGAAAGCTATCTACAAGCCAGACGAATACTCTTTTCTGATATAGCCAAGACGAAGGTTTATTCTGACTCTCCCATCACTATGGATGACATCTTTAAGCCTGTCTCCAGCTACACGTCCTCACCACTCCATATGGCATCTTTAAGCCCATCTCCGACTACACGACGATATCTCTCTGCCTATAAAATATTGCATATATGGTTAAAAGAATCAATACATATCAATAATCTCATTCTAAGACAAGCACGAAGTCTAACGTACGACTCACTTTCCAGCATCAACTTCTCCAAATGGCATCTATAAGCCCATTCCAACACATCGTCAAGTGATGATCTCATTCCATATACCAGCGAGTGCAAATTTTCAGGTGTACTCGAGTGTCTAATCATCTTCTACCTTCAGGTCATGAAAAGCAAGCATACCAATCTAACCCTTCAGGTACAAGAAGATTGAATAGGGGCAACTGTTATACCCCAAAATTTTCCCTCCTATTTCTCAAGACAGTCCACATCTCCATACTCAAGAATTTCTCAAGGGTTGACCAGATGAACTCTCTCCTAAGCAATCAACCCACAACTAGGGTTTTGCTTCTCTCAAGACAAAATAAATTTCTAGTACTTCAAGTGGTCACCATACCTCCTCATATGTCTCAAGGATTACTATGTCAAGTTTCAAGTCCTACAACTCAAGTTTGCTCATTCAATTGCTCAGATGGTTGAAAATTAGTTGTATTGGACAAAAAGTCAACTATAGTCAACATACAGTCAAACTTCATCATTTTTGGTGAACATAAATATTTTGAAGTCACATTCATCATATGATCAAGGATTGATCATGATTCATCAAGGAAAGTCAAGATTTGATCAAAAGTCAATGTTTCCAAATTAGGATTTTTGGACAAAAAGTCAACAGAACTTTGACCAGACATAACTTTCACATACTTTATCAAAAAAATTTCCACCAAATATTATTTTGAATAGAATTCAGTTCTCTACAACTTCATGTCTCACAAGCTTTTGCCAAAAATTCATCATTCGAGAGTTATGGATCAGAACATTATAGGTCCTTCTAAAAGTCAACAAACAAGTCATCTTTTTGCAAAGAAGTGTACTTGAACATGCAAACTTCAATGAAGATGAAACCAAAAGGAGTGTTTAGAGGAAATCTTTAGATTTCTAAAAAGTCTAAGAACTCTTAAAAATGTTGAAAATTGAGCAAGATACAAGTTGTGCAAGTTTAACATTTTTGAAGAGGTGCATGAAGAAAAATACTTAGCAAATTCAAGTTTTTCCTAAATGGGCCTAAGTTTTCATGATCCAAACTTATTCTTGAGATTATCCATGACCTCTACACTCATTGCCACTCCTCCTCCTTTTTTAATTTAATTTATTTTTGAATTAAATGGCTAAAATTCAAATTGAATTAAGTAAAATATAAAAGAAAGGGGTAAGATGATTTGGGCTTGATTTCTACTTGACTTGAGGACCAAGGAAGCCCATAAATTCGGGCAAGACTTGACATACAAGATATTGTCTTGAATGATGACCAAAAAGAAAATATTTTTCGACCTAATTCTACTATCCTATAAGTACCTAACATGATCAGATGCCAAACGGACGAATCCTTGCCTCCACAAGCAACCCTAAAATTCACAAAAATTCTCAAGAAACTTGCAAACTCGGATTCCAATTTCCAAGAACTTTCAATCGAAACCAATCATTCATTAACTCTCCTGAGGTGTCCAGTAATCGATTCAAGTCCTTAAGCAATCATAATCATGCCTAGAACCGTCCTCACGAAGTTGCACCGGTTTGGTAAAGTGTTGGATTTCTAACTCTTGATTCGCATGATATAAACTGAGTTTATGCATTCATACATGTTTATTATGTTGTTTTGAATCGATTTCGTGCATTAGTTTCACGGTTTGGTGCAGGGATAGAAGAACACCATTGCTAGGGCACCGAGCTCTTGAAGTTTCATATTCCACGATCCAAGCCATTTCATGCCAAACAAACCTCACCATTGGATTCGTAGCATGTTAATTATTCGATCTGGACTATTCGTTTTCGTTTTTTTGATGGATTATTGCAGGTTTTAGAAAATCCTTCATCGGAGAAGGAGGTGGAAACCATTGTCCACGGTGGTCAAGGGTTTCAGAGGGAGACTCTAACTCTCGCGTGGCAAAATCTCGCCTTCTGATTGGACGATTTAAAACCCTGGGTTCCACCAATGTGCGTTTGTTTTAATTCTGATTTTTCTAGAAATTACTTTGCATATGTATTTATCACAGTGTCAAAGTTAATGGATGTATCACCACCCCAGTGGTTAACCATGCACGCGCTATGTCCCTTTGTCTCTCAAGGCGTGGGTTCGATCCCTGCCTTTTGCTATTTTTTTCACAATTTCTGATTTTACGCAGGTATCACACATATATTTCCAAAGGCACTATCATGACACCACGTGCATTATGGTCCAGTGGCAAAGTTTTGAACCCATGACCTCAAGGTCACGAGTTTAAACCTCAGCAAGGCCAACCTAATTTTTACTACTTGTTTCCTTTCCATTTTTCTATTTCTTTTAATTTTTAACTTATTTTAATTTTCTTTCAAATAATTTTTAAACTATTTTCTAAAATCCTAAAAATTGTTTTAATTTTCGATTTAGGTTTTAAAAACCTTTATTTAGTTTTTGACACAAAAAAATATTTTCTTTTTTTTTCTTCATATTTTCAATTATTTTTCTAATTAAATGTTAATTAACATAGAATTAGGTTTTATTCATTAAAATCAATCGCAAAAACTCCAAAAAATAATTTCTTTTCTAGTAATTAGGGCTACTAACCTAAAAAAACCTTTTTACTAATTTCCAAAATATTTTCACTAACATTTTTTTTATTATTCTGATTATTTATCTGCTATTTCGCATTTATAATTCTAGAAAAGATGTATAGGTCGCAAAGTTTTATTCTATAATAACGTAGATTTATATTTCTGCCTTTATTTTCCGCACCTCCTATTATGTATCTGCCCCAAAGCCATGTAATAGCGTAGGATTTACTAATCGCAATTTTACATTTTGCACTTTACTTTTCTGTATATGTTAACTGCTTAATTGTATAGTAACTATGGTTTGTATGGAAAGATAAAATCAACCTTAGATCATCCCTAATTCAAGACTAAAATATCTGAATCAACACACACTTTTCACACTTGCACCCCCTTAGGATATCCTCTCTTGTTGCCTTTCGGAATACAATGGTCATGTCCCTCGAACATAGGGATACCATTAGCAAATACGCTTACGAATAACATCATCATAGTCCCTTCGATACAAAGATCATAGTCCCTCGATGACCCTCGATGTTGCCTACAAATATATCATCTCGTCCCTCGATTTTTACCTACGATAAGTGATAATCGTCCCTACGAAATTGCTAAGGTATCCTTACATGTTACCTTCTATGACCATACGATGATCCTTCGATTGTCCCATCACATCCAACAGATAAAGTTACCTACCAACTAATGGTATGGATAGCCTTATTCTAAAGGAGAAGGAAAATAACATGAAAATGACCATTCTGAGTAGGTAATAGACTCGTAATTACTTGCTCAATCAAAATACTTTTCACACCTCACACTTTTCAAAAACTTTTCAAACACTTTGTATACATTCCAGCGAGAATCATTACAAAGTTAAACATTTTTCAAACAAACATTTCTGAACACTTCGTATACATTCCAACGAGAATCATTAAAAGTCAAAGCGAAATGTCTTTTCAAAAATACTTTTCAAACTACACAAACACAGAAAGCAAATTTTCAAAAGTGAGCTAAGCAACTAAGAGTCCGTAGATAACTATGGATGGAAAGGGTGATAATACATTCCCTTTTCATAACTTCCTCCCGTACTCAGAATATAATGAAAGTCTTTTCCTATTCTTTTCACTATCCCTTTATTGGATAAAAGAAAAGTTGGTCCTCCCACCGTGTTACATTGTGCTAAAGTGCTGCTCAAGTGAGTGAATAAATCTTCACGAGATTACCGATACAATTAAGGTGAGTAAGCGTAGCTAATATTATCTTTTTCGGGGTTATATTTAGCCATTATATTCATTTATTAAATAGGTTCTGTTGCTTTATGTAAGTCTACCCACGCTTTAATAATGACGAGTCTTTAATCTTAATGCTTGTTTTAGACTTGTCACCTAAAAATCTTTTTCATGGTGTGACTTAACAATTGAAAGGTGATTGTCATTACTAGATCCAAGATTATAATGTATTTTATGTCTTCCCATAATTATTTTGCATTCTATATGTATGTCGCCGAAGTATGTTCACATGTGTGTTTCAAAGACCTACATATTGTAGTCGAAGTGTGTTCTAGTATGTGGGTGTCAAAATGTTAAGGTTTTTTAGTATTTTGAATTGGCTTGTTTGTTACGTCCAATTGTTTAAGTTATCTTGCACCTTAAGTTAGCTTATAATGGTTATTTATGATAAAAGCCTATTAGTATGTTAGGTTTATTATAAATAGTCTACTAGTCTCTCATCATTGCATACTGCAAATCCTAATTTAGGATGATAGGGTTATTTGTTATTATTGTGTACTTGGAATCTTGATTTAAGAGAAAGTAAATAATAGAAGTTAATAATCAATCCTTGTTGTTCTCTATGTTCTTCATCTTTTCTACCCTAATTGTTTCTTGATCATATAGAAACAAGTTTATACTTTGTTTTAAGGTATCATTTTTCACAACAAATTAGTGCAGTGAGTGTGGAGAAGATGCCTTCAACAAAGTATGAGATTGAAAAGTTCACCAGAGTGGACGCTTTATGTCTATGGCGCTTGAAGATGAAAGCCATACTAGTTTTGAAGGGTTGTTTGGAAGCGTTAAAAGGAGAGGCAGTCATCAATGATGCATTAATTGCAGCTGAGAAGACGACAATGATAGAGAAGGCCCACAACACAATTTTGTTGAGCCTTGGTGATAAGGTTCTTTTAAAAGTCTCAAATGAGATGTCGGTTATAGGGTTATGGGTGAAACTTCAAAGGTTGTACATGACTAAATCGCTGGTAAATCGACTACCAAAAGCAAGCTTTGTATTCATTCAAGATGATTTAAGACAAATTGTTAACTTAGAAGTTGGATATGTTTAACAAGTTGATTTTTTATCTTGAAAATATTGATGTGAAGACCGATGGTGAAGATCAAGCATTGTTGTTGTGCGTTTTTCCCAGAACACATGCTCACTTCAAAGAAACTCTCTTGTATGGAAGAAAGTCTCGGGCCTTTGAAGAAGTTAAATCATCTTTGTATTTGAAGGACTTGACCGAACAAAAGGAGCATAAAACCTCGACGACTGGTGAAGGTTTGGCCATTAAAGGAAAATTCTTGCGAAAGGATAATAAGTTCAACAAGAAGTAAGGTAAAAGTCATTTAAAGTCTTATAGAGGTGAAACATCTGGTATTCGATGATATCATTGTAAGAATGAGGGCCATATAAGAAAAGTGTGCCTTGAACGCATAGAAAATCATGGAGGTAAGGATAATGGCAATGCAACTATTGTTAAATATGATTTCAACTCCTCTGGTGTTCTTGTGGTTTTGTGTAACAACTCATCAAAAGAGTGGAATATGGATTCTGGGTGCACTTGGCACATGACTCCAAACAAATACTTATTCAAAGAGCTATGTGATCAAGATGGTGGATCTGTATAACTTGGAAACAACAAAGCTTGCAAGATTGTAGGTGTTGGATCTGTGAGATTTAAGCTCCATGACGAGTCAATAAAGTTGTTGACTAAAGTCAGGTATGTACCTGATTTGAAGAGAAATTTGATTTCTCTTGGTGAATTCGACAAGAAAGAATATGTTTTCCAAGGAGAGAAAACTATCCTACGAGTCATGAAGGGGTCGGAGGAAGTCTTGAGAGGTGTGAAGAAGCAAGGCTTGTATACCCTTCAGACTGAAGTTGTAAGTGGTTTGACAAATTTTGCATCTATGAAACCTTTGTCGAAAACAAAATTTTTACACATGAGCTTGGGCCATGTCAGTGAAATGGGTTTGGTATAATTGGGGAAATACAATTTTCTTGGTGGAGACAAAGTCGAAAAGCTTAAGTTTTGTCAACCCTTTGTACTTGGAAAATATTGTAGTGTAAAGTTCAAAAAAGGCAAACAAAGAACACATGGATCCCTTTATTACATCCAGATGATCTTTGTGGGCCTACAAGGTGTCCATCACATTCAGGAGAAAGGTATTTTCTATCCATACTAGATGATTATTCCAGAAAGTTATGGGTATTCATCCAGAAGACTGAGGATAAAATTTTTGAGAATTTCAAAAGTTGGAATACTTTGTTGGAAAATCAGACTCTCAGAAAGGTCAAGAGGTTGAGAATCGACAATGGCCTTGAATTTTTCAATGAGGTTTTCGACAAATTTTATGCTACCTCTGGTATTGCAAGGCATATAACTATTGCAGGTACTCCATAACAAAATGGTTTTGCTGGAAGGTTTAATCGAACTATTTTGGAGAGAGTCAGATGCATGTTTATTAGTGTTGGATTAAAGATGGTGTTTTAGGCTGAGGCTATTTCGACAGCTACATATTTCATTAACAGATGTCCTTTGACAGTGTTAGATATGAAGACACCTGAAGAAGTTTGGTTGGGATATCCACTAGATCTCGACAAACTTAGAATATTTGGTTGCGTAGCCTATGCTCACATAAGGTAAGACAAGGTCGAACCTAGAGCTTTGAAATGCATATTCATGAGATACCCTGAAAGAGTCAAATCTTATAGGCTAAGTGTGCTTAGAGCCAAGGCACAAGTCACCAGTCTAGATGTAGTCTTGAATGAAGCTAAAATGGATTTCAAGAAAACCGATAATGTTGATCGAAGTGCTAAAATATTCGACGAAGAGATGGAACAGGTAGAGATTCCCGTTGAGGTGGAGCATGTTGATGCTGAATTGCTTATCCAATATGAAGTCGAAGAAGAAGTAGAAGATGTCGAGGAAGTTGAGGAAATTTTTGATGACTACTGATTGGGAAGAGATATAACAAGAATAGTCATCAAGCCACCTCAGAGACTTGGGTATGCAAATCTTATAGCTTATGCTTAATCTCTGCAAGTGAGGATCTAGATGAAGAACCTAGAGACCATAAGGAAGTTACAAGGAGTAGAAATAAGAATGAATGGCTGAAGTCCATGGACGATGAAATGAAATCTCTTTATGATAACAACACTTGGGAATTGATCAAGAAGCCTGACTGTAAATGAATTTTCAAAGTTAAGGAAGGAATCGGAGGAGTGGCATCAAAAAGATACAAGGTAAGGTTGGTTGCAAGGGGTTTCACTAAGAAATAAGGTGTCGACTTTAATGATGCATTTTCTCCTTTTGTGAAGCACAGGTCCATTCAAATGTGGCTTGCCATGGTGGAACAATTCGACCTTGAATTGGAACAAATAGACGTGAAGATCGTGTTCTTGTATGGTGATCTAGATGAAACAATCTTGATGAGGAAACCTGAAGGGTATGTCGAAAAGGGAAAAGAAGATTATGTGTTCAAGTTGAATAAATATTTATATGGGCTGAAACAATATTCTTGACAGTGGAATAGGAGATTCGACAAGTTCATGACACACATAAGTTTCATTAGAAGCCAATTCGACCATTGTGTTTACTTCAGATTTCAACCTGGCAATTCATTTTTTATTTTGTTTCTTTATGTTGATGATATTATCATAATAAGGAGTTCAAAATTAAGAATTTTGGAGCTTCAACCAGGACTCTTTGGATTGACATCCGAAGAGATAGAAAGCAATTGAAATTATAGTTATCTCAAGAGGCATACCTACGAAAGATTCTCGACAAGTTTGGTATGTCGAATTAAAATCCTACTGAGACTCCAAAAAATCCTCAATTCAAGTTGAGTATAAATTAGTGTCCCATTACTGAGATTGAAAGAGCTTATATGAATAACATCACATATGCAAACTTAGTAGGTTCTTTGATGTATGCTATGGTCTATACTAGACCCGATATAACATATATAGTAAGTCTTGTAAGCAGGTACATGACGAATCCTAGAAAAGCTCACTAGAAAGAATTGAAGTGGATTCTAAGGTACATAAATGTGTCTCTAAAGAGAGTCCTAATCTATGGTGGAGTATTGGATGAAGATATAAAGTAGTAATCGAAGGATATGTCGAATCTGATTATGCATGTTGTATGGATTCCAGAAAATCTATTTATGGATATGTTTTCACTATATTTGGTACAACAATTAGTTGGAAAACAACACTTCATAAGTTTGTCGCATTCTCAACCACTGAAGCGGAATATATTGCTTTAACTGAAGTTGTGAAAAAAACATTGGGGCTTGAAGGTTTTGCTAAGGAGTTGAAAGTTCAAAGTCAAGTTATCACTGTTAAATATGATAGTGAAAGTGAAATACACATGAAGCGCAAGTATATGATGCTATCAATGATGATTTCGGGTATAAAACAACCAGGGAACAACATATATGTTTATTTAATGTCATTGATTGAAGATTTAAGGTTTTTTAGGGAGGAAGGTGTTGATGTTGATGATGCATATACATGTGATAACTTTAAGTTGTGTGTCATGTTGTTTTGCACAATCAATGACTTTCATGAATACGGTAATTTGTCTAGGTATATCGTCAAGGGTTATAAAGTGTGTCCTATATGTGAAGGGAATACGGGTCACCACCAATTACAAAATGATAAAAAGATACTTTACTATGGTCATCGAAATTTTCGAAGACCTAATCATCAATATCGTAAATTGCAAAAGGCTTTTAATGGAGAATATAAGTTTGGTATCGCTCCAAAGCCCTTAAACTAGAAGAAAGTGTATAGAAGACAACAACACATTAATATTGCCTTTCGGAAAGAAACAAAAAATTCTCATGGAGAAATATTCTTGGAAAAAGAGGTTGGTATCCTTTGATCTTTCATGTTGGTCTAGTCTTGATGTAAGACATTGTATTGATGTGATGTATGTGGAGAAAAATGTATGTGATAGTTTGATTAGAAAACTTCTCAACATTAAAGGAAGTACAAAAGATACTAAGAAATCTTGTGAAGATATGTTTGTGATGGGTATACAACAAGAATTAACCCCAAAAGAAGTAGGAAATATAATCTATTTTCCCCCAACATGTCACACTCTATCTTTAAAATAAATAAAAAATTGTGATTGTTTGCAGGGTATCAAAGTTCCTCAATGGTACTCATTAAATGTGAAGAAACTTGTGTTAGAGAACGATCACAAATTTGTTGGCTTAAAATCTCATGATTGTCATGTCTTGATGTAGTAACTTCTACAAGAGGCTATCAGTGGCATCTTGCCAAGAAATGTAAGGGTAACTATAACAAGGTTGTACTTATTTTTCAATGCTATATGTAGTAAAGTTATAGATCATAGAAAATTAGATGAATTGAAACACGAAGCTGCAATTATCTTGCGCCAATTAGTTGTTCATCTAGTAAGGGAGATTTGAATTTGTGGTCCAGTTTATTTACGGTGGATGTATCTGGTAGAGCGTTACATGAATATTTTTCAAGGATACATAAAGAACCACCATCGTTCAAAAGCTTTGATCGTAAGAGGTAAATCACAAAGGACGCTATTGAGTTTTGTACAAATTATTTGTCAGACACAAAATTTATAGGAATTCCTGAGTCTCGCCATGATGGAATTTATGATGGTAGAGTTATTCAAGGTTTAGATGTTAAGACATTTAGTCGAGAAGCATTTCTTGAAGCACAATTGTATATATTGAGTAACCTTAGTGAAGTTGAGCCTTACTTGATCGCTCACAAAATTATTTTAAAGGAAAAATTCCCTCAGATGAATGAAAAATGGTGGTTGATAGAGCATAACAAAAATTTTATAGATTGGTTAAATGGAAGTATTTCTAAAGGGAGTGGTGCATCGGATGATTGCAAATGGTTGTCACATTTTCCAAAATTTAATGTAATTACTTTGAGTTCATATGACATTAGTAAATATTTGTTCTATACAAAATCAAAGGATGATCGTAGCAACATGCAAAATAGTAGTATTATGGTTGAAGTTGAATCCATGTAATTTTCTAGTTACAAAGATAACAATTATGTAATAACATCTAGAGCGTACTTTGGGGTCATTGAATATATTTTGGAGATTGATTATGTTTCTTTAAAAGTACTTTTATTTAAGTGCAAGTGGATTGACAGTAACACTGGTGTAAAAACCGATGAATTACGATTCACACAAATTGATCTTCGAAAGACAACTTAAAAGAACGAACCATTCATCATGGATAACTAGCAAAACAAGTTTTTTATGTCACTGATCCTGCTAACACTAGATGGTCAATTATTCTTCAAGAAAAACATCTTCCCGATAGTACGGATGAAAATTAATATTTTCACTATGAGAGGTCGTGTTTAGCAACACATGTACGTCACTCATAAGAAGAAAATGATTCAGATGTTGTACATGTTATTCGTCGATATCATGAAGAGGGGTATGGAAAAACTAGTAAGTAAAATGGTTTATTGCTTTTGTTTCTTAATCAGTTGTTTTAGTGTATATGTAAAATTATAATTTAATTTGTGCCATTTTGGGTTTGTATTTGGTGTAATCAATGAATATTTGTGTTAAAATGTTTCAGATTGAGGAATTGGCATGGAAAAATGTACATCAATCATCAGAAGAAAATGATCCAGATGTTGGACATGCAATTCGCCGTGATCATGAAGAGGGGATATGAGAAAACTAGTAAGTAAATGGTGTAATTGCTTTTGTTTCTTAATAATTTATTTTAGTTTTGATGTAAAATTATAAAGTGTATGCCATTTTGGATTTGTATCTGGTGTAATTAATGAATATTTGTGGTACAATATTTCAGATTGAGGAACCGGCATGGCAAAATTTACAATTCCCCTGTTTCAAGAATCTGCAAAATATAGATATGTATTTTGTAATATGGTTTTGTAATAGAGGTGCAAATGATAGTTAAAAAACTTAACCCCTCGATTTTAACTTAAAACATAGGTAATAAAACAAAGTTAGTACATCGGTTTTACAAAACACTAAAAGTTAATATTGTGCGCGCTATTTAGTTTTGAAAATAATAAAAATGATGATGCTTGGAATCAAATCCACGTGCAAATAACTAACCCTTCAAATTTTAAACAACTAGGGTGATAAGGAGTAGCTTTTCATGACGCTCTTCGTTACCTCACTTTCGTAGCTGAGGTCAAATGCATTTTCATCCGAGGTAAGAATCGTTATTTGTAGTAGTGAAATAGGGATTCAACTGTTCACTATTTGAGTAGGTGGACGGTGACCCTTTCCAAGACAACCCTAAATCTTAGAGACCCTTATAAATACATATCCCTCATGAGAAAAAGACAATCTCAATTCATACACATTTACAAATACTCAGAGAATATTTTCCTCTCAATTAAATAGTTGGATTAAATCTTATTATTAAGTTACCCTATAATATATTTGATTTAGTTATTGCTTTCATAAAGTCCTGTCCTTTATATATATATATATATATATATATATATATATATATATATATATATATATATATATATAGAGAGAGAGAGAGAGAGAATCAACTTACTCTACAATCTGTGTCTCTTGGAGGAAGTTGATCTCCACTCATATATATATATATATATATATATATATATATATATATATATATATATATATATATATATATATATATATATATATATGAGGAGATCAAATTACAATTCAAAAGTTACACCATGAGTTACACTCGCTCAAAAACGTCACTTCAGATTAATATTTTTTAAAATCAACCGTTGGATTGAAACATATCATAATATAGATCATACCTATAAAGTTTGAGATTAATCTATAACGATTTACTATGTCATTGAACTACATCAAAATTAACGTTATATGAAAGTTCATTTTAACGTTAATTTTTAGATATCTTGATCGTATAGTAAAATTTTATAGATTAATCTCAAACTTTATAGGTATGATCTATATGATAATATAATTCAATCCAACGGTTAATTTCAAAAAATATTAATCCGAAGTGATATTTTTGAGCGAGTGTAACTCTTCGGGTGTAATTTAATCCCTCCTCTATATATATTTACGTGAGAAACAAAAATTATCTGTATCAATTGTTAGATTTAATTAATGGTTATGATTTAAAAATTTCATATAATGAAAAACTTTACCAAATATTTTTTCTATTACAATGTTCCATAAAAAATATTCTTACGAAAAATATTTTTATTTACCAATTAAATCAATGTTAATTATTTGTCTTAAATATATTTCATATATAGTTAGAATATGAATATAAAATATAATTTAAATTTATTTAATATTTTTATTTAAAATTAAAATCATCTAAACTATAAATACTTTTAATAGTTATTAAAAAATTGTAAAATAAAACTTCTTGAAAACATTATTTACTCATTTTCGTCGCATTAAAATTATTTTTAAATAAAATTGATATCAGATAATTTTTTTAAAAAAATCTTAACTCATACCAAATAAATCTAATTTATAAAAAAATCTTTTTAACGTTGTATGTTACATTTTATACGATTATATTTTTTTACAATTTATTTAGGTAAAAATTTGTTCTAGGGTTACTTTTAAAACCAAACAACACACCCAATATTTTAATAAAATAATTGCAATGAAGATTAATAAAAAATTTAAAGTTAACTACATAGATCATTCTTGAATTCACAATAATTTAAAGAAAATAATAAGTTTATTTTCTAAACAATTACTATCTGGTTAAATTATCATTTAAGTATTTATGTATCAGGATGGGTACTTGTTCATTTTAAACAATAATTGATTTTGTTTAATAAAATAAATTATTTTAAAACTATTGATAATTCAACTACTAAGCTATGTAGTTAGTGTTAAATTTTACTTATTAATCTTTCTTGTGATAATTAAATTATGATTAAAATAGTTGCATTTTTTATTTTAAGAGTAACTCCAGAACAATTTTTTACCGAAATAAATTGTGAAAAAATATAGTTCTATAAAATATAAGATACAACACACAACGTTACATTTTTGTCTAAATTAAATCAAAATTTTAACAGTTAATATGTATTAAAAAAATATATGACATAATTTTATTTAAAATTAAATATCAAGAAAATGAGTAAATAATTTATGCTTCTGATTGTTTTAAATTTAATATTGTTTTTGAGAAGTTTTATTTTGCAATTTTCTGTAACTATTGAAAAGCATTTATATTCATATCCTAACTTAATATGAAATACATTTAAGACAAATAGTTAACAATGATTTAATCAGTAAATAAAAATATTTTTATGAAATACTTTAATATTAAATATAATAAAAAAATAATTTGGTTAAAATTATTTATTATATGAAATTTGTAAATGATAACCATTAATTAAATCTAACGATTGATATAGATAATTCTTGTTACTCACACAAATATATATATATATATATATATATATATATATATATAAACACTTTTCAAATATCTAAGTGGGGATGATATTGATTTTCTGTGATTATAAATTTTCTAAGGTTTATACTAAATAGGAATATACATGAACTAAAAATAAATAAAAAATAAATTTATTTAAAATAAAGAAAAACATAACTCGAATACAAAATGAAATATCAATGACGGTAAAAAAAAAACAGAAAGAGTAAATACATAGCTACTGCAGAATTAATTTTTGAGGAATAAAATAAATAAATAATATAGAATAAATTATTGAAAATACAAAAATTAGATTTGACAATAATTGTAATTAATTTCCTTTCATTTAATATAATTTCGAATCCATTTCAATTAATCAATCTAATGGTTATTATCTGGCTACATGCATGGCTGGCTAATAACTTAGCATAACTTAAGCCGCCAAGGATCCATATTCTACTAAATAGTGATGCATTAAATTAATAGCTGTCTCGATATTTAGGGAGGCAAATTAATACGGTGTTAAATGGTCCCATAGATTTCTTGTGACCACAAGCCATAATCACACATCTAATTCCACCTTTTATTTTTCTCAACTAAGCAGACATTGATGAGTGTTTTGACAACTCAAACATGATTAATTTTGAGTGAAAATGTATACTACGTTAAAAAAAAAAACACATCCTAGGTTTTATTGTAAGAGAAATACTACAACTACTTCTTAGTCCTTTGATAAATGCTTGCCAATAACTTGGTGTCGACAGGCCTTCCAAAGGAGGAGAAGTGCTACGCATGCTGGTAGGTAGAACCATATGCTAATAAATATTGAAAGGAGATTCAACTGTACATTGAGAAATTGGAGGTTTTGGCACAGTCGCTCATTTTAATTACTATCACTTCATTTTCTTTAGTTTTAAGGTTTGTTTTTAATATGAAATGGTCACAACGGCAGATCAAAATACTAATAAAAGAAGAGTAAGAGATACAACCAATGGCACTAATAAAATAGAAGCTAGCAAAACATAAACTAAACCAATGGGAGGCCAACAAAAATAAAACAACAAGAAAAAACAACTCACCCACACTATAGAGAAGACTACATCAAGACATCACACACCCCACTTTTAGAAAAAATCGACTTAAAAAAGATAAGCACAACACTAAAAAAGAATAAAAGAGGGCAACTGTGAACTCAACGCACCTCTAAAAACGAAAGCACGGGAGAGGATTTTGATCTCAAACAAGCGAGAAAAAGCTCCAACTAGAGCTTTGGATGAACCCATTTCAAGGCAAACCAATAATTAAAGTCTTTTCTAGCAAAAAATAACGATATTATATACCTTCCAAATAATTCAGACTATTGCATGTCAGATCGAAACCAAACTTAAATGAGACTTCTTACCTTGACCAAAATCGTGAAAAACTTTAAAAATCTCTAAGATCTATCAAGTGTGGGAGCGGAGTAGGAATTCCCTCCTTCCTAAAAACCTTATTCATGAGTGAGGAGGATAATTCACAATGAACAAACAAGGGATCCACGAACTTCGTGTGACCCAAACAAACCACACACTCCTTTCAATCCCAAGAGATACAGTTTGACTACTAAAAAGATTATGCCATGTAAACGTAGGTAATCTATATTGAAACATTTTCCAAGAAAATGCAACCACTTTAGAAGGCCCTCAACTCTTCCAACCCCTAGCCAAACCACATATCACCTAGTTGAATCTACTTTCCTAACCCACAACTAAGGAAAAACTATTAACATATGTTGATCTAACGAAAAACCTCCCAAAGAATCAGAGTTCCAAACCCTGGAATCTTGTTGACCTTTCTTAACCACCTCCCCTATCATACTCAAAGAGTCCACTAGGAGCTCTTCTTCCCATACAAGGAAAGACTACATCCACCTAAAACCCCAACACCAAACATCACCTACCCAATTTCCTATTAACCCACAAAATGTAACTTTTGTTCAGAGATGGGGAACGACCTCTTAAAAAAAATGTACAACAAACTCTAACGAGCCTAGACTTCATTCCAAAACCTAGTCTTAAACCCATCCCTAGCACATTAAAACGAAAAGAACAAAACTAGTCTACCCGTCGATCACAAGTGGAACCTTAAAGAGATACCCCAAGAACCCTCCACGTCCCCTTATTCAACATATATAAATTCACTAACTGGAGATCATTTACCTCTAAGAACCTTTGTTCTTAAGTTTTCACACATCGTCCCACTTCACCCAAGTTACTTTATACCCACCCCCTTTTTAGGCTCCCAAAATGAACCACCTTTGCAATACAACCAATTTCTTTCCGATTGAAACTGATATCTCCAATAAAGAAAGGTAAAATATAGGATTTGAATTTAATACTGAATTCAACAAGACCATCTTTCATTCCATACACACTGTAATAAGGTGAACTGACTTTGGAAATTTGTTTTGCTTTTTATCGCAAATGTGCGGATAGCAAGAGTCGCCACCGACTTTTCTTTTATCCAATTAAGGGAAGGTGAAAAGAACAGAAAAAGACCTTCGTTAGATTCTGAGTAAGGGAGAAGGTTATGAAAAGGGAAGGTATTAGCACCCCTTTCCATCCGTAGTTATCTACGGGCTCTTAGTTGCTCTTAGATCATTTTTAAAATTGCTTTCTGTGTGTTTGACAAAAATATTTTGAAAAGGCATTTTGCTTTGACTTTGTAATGATTCATGTAGGAATGTATACAAAGTGTTCGGAAATGTTTCGTTTTTTTTAAGAGTTTGAACTTTGACAAAAAGTGTGTGGTGTGAAAAGTATTTTGTTTGAGCAAGCAACTAAAAGTCTTATTACCTATTCAGAATGGTCGTTTTCGTGTTATTTTACGTTTCTTTAGAATAGTGCTATCCATACCATTAGTTGGCAGGCAACCCTATTCGTTGGATGTAAGAGGGACATTCGAAGGGACGTCGGATGGTCATAGAAGGCAACTTGTAGGAGTATCCTAGCACATTCGAAGGGACGATCATCACTTTTCGTAGGCAACAATCGAGGGACGAGATCATGTATTCGTAGGCGACATCGTGGGTCTATGATATTTGTATCGAAGGGACTATGATGATATATTTTGTAGGCAACAGTGCTAGGATACCTCTATGTTCGAGGGACTTGACCATTTATTCGAAAGGCAACGGGAAAGAATTACCCTAAGGGGTGCATGTGTGAAAAGAGTGTTGAATTCAGATATTTTATCTTGGAATTAGACGTGATCTATGTTGATTTTACCTTTCCATACACGCCTAATTACTAGCAGTTTATAGGGTGCGGAAAATAAATTGCGGAAAGTAAAGTGCGGAAAAATAAAGTCCTACGCTATTACATGGCTTTGGGGCAGTTACATAATAGGAGTGCGGAAAGTAAAAGTCCTAGTTAAACTATTACATCCCATAGGCAGTTACATAAATTGAAAAGAAAAGCAAGAAGAATCGTCCGAAACGTTACAACCTGTAAGCAGATACATAATCGGAAAATACGGAAAAATTGCATAAGAGAAAAATGTTAGTAAAAATAGGATTTTTGAATGAGGAAAAATATTTTAGATTAGTAATGACAATAAGATGATAAGATAATTCTTTGGTAATTTTCTGAATCGATTTCGACAATTAAAAACAATTAAGAGTCAATTTAATGGTTAATTAGCAATTAATTAAAATATGCCTGCAAAAATATTAATTTTAATGTTAAAAATTAAATAAACATTTTTCTGATTAATATGCAAAAGGAAAATATTTTTGGTGATTTTTAAATGCATGAAAAAAATGTTTGAAGATTAATTAAATTAAGATGAAAATATTAAGAAAAATAAGAAAATAGAAAAGTTATGGAAAAGTGTTAAAAAATAAATTCAGGAGGCCAGGATCGAACCTAGGACCTCCTGGATGTATCACCACACGCATTGCCATCTGAGCTGGGGATGCTTGGTGTTTTGAATCTGGAAACAAATGATTATAAGGGAATACGTGTCATAAATTGGAATTCAAACACAGTCAACACGCGTGGGACCCATGTGGTATGAATGGACGAATCGAGCGAAGCGCCACGCATGCCTCGCGGGTCTGTTTGATCAACGCGGAGCCCTAGCTCCGGTCGTCTTCTCCGGCAAGCAAAAACTCCAAACTTGCAAAATAGCAAAAATAAAAAGCAAAGGGATACCCTACCCCCTAAATCGACCATGGCGAGTTCAATGGTGGTGTCCGTTTGGATTGAAAACGCCTGTATCGGCCGGTTCGAAACTAACAGTTCAAGAAACCCTAAACATGGCAAAACGCGATTTGGACGTTCAAGCTCATGAATGATGGCCCAGATCCTGTCTATGATGTCTCATGATCACATTAGAATGATTAGTTTCGATTAAAACACACAGAATAATAAAACACGAATTCAAGAAAAGTATGAATATGTATGTTCATGTATGGCTCGATTCAAGCAGATTTAACCATGGTTTTTGGTGTGTACTTACTCAAACTTACCTCAGGAACACAATGGCATGCTTGAGAGTGATTGAATCTTGCTGGAAAGTGGAATACGAAAATTGCAACTTTGTGATAAAATTTGGAATTTTAGGGTTGCTTCAAGAGGCTAGGGTTTCGTCCTTTGATCTTGTGAATGCAATAGGTATTTATAGAGTGAAAGATTGAAGCAAAAAGAATGAAAAAAGATACACTCTTCAATGCAAAAATATTTTCTCTTTTAATTCAAATCAAATCTTTTCAAAATTTGATTTTTCCTTCCTTGCATGAGCTAGCACGAATTTGACAAGTTGTGTGGGCTTCCTTGGTCCTCAAGCTTGATAAAAAACCAACCCAACTTAAATTATACCTTGTTTTCATATTTTATTTAATTTAAATTTGAATTAAATGCTTTTAAATTCAAAAATAAATCAAAAAAAATTAAAGGGGTCGTGGCAAGGCATCAAGAGGTCACAAATAATATTATGATCAAGTTTGGATCATAAAATTATAGGCCCATTTGGAAAAAATTGGATTTTGTCAGATATCTCTCTTTGTGCAATTCTTCAAAAATGCCCAACTTGTGCAAGGTGTATTTTGCTCAATTTTTAACATTTTTGAGTGTTCTTGGACTTTTTAGAAAGCTCTAGATGTCCTCTAAACAACCTCTTTGGTTTAATCTCAAATGGAGTTTCCATGCTCAATTACACTTCATTACAAAAAGTTGACTTTTTGTTGACTTTGAAAAGGACCTGTAATGTTTTGATCCATATCTTCAAAATGAAGCATTTTCTGACCATGCTTGTGAGACATGAAATTGTAGAGAATTGAATTCTCTTCAAAATGAGAGGTGTTGGAAATTTCTGATAAAGTATGAGAAAGTTATGCTCAGTCAAAGTTCTGTTGACTTTTCTCTAGAAAACCCTAACTTGGAAAGTTTGACTTTTGATCAAATCTTGAATTTTCTTGATGAATCATGATCAACCCTTGATCAAATGATGAATGTCACTTCAAAATATGGATGTTGACCAAAAATCATGAAGTTTGACTGTATGTTGACCACAGTTGACTTTTTGTCCAATACAGCTGATTTTCAACCATCTGAGCAATTGTCTGAGGAAATTTGACTTGTAAGGCTTGAAACTTGACATGGAGACTCTTTGAAGAATATGAGGAGGCATGATGACCATTGGAGATGTTGGAAGTCCATTTTGATCTGAGAATTGCCAAACCCTAGTTTGGGTTGATTGTCTAGGAGAGGGTTTGTCTGATCAACCCTTGAGGAATCCTTGAGCATGGATGTATGAAATGTCTTGAGGAGTAGGAGGGAAAATTTTGGGGTATGACAGCTGCCCCTGTTCAATCTTCTTGTACTATAAGGGTTAGATTGGCATGCGTGCCTTTCGTGACCTGGAGGTAGAAGATGATTGAACACTCGAGTACACCTGAAAATTTGCACTCGTTGTTGATTGATGATGCAGGGGAATGGGCTTACAGATGCCATTTGGGAGAAGTTGGAGACTTTACTGGGGAATGATTCGTATTCTAGACTCACGAACGTCGCCTAAATAAGAGAATCGTAGGAGATGGGCTTAAGATGCCATCCGGAAAGACTGATGCTGAGGAACGAGCCGTTACGCTAGGCTCTGCAGATGTCCCTGAAGATAGAAAAGAACACGGAGATGGGCTTAAGATGCCATCCGGAGGGAGTCGTGCGTTATACTTTGTTCTCGTCTTTGAATGAAGTTATTGGTTTGTATTGGTTTTTAACCAAATAAGCAGCATTCTGAAAGTGGAGAGACGTTGACAAATAGTCGGAGATAGGCTTAAGATGCCATCCAGGGCAACTGAGTCGTACACCAGACTCTGTAGTTCTTGTTGATAATAAGAGAGTGTCAGAATAAATCTTCGTTTTGATTACTCTTAGGGGATAATAGTTGGCAGAATGTGGATAACTTCCCTGTCGTGTTTCGGGTGTTGATCCAATGCCTATTGTCGGAGGACAACTTGGGTGATCGTTCGGATAGGGTTTCCCGTCTTGCTTCGGGTATTAATCATGGATCTGTTGTCAGAGGACAACTTGGGTGGTCGTTCAGATAGGGTTTCCCGTCTTGCTTCGGGTATTAATCTTGGACCTGTTGTTTCAGAAGTGATTTTCACCTGTTTTTTTTGGGAAAAACAAAAGAAACTCTGATAGAATATGGTTAGTCTTATGCAGATTATGATGCATGATGTAATGTGTATGAATGATATATGCACAATTTATGATTTTTATGAATAATGTATGAATGATAAATGTTGTGGTATTTCAAAACATATCCATCTTGAAGAAAATGTGGATGCTCTGCTTGGGGATTAAATGGATGAAAACCCCGCTTTTGGAAGAGGAGAAAGATATCCTGGATTCCTCCGATGCACTATCTGACCAAGTTCGAGCCTAGATATTTACACTGCTGAGGATGGTAGGGACCGAGAGGTACGCTACTGAGAATCTTGTGCGTAGATCCATCCCTGGGAAAATTTAGGAGGCGCCTTGCTGGGAGTCTCGTGTGTTGACCCTGCTGGGGAAAATGGAAACTGGGAAGCGCTCCGTTGGGGATCTTGTGCGTCGACCCTGCTGGGAAGCCTGTGATTGTTACTGGGGAACAAGGCTAGAAGGACCCGGAGCCTGTTGGAAACTCTGGATGGGGAATAAAATGTAGGTTTCCTCTGATGCATTATCTGACCAAGTTTCGAGTCTGAATATTGCTGCTGCCGGGGAAATGATAATTTTTGAGAGATATTTTGCTGGGGATAAATACCTCTGCTGGGGGTGAAATGTTATTTCTCGAAGACTGGTGTAATCCGGTTAAGTCGACTGGGATCGCTGCTCAGGGACTAATGTGATGGAACTTGGAATGTCGGAACTAGTGGAGAAAAATGTGTACTCCGCTGGGGAAGGTTTGTAGCGAGCGACGCCTCTGTGGAGATTGTACTCTGCAGGGGAACGTATTGGTGACTTTTGTCGTCATCTCAATTCCTAGAGCCTGTAGTAATTATCCTTGTTCGTTCACTTTTCGCATGTTTGTGAATAGATTTTTATTGTCAGATGCATATAATCATTCAAAGCAAACGTTGGACTTTATGCAAACAACAAACAGTGAAATTTGTAAAGAGAAATAACTTGTATTAATTTGAAAGGTGGCGTATGGCCAAGTAGTTTGTACACCAGAAAAGTAAAAAGCTATGCGGAAATAATATCGTTAAGTTCCAACTATGCTAGTACTCATATATTTCGACTATCTCATCTCCTTGTTGTCAGTAGAAAGTGAGTGGATTGATTTTTGCCATTTGAATCTTGAATGCTGATAGTAATCTGTAGATAAGTGATCTGGACGAGACATAGTCGTACGCTTAAATCCCTAACTTTTGCCTAGACCGCCCTTTCGGGTTTTCAATCTACCGGGATATCTTTTTTTGCCCAAGCCGCCTTTACAGGTTTTCGACTTGCCGGGTGTACATGTTTTGTATATATCCTTAACTTTTGCCCGAACCCTTTTGGTTCGCCAGGATGCCCTTATTTTTGCCTAGATCAGTCGACCTTGCGGGTCTCGTTTATGCGTAGTATTTTTTGACTATGTCTGCGTTCACAGGGTGTGGGAAGTCTTCGCCATCCATGGTGCTAAGTATCATAGCTCCACCTGAAAATACTGTCTTGACTACAAACGGTCCCTCGTACGTGGGTGTTCATTTGCCCCTGGGATCACCTTGTGGAAGAATGATGCGCTTGACTACTAGATCACCGACTTGGTAGACTCGGTGCTTGACTTTCTTGTTAAATGCTCTGATCATTCGCTTCTGATAGATCTGTCCATGGCAGATGGACGCGAGTCGTTTCTCATCAATCAAGTTAATTTGGTCAAGGCGAGTCTGTATCCATTCGTCTTCGCCTAACCCTGCATCCTGAAGGACTCTGGTTAAGGGTATCTGAACCTCGATGAGTAGGACTGCTTCCATACCGTATACAAGAGAGAAGGGAGTTTCCCCTGTTGATGTCCGTACTATAGTGCGATAACCATGGAGAGCAAATGGCAACATCTCGTGCCAATCCTTGTAAGTCACTGTCATCTTCTGTATGATCTTCTTGATATTCTTGTTGGCGGCTTCCACTGCGCCATTCATCTTAGACCAATATGGAGAATAGTTATGATGCTTAACCTTGAACTGCGTGCAGAGTTCGGTGATCATTTTGTTGTTGAGATTAGAGCCGTTATCTATGATAATCCTTTCAGGAGTGCCATACCGACAGATAAGATTATGCTTGATGAATCGAGCCACAACACTCTTCGTCGTAACAGATGTAAACGAGGCTGCTTCTACCCACTTGGTGAAATAGTCAATTGCCACAAGGATGAAACGATGTCCATTGGAAGCGGTGGGTTTGATTTCTCCAATCATGTCAATGCCCCACATCGCGAAAGGCCAAGGAGCGATAAGAAATTTCAATGGTACCGTAGGTGCGTGCACTTTGTCTGCATATATCTGGCATTTGTGACAAGATCGAGCATAGCGGTGACAATCAGCTTCCATGGTGGACCAATAGTAACCTGTTCTCAGGATCTTCTTAGCCATCGTATGTCCACTGGAATGGGTACCAAACATGCCATCGTGTAACTCTTCCATGATTCATTCCGCAGTTTTTTGATCTACACAGCGGAGTAAGCACAAGTTGCGATTGCGCTTGTATAAGATGTCGTTGCTGAGGAAGAATTTGGATGCAAATCTTCTCAAGAACTTCTTATCATTGACAGATGCTCCTGCGGAATATTCCTGAGTCTTGAGATACCTCTCCACTTCGTAGAACCAAGGTTTCTCCTATGTATCAAGTTCACAACAGTATGCTGGTTCGTCGAACTTCTTGATGATGATTTGGGGAGCCTCGTTGTCCCATCTGACCTTGAACATAGATGACATAGTAGCTAATGCGTCTTCCAACTGATTCTCTTCTCGTGGAATATGATCAAAAGTAATCTCTTCGAAGTAGGGGATCAAACTTAGAACATGCTCTTGATAGGGAATGAGATTCGGATGCTTCATATCCCACTCGCCTTTGATCTGACTGATCACTAAAGCTGAGTTTCCATACACTTGCAAGAACTTGATTCTTAAGTCAATAGCAGCTTTAATACCCATGATGCACGCTCGTATTCGGCCATGTTGTTAGTGCAATGAAACATAATCTGGCGATGAAAGTATGCCGTGGGAGATGTAATGATGGCGCCAATGCCATTGCCAAGTCGTTTGAGGCTCCATCAAAGACCATGGTCCATTGGGATCCTTGTTCGGGTCCTTAAATGCGGGCTGGTTCTTCACAATCGATAACTAACAAAACATCTTAAATGCAAAACTCGAGCGCATAGGTGATAGTCATCTGACTTGATGAGCCAAATGATCGCTACTATACTTCCTTTGATCGCTTTTGAGAAGTATCTTGGATGTCATATTTGGTCAAGATCATTTCCATCTTTCTATTCTTAGGAGAGTGGTTTCTCGAATATGTATTTTATCGGATCCATCTTGGAGATCAACAAGGTAGTGTGAGTCAACATATCTTGTCTTAGTCGTGAGCAGCCAAAGCCAAAGCGCAAGTTTTCTCATTTGTGGTATCTTATTTCACGGTCGATAAACTTTTGCTAAGGTAGTATATTGCATACTCTTTTCGACCGACTCGTCATGGTGCCCCAACACACACATTGAGTTCTCTAACATGTCAAGTACATGATAAGAGGTCTTCCTTGTGGCGTCATCGAATAGGAGGATTACGTAGGTACTCCTTGATTTTGTCAAAAGCGATATGGCAATCGTCGTTCCATTCCACTACTTGATCTTTCTTGACAACTTGAAGATTGGCTCACAGTAGCGATTAGATGTCGCATGAATCTGCAATGTAGTTTAATCGTCCCGAAACCTCGACTTCCCTCTCGGTCTTGGGATGGCATTTCTTGAATAGCTTTAACCTTGGTTGGGTCAACTTCAATACCTTTACCACGACAACAAACCCTAGGAGTTTACGGATCGACTCCAAGGTGCACTTGTTAGGATTGAGTCTTAATCATACTTCTTGATCTATCAAGCAGTTTCATAAATGATCAAGATGTTCTTCTTGATGTGATCGAGCTATCATGTAAATCGGCGTAGACCTCTATCTCGTGATGAATCATGTCATGAAATAATGCCACCATAGCACACTGATAAGTGGCGCCCGCGTTCTTCAGACCGAATGGCATGACCTTGTAGCAGAAAGTACCCCACTGTGTAACAAAAGTAGTCTTCTCCATGTCTTCAGGAGCCATTTTGATCTGATTGTAACCGTAGAAACCATCCATGAAGGAGAAGACCTTATGTTGGGAAGTGTTGTCAACCAGAACATCAATATGAGGAAGTGGGAAATCGTCTTTCGGGCTCGCTTTGTTCAAATCTCTGTAATCCACACACATTCGTACCTTGCCATCCTTCTTAGGTACGGGTACCACGTTTGCAACCCACTATGGATAAGAAGTAACAGCTAAGAAACCGACATTGAACTACTTCATAACTTCGGCTTTGATTTTCTCAGACATCTCAGGACGCATGCGACGAACCTTCTGCTTCACTGGGAGAAAACCCTCTTTCGTTGGCAATCGGTGTACAACAATGTCAATGTCTAGACCTGGCATGTCTTCGTACGACCAAGCAAAAACCTCGATATAGTCTCGTAGCATCTGAACCAATCTTTCTTTGACATTGCTTTCAAGACCCACTCCTATCTTGATCTCTTTTCTGTCTTCATCAGTACCTAGATTCATAACCTCAACTGGCTCTTCGTGTGGCTGTATAACTCGTTCTTCTTGTTGTAGCAGTCTGACAAGTTCTCCTGGCACTTCACAATCTTCCTCACCTTCGTCTTCGACTTGGTAGATCGGATTATCAAAGTCATATTTAGCAATAGCATAGCTGTTATCAATGAGATTCGGAGTGATTCTGCAGTGTATCATGTGGGTGTGTGTAAGAACACATAGCTTTTGAAGGGGTGATAAAGTAAAAAGAAAGAAAACAACATTTAAATGCAAAAGTCCAACGATTTTATTGAATGAAAATATGCAAATGACAGATAATAACCCTCACAAACGAGCCATGATGCCCCGGGCAAGGCACTAGGCTTTAAAGTTTATTGTTCAAAGCAGAGAAAAACGAAAAGCATAACAGAAAACAAAAACAATTACTCCTGTCTAAAGGAGATTGGTATGACGTCTTCAGTCTTCCAATTGATGAGTCCGTTGTCGGGAGTTAGGAAGATCCACTTGCTGATGTCGAAGTCGTTGTCGCTGTATTCTATAGTATGAACTCCATTCCGGCTGATGCGGAAAGGAAGTTGGCCGGCACGTTTGCGGCGTATCATCTTCTGACCTTTGATGGTGAAGCCTAAACCAGTCTTGTCAGACTTGAAAGGAAGATCAGGGAGTTGACCCCAAATAGTACTACCTCCTTCTTCAACTGTAGCTTGAGCATCCTTTAGCGAGGCCATCCTAGGCAGAACTTGTGTAACTTCAGGAGTGACAGGAGAGTCAACATGCACGACTTTTGGAATTGTTTCAAAAGCTTGATAGGGGGTCTCAAAGAATTCACCTTCCATCTCGAGGTATCGGAATGACTGTAGATGACTGACCATATATTCCTCTTCACCACATACTGTAACAACCTTCCCCTTCACTGGGTACTTCAACTTCTGATGCAAGGTAGAGGTAACACCGCCCCATGTATCCAAGGCGTCAAGTAGGCAAGAGTAAGTGGACGGATGTCCATGACAAAGAGTGGGTCGAAAGTGCGGGAACCGATTTTAACAGGCGGGATGAGCTCTCCAATCTTTGTTCGCTTGGAACCATCAAACGTTCTCACAATTATGTCACTGGGCTTCAAGACCAATCCTTCAACATCAAGTCGGTCGAAAGCACTCTTCGGTAGGATATTCAGAGTGGAACCGGTATCCACCAAAACATGAGACAATGTAATGCCCTTGCATTCAGAGATGTGCAAGGCTTTGTTGTGTTTCCTTCGGCGGAGTCAAATCGACAGAAAAGCCTAGAAATTGTTGGCCCGAGCTAATACAAACTTCAAATTGATCGGTGGTAGTGTCTTGTGGTACGTGAGCGTTCTTCAGAAACTTCACCAAGGCTTTAGCATGAGCCTCAGAGCACAAGAGCAGAGCAAACATGGAGATCTTGGATGGAGTCTGTCCCAACTGTTCCACAATATTCTAGTCACTTTTCTTGATAATCTTCAGAATTTCCTCCATTTCTTGTTTGGAGGTGTCTTCAGCAACTTCCTTTGGTACTTGGTGAGCGGGATGAGTCAGGTTCTTTCCCTCTAGCTTGGAACTGGTTGAATAATTGGAATCGGTGGAGTCATGATGTCTTTGGGGAGAGATCTCTGGAGAAAACACTCTTCCGGTTCTGGTCACCTTACTTGATCCGGTGATGTTGTCAATGTCAAGAATGGTAGCTTCAACTGTAAGATCCTCAATGGTCAGAGGATCTTGCTTGACGCCATGATAGTAAACCTCAGATCCATAATTCCAAGGGATAGCTTTGTCAGAGGAATATGGAACTGGTCTTGGAGAAGTAATGATGAGAGGTGCCACTCTAGGCACAGGATCAGCAGAGGAAATCCTTATTGTGTTAACATCGGCACAGTCTTCTGGGAAATCGTCTCCCCATCCGGTCGCCTTAACATCTTCAATTGGAATCTTGTAGCTCTCAGGAACAGTATACTTCACCATGTAGTCAAACTTTTCACTGGGCTGCCCTAAGGTATCCCATACTTCTGGCACAGTTCCACTCACATCTTCAATCTTCAAATTCTTAGGCATGTCTTCACACAGTTTCTCCATAGGTGATGGTTTCAAAAATAGAACTTCGCGATT
This sequence comes from Vicia sativa, assembly GCA_021764765.1. Lineage (NCBI taxonomy): Eukaryota > Viridiplantae > Streptophyta > Magnoliopsida > Fabales > Fabaceae > Vicia > Vicia sativa. The sequence continues at coordinate 175,097,960 of CM038796.1, forward strand.
ATCCATCATGCACTGAATACGTCTTCTTAACCAAGCACAACCGTCAGGCGCAAATGGGCGCCAACGACAATTCTCTGGGCATCCTGGATTGACACCGGCTTGCAGCAAATTCTTCTTAACAGTCATCAGAGGAATAGTCAAGTCATCTATGTTGAAAACATAAGAATTCTCGTCAATAGCATTGGAACTTTTGTCATGGTTAGGCATATGCGCGTTGATCACATTCAGAGTCTCCACAGGAGGATCAAACTCAATCTGTTTAGCTTCAATAATATCTTGAATCTTGTTCTTCAGAGCCCAACAATCACCAGTATTGTGTCCTGGGCCGTTGGAGTGGTAAGCACACTTAGCATTGGGATTATATCTTGGAGAGGAAGTGTTGATGTTTTGAGGAGGATCCCTCAAGGTAATCAGCTCTGCTTTCAACATGTGTTGCAAGACTTGCGACAATGGCATGTTGATCTTCGTAAATTGTCTTCGTGGCGCGTTCTGGTTACGTGTGTTGTCTCGCTGAGGTTGTGCTGATGTAGGATTGAAGATCACAACTGCCCCCACAGATTGAGCATTGTCGGTCTTGGCTCGACTTTTCTGACCATACACAGCATTGGCTTCTTTCTTACCACCAAAAGATCTCTTCGCAGCATTTGAGGATGACTCTACCTGAATGTTTCCACTCTTGATACACGCTTCAATAAGTTCTCCTGTCAATATCAGCTCGGTGAATCCGGCTGAAGAGTTTCCAATCAGATGATTGAAGAATGGGCCTATCAGTGTTCCCATAAACATATCAACTAACTCCCTATTGGACAAGGGTGGTTGAACTCTGCCTGCTAGATCTCTCCATTTCTGAGCATACTCTTTGAACTTCTCATCACGACCCATACACATGCTTTGTAATTTCATGCGAGTGGGCGCCAATTCAGCATTGTACTCATATTTCTTGTAGAAAGCATCCGCTAAGTCACTCCAAGTACGGATATGGTCACTCTCTAGCTGATAATACCACTCCAATTGAGTTCCAGACAAACTCTCTTGGAAATAGTGCATCCACAACTTTCTGTCATCAGTGTGGGGGTTGATCTTCTGAACATAGGACTTCAAATGCAGCTTCGGACAAGAAATGCCATCATATTTGGCAAAAGTAGGAACTTTGAACTTGGGAGGAATCACCACACCAGGGACAAGACTCAGATCATCAAAATTCAGCCCTGACTTCTTCAGATTTTCCACAATATTCAGACGGTCTTCAAGTTGTTTGTATTTGTCATCCTCATAAGAGTACTGATCATTCTCATAATCTTCTTCCTTTTTCTCAGGCTCATGCTGGTCTTCTTTGTTGCCCTTGACACTTCCCTCAGTTTTGACGCTTCCTTCTGAGAACTCTATCCGGCAGACCACTTTAGGGCCACCTTTGTGACGTCTTCCCATGTTGAGAACACCAATGACCTTCTTCTTTTTGTTGATGAGCTTCTTCAGATCTTCTTGGCCTTGGACCAAGCTAGTGAACATCTCCTGAAACTGAGCATTCTGAGCTTGAAGATCTTTGACAGTCTGTTCGAGAGCCATTTCTGCTAAAATAAATAGCAAGAAAATGAGAAAACCAATCTTCAATGTACCTGTTATGAGATGTTATGCCATGATATGCAATGTTTATGCAAATGCAATGCAATGTTTTCAAGGACCTTAAGGATTTAAATTTGTTAAACAAGCATGAACAAACATTTATTAGTTCTCCCTTTATTCTTTTTCTTTTTAAGTACAAAAGACAGTTCATAAAAAATAAAGTAAAAGAACAAAATCCTAAAGCTCTAAGTCTCTCATAGGCGCTTCCTCTTGGTGCCGAGGTAGGCGTTGATGTTCTGCTCCTCGTGAAGTAGCTTGGTCAACTCTAGTACCTTCTTCTCGCTTGCATAACATTGAGCTTCGAATGTATCCCTTTCTTCTTTAAGTTGAATCCAGGATCTCTTCAAGTCTTCAAAATCAGTAGGCATGTCGGGATGGAGAACAGTATAGGGTACGTCACCTATAGCAACAGGTTCTATAATTACTGGTAACACGGGTGTAAATGGCATCATGAGGTTTTGAGCTCGATCTCACACCCATTTAAGGTAAGGTTCCCAAGGAATGGAGTTTTGGTGCCCCAAAGTCTTGGTATCAGTCTTCTTTACCATGCCCCAAGCGTGTATGAACCTTCGTCGATAATTCTAGAGATCGTGGTTGTAGTCGAACACAATGTCTTGGAGAAGCATATCATGTGGACCATCTCTTCGAGCATAACCAAACTGACGTGGAGCTAGAGAAGGGTTGTAGGTGATACCTCCCCTTATGCCAAGGAGTGGTACATTAGGAAATTCCCCACAACGCTCAATGAATGTGAAGTCCTTTTGAGAGAAAAGACACCAACGGATATCTGAATGAGAGAGAGTGACATTAGCCTTTGAGACCACTTCAACCTTTGCTCGTTCTTCAATACTGATGGAGGAAGGTGCGAAATAAACCACCTGGAAAGTAACAGTATACAACACATGAGATTTCCTTGTCTTTTGATAGTACGAGTGTGGAGAGAATGTAGAATGTCTCCAAGCAAAGTAGACACTGGATTGTGAGTAAGGAATATCTTGATGGCGTTGACATCTATGAATTGATCCGAGTTAGGAAATAGAACCAAACCATAGATTAGCAAGGCCACAACGTCTTCAAATGCATGAAAACTCATAGCTTTGAGGAATTTTCGGGCTTTCTTTATTAGGAACTTAGCAAGTAAACCCTTAACTCCGCTTCTTGTTTCCCAATTGGCTTCAATGTCTGAGCGCTTTAGATGTAGCGCTGATGCGATGTCTTCGTACCTAGGAGCCTTTTCTAAACCGGTGAATGAAATTTGATCAAGAATAGGTACCCCAATTAGCTTAGAGAACTCTTCCAAGGTAGGAACCAACTGATAATCTGGGAATGTAAAGCAATGGTGTTTCGGATCGAAGAACTGGAATAGGACATGCATCATATATTCTTCAAAACTGGAGATAACCAAGTCAAGTAGATAACCATGTCTTTTGATGGGCGAGCATGGTGGGAATCTCTGAAACCAATTCTTTGAGCTGAGAAGGTATACCCATGAAGTTTATTCGGATAGTCTTTCTAGAAGCCGTAATCCCTATAAAACAGAGCAAAGATAAATCCCTAGGTCCTTGAAATAGTTAGAAATGATATGCAATGCGATGATGTCATGATGTCATGTTTAACAAGCACAAACAAATCACACAATGGCCCTAGGTTTAAGGCTTGCATGAGGTATAGGTGTCTACCCTACCAAAGGTTGAGTGAGTTCATCCTGTCCTATAATAGTAGGGTTCTAGGAATCTCATATCATTGATCTTTCGTAGGCGTTTATTTCAATACGACTACCAAGTGGTCGACCGAAAATATCCCAAAGTCGATCTTAATGGCGTAACATCGGTATCACCAACCTAAGTCTACACCCATCTCACTACCTTCTAATGGCCAAGATGGGTTAATTAAGGTTCTAAAAGTTGAGTTAGTCTTGATGACACCACGCGAAGCCAAATACTATCCTCGACTTGAAATGAATAGTATCGGGACATCCAAAGTGTCACACTAACGTAGCCATCATGTTGTGTTTCGGTATCGCTAACGGTCATGACGATCTATTGCTACTTACCTAAGGAAACCTGGATCCGGGTGTAGGATCCCCCACAAATATAATACCCAAGCATCCCTTAAAAGTAAAGCATACAAGTCAAACAGAAAGCAGTAAAAGTGATCTAAAAATCCTTAAGGTATTCTCTCTTTAGGGTGTCCCCCCGGCAGAGTCGCCAGTTCTGTAATACGGTGAACTGACTTTGGGAATTTGTTTTGCTTTTTATCGCAAATGTGCGGATAGCAAGAGTCGCCACTGACTTTTCTTTTATCCAATTAAGGGAAGGTGAAAAGAGCGAGAAAAGACCTTCGTTAGATTACGAGTAAGGGAGAAGGTTATGAAAAGGGAAGGTATTAGCACCCCTTTCCATCCGTAGTTATCTACGGGCTCTTAGTTGCTCTTAGATCATTTTTAAAATTTCTTTCTATGTGTTTGACAAAAATGTTTTGAAAAGGCATTTCGCTTTGACTTTGTAATGATTCATGTAGGAATGTATACAAAGTGTTCGGAAATGTTTCGTTTTTCTTTTAAAAGAGTTTGAACTTTGACAAAAAGTGTGTGGTGTGAAAAGTATTTTGTTTGAGCAAGCAACTAAAAGTCTTATTACCTACTCGAATAGTCGTTTCGTGTTATTTCGTTCCTTTAGAATAGTGTTATCCATACCATTAGTTGGCAGGCAACCCTATTCGTTGGATGTAAGAGGGACATTCGAAGGGACATCGGATGGTCATAAAAGGCAACTTGTAGGAGTATCCTAGCACATTCGAAGGGACGATTATCACTTTTCATAGGCAACAATCCAAGGACGAGATCATGTATTCGTAGGCGACATCGTGGGTCTATGATATTTGTATCGAAGGGACTATGATGATATATTTTATAGGCAACGGTGCTAGGATACCTCTACGTTCGAGGGACTTGACCATTTATTCGAAAGGCAACGGGAAAGAATTACCCTAAGCGGTGTGTAACACGGTGAACTGACTTTGTAGGATTTTTGTATCCAAATGTGCGGATAGCAAGAGTCGCCACCGACTTTTATTTTTATCCAATTAAGGGAAGGTAAAAGTACAAAAAAGACCTTCGTTTAGATTACGAGTTCGGAGAATGGTTATGAAAAGGGAAGGTATTAGCACCCTTTCCATCCATGATTTATTCTGGGCTCTTAGTTGCTCTTAGATAACTTTTAAAATTGCTTCTGTGTGTTTGGAAAATGTTTTGAAAAAATTTCGCTTTGACTTTGTAATGATTCATGTAGGAATGTATACAAAGTGTTGGAAATGTTTTGTTTTGAAAAAAGAATTTGAACTTTGAAAAGAGTGTGTGGTGTGAAAAGCATTTGATAGGCGAGCAACTAAAGACTTATTACCCTCGAATTGGTCATTTTGTACTTCTACGTTCCTTTAGAATAGCGTTAGCCATACCATTAGTTGGTAGGTAACTCCATTCGTAGGATGTAAGCGGGACATTCGAAGGGACATCGGATGGTCATCGAAACAAGGAGGTATCCTAGCATATTCGAAGGACTATCATCATTTTCGTAGGCGACAATCGAGGTCAAGATCATGTATTCGGAGGCGACATCGTGGGTCTTATGATCTTTGTATCGAAGGGACTATGATGATTTGTTTGTAGGCAGCGGTGCTAGAATACCTCTCGTTCGAGGACATGACCATTTTGAATTCGTAAGGCAGCGAATTACCCTAAGGGTGCGTGTGTGAAGAAGTGTGTTGAATTCGAGAATATGTTATCTTGAAGATTAGTGGGCTATGTTCAATTTATTATCTTGCCATACCGCCTAGTTACTAGCGATTGATAGGGTGCGGAAAGTAAAATCACGGAAGGTAAAGCGAGAAATGTAAAGGTGCGGAAAGTAAAACCTCGCTATTACATGGCTTTAGGGATACATAAAAAAACGGAAAATAAAGTCCTAATTAAAACTATTACAAACCATATGCAATTACATTATTGAAAAATGAAAGTAAAAGCGGAAGAATAAATGCAGATCGGATGAACACAGCAAAAACGAGAAATCGGAAAATATGATGAAAAGCGAAATAAGAGAAAATGTTAGAAAAATGCCAATTTTATATGAGAAAATTAATATATGCTGGAAATAAGATAAATATATTACAATAATTTTTTGGGATTTTTTAGATGCAATTTAAGTAATTAAAAACTAATTTACAATGATTTAAATGCTAAAATAAAAATAAAAATAAATATGCATGCAAAAAGATATTTTTAAATTTATTAAATTAAATAAAGATTTTATGAAAATAATGCAAAAAGAATAAAATATTTTGGTAATTTTTTAATGCATAAATAAAATATGGAAATAAATTAAAATAACATGGAAAATATTAAAAATAAGAAAATATGGAAAAGTTTGCAAGTTTGGAAAAAGAAAACAAAACCGGTCCCAAGGAGGTTCGAACTGGAGACCTTGGAGAGTATTTGTGAATAGCCAGCGCCTTTACCACTAAGCCATCTGTCGTTTGGTGTTTTGAAATTCAAAATCAAATCAATATGAATGCAAACGTGTCACCGATTTGAATTCAAATCCGATCGACCGTGTGGACCCCATGTGTAAGTAGCGAATCAGGCGAGCCAAACTTCCACGCGTGCGATCCGACTTTCAACGCAGTCCACGCCGGAGCTAGGGCTCGGTCATCTTCTCGATTGCCCTTGACCTAAAACACCCAAAATGCATCATTCAACGTGAAACAAAAACCGGATCGACTAATTCGATCCTTGCGAAAACGATGGTGCGATCCTTTAAATCTGAAGCGGCACGGAACTCGTGTTTGAAACTCACGACTCTAAAAACCCTAACAATGGCATGCTTGGATTTCTACGTGAAACTTTCATGTAATGCATCAAACATGATCTAATGAATACCACGGACACAAACAAATACATGAAAACGATTAATAATGCATGGAATTATGAAATCGAAATTTGGAAAGTTTGCAAACCGGTGAGAACTCAAGGGCACGATCTGGGCAGCCTGGGCTTGAGGTATGAGTATGGATCGATTGCTGGGAACCTCTGGAAGGTGATTGAGTGGTTAAATTGGCCTGAAGCTTGCTGAAAACAAAAATTCGAATTTTTGGATTCTTGAAAAAATTTGCCAAAGTTTTGGGTGGTTTTTAGGGTTAGGTTTTCGTCCCTTGTCTTGTGTGTATTGCTTCATATTTATAGGAGAAAATTGGATGGCAAAAGCAAGCAAAAAAGATCCATTTATCAATGTGCAAATATTTTCCAATAAATAAAATCAAATTTCTTTAAAAACTTGATTTTTTCTTTCCATATGCAAGCTATCACGATTTGGCAAGAGTGGTGGGCTTTCTTGGTCATTAAGAAAGATATAAATCCAACTTATTTGAAAAAGAAACTTAATTTTCATATTTTACATAATTTATTTTTGAATTAAATGTTATAAAATTCAAATATAAATCATGAAAATAGAAAATCACCAATGCCAAGCACTTATGGGTCAAAAATCATGTCATGAATAAGTTTGGATCAAAAGATTATAGGCCCATTTGGAAAATTTTGCATTTTGACCAAAATGTCCTTTTGTGCAATTGTCCAAATTGCCCAACTTCTGAATGGTGTATCTTGCTCAATTTTCCACATTTTTGAGTGTTCTTGGACTTTTTGGAAAGCTCTAAGAGTCCTCTAAACAATGTCTTTGGTCTCATATCAATTGGAGTTACCATGCTCAATATATCTTCAAAACAAAAAGTTGACTTTTGTTGACTTTGAAAATGACACTGTAATGTTTTGAGCTATACCTCTCAAATGAAGCATTTTGTGGACATTCTTGTGAGACATGAAGTTGTAGAAATTGAATTTCCTTCAAAATGAGCTTTGGTGGGAAAATTTACGAGAAAGTATGAAAGTTATGATCGGTCAAAGTTGATTGACTTTTCACCTAGAAACCCTAATTTAGAAAGTTTGACTTTTGAGCAAATCTTGAGTTTTCTTGATGAATCATGATCAACCCTTGATCAAATGATGAATGTAACTTCAAAATGAGGATGTTGACCAAAAATTATGAAGTTTGTTGTATGTTGACCACAATTGACTTTTTGTCCAATACACCCGATTTTCAATCATCTGAGCAATTGCCTGAGGAAACTTGACTTGTGAAGCTTGAAACTTGACATGGAGAATCTTTGAAGCATATGAGGAGGCATGAGGATCATTGGAGATGTTGGAAATCCATCTTGACTTGAGAGATACCAAACCCTAGTTTGGGTTGATTGTCTAGGAGAGTTTGTCTGATCAACTCTTGAGGAATCCTTGAGTAGGGGTGTATGAAATCTCTTGAATAGATGGAGGGCAAATTTTGGGGTATGACAATTGCCTGTTCAATCGTCTTTGGAAGGTTAGATTTACATGCTTGTCTTCGTGACACAAGGTGAAGATGATTGAACACTCAATACAAATTTGCATTCGCGGTTGGTGATGATGCGGGCAGGCTTCAGATGCCGTTTGGAGAAGCGGTGAATGAGTCGTATGCTAGACTCGAGATTATTGATAGGAGGCCCGGGATGGGCTTAAGATGCCATCTGGAAAGGTCAATGCTGGGGAATGAGCCGTACGCCAGGCTCGGGATTATTGATAGGAGGTCTTTGGAAAGTGAGCCGTCGCTAGGCTCTGTAGATGTTTGGAAAGAGTATGGAGATGGGCTTAAGATGCCATCCGAAGTCGTCGTTAGACTTCGTGTTCACTTTGAATGAAGTTATTGGTGCGTATTGATTTTTAACCATATATGCGACGTCGAAAGTGAAGAAATGTTGACAAGTAGTCGGAGATGGGCTTAAGGCCATCCAAATCGTCGCTAGACTCTGTAGTCGCTGTTGATAATAAGGGATCAGAATAAATCTTCGTCTGATTACTCGGGGAGATTGTAGTTGGCAAGAATGTGGATAGCTTCCTGTTGGGTGTTGATCCATTGCACATTATCGGAGGATAACCGGGCGGTCTTTTGGATAGTTTTCCGTCGATTCGGGGCTTAATCTGGACCGTCGTCGGAGGACAACCAAGGGCCTTTCGGATAGTTTTCCGTCGATTCGGGCTTAATCTTGGACTGTTTGTGTCGAGTGGTATTTTGTTTTGGAAAACAAGAGAAACTTGATAGAATATTTGTTAGTCCTATGCAGGAATGATGCATGACGGTGTACATGAATGACATATGTATGAATTATGACTTTATGAGTAATGCATGAATGATGAATGTTGTGATATTTCAAAACATATCCATCTTGAAGAAGATGCGGATGTTACTGTTTGAAGATTTCGACTTACTTGGGGGCCGAGTAGGTGAGATCCCGCTTTTGAAGGAGAGAAAGATATCCGGATTCCTCCGATGCACTATCTAACAAGTCTTGGACCTAGATATTGTTGAGGAAGGTAGAGATTGACTCGTTGTTGGAGGTCTCATAGATAGACCTGTGAGAGAATGGGGCGATCCGTTGGGGACCTTGTATGTGAGAAATTTAGGAGGCGCTCTCTGGGATTAGAGTGTAGATCTCGGAGAATATGATGGTTGTTGAGACCCGGGTTAGAAGAGTCGGAGCCCGTTGTAATCTCTGGTGAGGGAATAAAATGTAGTTTCCTCCGATGCACTATCGACCAAGTTTAGGGAAAGAAAGGGAAAGTGTCTGCTGGGGATAAACACCTTGGGGGTGAAGTATTCTTGCTTGAGACCGATGTAATCTTGCTTGGTTGAGTGGAATCCTTTCGGGGACTAACGTATATTCCAGGAAGGTGTGTTGTGACACCTTTGTGGGGATCATGCTCTGTGGGGACTATTTGGTGACTTTCGTCGTCATCTCAATTCGAACCTGTAAGTACTTTTGCATGTTCACTTTTCATATGTTTGCAAAGAGCTTTTTATTGTCGAGTCGTATAATCATTCAAAGCAAGCGTTGGACTTATTGCAAAGCGGTGAAAATTGAGAGCAAGAACTTGCATTTATTTGAAATGTGGCGTATGGCCAAGTAGTTTTATACACAAGAAGGTAAAAGCTATGCGGAAACAATCTCGTTAAGTTCCAACTATGCTAGTACTCATATATTTCAACTATCTCATCTCCTTCTTTGCCGTTAAGTGAGTGAATTGATCTTCGCCATTTGAATCTTGAATCTTGATAGTAGTCGGAAGTAGGTGATCTGGAAGAAACATAGTCGCTTAAATCCTAACTTTTGCCTAGACGCCCTTTCGTTTTCTGGGATACCCTTTTTGCCCAACCTTTTCGGGTTTCGACTTGCGGTGTACATGTTTTATATATATCCTTAATTTTGCGAACCTTTTTGGTTCGCCAGGATACTCCTTATTTTGCCTAGGTCGATCGACCTAGCGGGTCTCTTTATCGTAGTATTTTTGACTATGTCTGCGTTCACGAGGTGTGGGAAGTCTTCACCATCCATGGTGCTAAGTATCATAGCTCTGCGGAAAATCATCTTGACTACAAATGGTCCCTCATAGGTGGAAGTCCATTTGCCCCTAGGATCACCTTGTGGAAGAATGATCGCTTGACTACTAGATCACCGACTTGGTAGACTCGGTGCTTGACCTTCTTGTTAAATACTCGATCATTCGCCGATAAATCATCCATGGCGTTTTTTATCGGATCCATCTTGAAATCAACAAGGTAGTGTGACATATCTTGTCTTAGTCGTGAGCAGCCAAAGCGTTGCAAGTTTTCTCGGTGTGAGTATCTTGTTTCACGTCGGTAAACTTTTGCTAAGGTAGTATATTGCATGCTCTTTTGACCGACTCGTCATGTTGCCCCAACACACACCCATTGAGTTCTCTAACACATCAAGTACATGATAAGAGGTCTTCCTTGCGGCATCGGTATAGGAGGATTACGGTACTCCTTGATTTTGTCAAAAGCGATCGACAATCGTCGTTCCATTCTACCATTGATCTTTCTTAAGTAACTTGAAGATTGGCTCATAGGTAGCATTCGGTGCGAAATGAACAATGTAGTTTAATCGGCCCAAGAAACCTCGACTTCCTTCTCTTGCGGGCTGGCATCTCTTGAATAGCTTTAACCTTGGCGGTCGACCTCGATACCTTTTCCAGCGACAACAAACCCTAAGAGTTTTCGGATCTAACTCCAAAGGTGCACTTGTTAGGATTAAGTCTCAACATGCTTCTTCAATCATCAAGCAGTTTACGCAAATGATCAAGATGTTCTTCTTGATCGTGATCGAGCTATCATGTCGTCGGCGTAGACCTCTATCTCGTGATGAATCATGTCATGAAACAATGTCACCATACGCGCGATAAGTGGTGCCCGCGTTCTTCAATCCGAGCAGCATAACCTTGTAGCGAAAGTGCCCCTTGTAAAGTAGTCTTCTCCATGTCTTGAGGCCATTTTGATCGATTGTAACGGAGAAACCGTCCATGAAGGAAAAACCTTGTCTTGGCGGTGTTGTCAACCAGAACATCAATGTGAGGAAGTGGAAAATCGTCTTTCGGACTCGCTTTGTTCAGATCTCTGTAATCCGCACACATTCGTACCTTACCATCCTTCTTAGGCACGGGTACCACATTAGCAACCCACTGGGGATAGGAAGTAACGGCTAGGAAACCAGCGTTGAGCTGCTTCATAACCCGGCTTTGATCTTCTCGACATCTCGGGACGCATCGTGAATCTTCATTTCAGGGAGAAAACCTTCTTTTGTTAGCAATCGGTGTACCACAATATCAATGTCTAAACCAGGCATGTCTTCGTATGACCAAGAAAAAACCTCAATGTAGTCTCGTAGCATCTGAACCAATCTTTCTTTGACCTTTCTCAAGACACTCCTATCTTGATCTCTTTTTGTCTTCGTCGGTACCCAAACTCACAACCTCAACCTGCTCTTGGTTTGTATAACTCGCTCTTCTTGCCGTAGCGGTCGGCAAGTTCTCCGGCACTTCACAATCTTCCTCACTTTCGTCTTGACTTGTAGATCGGATTATCAAGTCATATTTAGCAATAGCATATTTGTTATTAACGAGATTCGGAGTGATTACGGTGTATCACGTGGGTGTGTGTAAGAAACACATAGCTTTTGAAGGGTAATAAAGTAAAAGAAAACAAACGATTGAATGCAAAAGTCCAACGATTTATTGAATGAAAATCGCAAACGACGGATAATAACCCTCAAACGAGCCATGATGCCGGGCAAGGCACTAGGCTTTCAAAGTTTATTGTTCAAAACATAAAGAAATGAAAAGCAAAACAAAACAAGAGCAATTACTCCGGCTAAAGGAGATTGGTATGGCGTCTTGACCTTCAATTGCCGAGCCCATTGTGCGGGTTGGGAAGATCCACTTGCGATGTCGAAGTCATTGTCGTTGTCTTCTATAGCATGGATTCCACTTTGGTGATGCGAAAGGAAGTTGGCGCACGTTCGCGGTATCATCTTCGACCCTTGATGGTGAAGCCTAAACCGGTCTTGTCAAATTTGAAAGGAAGATCGGGGCTGACCCCAAATAGTACTACCTCCTTCTTCAACTTGAGCATCTTTCGTGAGGCCATCCTAGGCGGAGCTTGTGTAACTAGGAGTAGCGGAGAGTCAGGCATGACTGGGATTGTTTCAAAAGCTTGACAGAGTCTCGAAGAATTCACCTTCCATCTCAAGGTATCGAATGATAGATGGTGACCATATACTCTTCTTCACCACATCTTGTGACAATCTTTCCTTTCACCGGGTACTTGATTTGATGCAAGGTAGAGGTAACATCGTCGCCCCATGTATCCAAGCGTCCAAGTAAGCAAGAAGTGGGCGAATGTCCATGACAAAAGTGGAGTCAAAGTGGGGCCGACTTTAACAGTGAGTGAGCTCTCAAGCACTATTCGCTTAGAACCATCAAAGCCCTCACAATAATGTCACTGGTCTCGAACCAACCCTTGACATCAAGCCGATCAAAAGCCGGAAGGATATTGAGCGATATCTATCAAGACATGAGATAATGTAGTGCCTTTGCATTCAACGAGATGTGCAAAGCTTTGTTGTGTTCTTTCGGCGAGTCAAATCGACATCGAGAAGCCTAGGCCGTTGTTGGCAGCCAGGCTAGCAATACAAACTTGAATTGATCGGTGGTAGTGTCTTGCGGCACATGAGCATTCTTGAAACTTCACCAAGGCGTTAGCATGAGCCTCGGAGCATAAAAGCGAGCAAGCATGGAGATCTTGGGCGGATCTGTCCCAACTGTTCCACAACATTGTAGTCACTCTTCTTGATAATTTTAAATTTCCTCCATTTCTCGTTTGGAGGTGTCTTGACAACTTCCTTTGGTACTACGGTTGAGCGGGATGAGTCAGGTTCTTTCCCTCTAGTGGGATATTGATTGAGTAGAATCGGTTGGAGTCGCAGATGTCTTTTAGAGAGATCTCTAGAGAATACCCTTAGGTTCGGTCACCTTGCTTGATCCGGTGATGTTGTCAATGTCGAGAATAGAAGCTTTAGCGATGATCTTCAATGGTCGAGGATCTTGTTTGACACCATGATAGTAAACCTCGGATCCATAATTCAAGGATAGCCTTGTTAGAGGAATATGGGCCTTGGAGAAGTGATAATGAGAGGTGCCACCCAGGCACGGGATCGTGAGGAAATCCTTATTGTGTTAACATCGGCATAGTCTTACGGAAATCGTCACCCCATCCGGTCCTTAACATCTTCAATAGGAATCTTGTAACTATTAGGGGATGTACTTCACCATGTAATCATACTTTCCACTTGGCTGCCCCAGGTATCCCACAGGATGGTGCGGTTTCATTCACATCTTCGATCTTGACTTAGACATATCTTCACATATCTCTTGCAGGCGGTTTGAAATAGTATCTCACGGTTATTCATCATGCACGAACCGTCTTCTCAACCAACACAACCATCAGTGCGGGGCGGGCACCAACGACAATCCTCTGGGCATCTGGATTGACAGCTGCGACAAGTTCTTCTTGATCATCGGAGGAATGGTCAAGTCATCTATGTTGAAAACATAAGTATCGTCCTGTGACATTGGAACCCTTGTCATGGTTAGGCATAGGCGCGTTGATCACATTGAGTCTCAGCGGAGGGTCGAACTCAATCTGCTTAGCTTCAATCATATCTTGAATCTTGTTCTTGAGCCCAACAATCATCGATTACTATGTCACAGGCTATTGGAGTGGTAAGCACACTTAGCATTAGGATTGTATCTCGGAGAGGAAGTGTTGACATTTTGAGGAGGATCCTCAAGGTTATCGACTCCGCGTTCAACATGTGTTGCAAGGCTTGCGACAATGGCATATTGATCTTAAAGATCTTCGTGGCGCGTTAAGTTCGCGTTGTCTCGTGAGGTTCTGCGATGTAGGATTGGAATCTGGCCCTGATTGAGCACGGTCGGTCTGGCTCGGCTTTTCGACCATACACGTTAGCTTCTTTCTTACCACCAAAAGATCTTTTCGCACATTTGAAGATGACTCTACATGGATCTTCCCTCTTGATACCGACTTCAATACGCTCTCTCAATATCAACTCGGTGAATCGGATGAAGAATTTCCAATCGGATGATTGAAGAATGGGCTGTCGGTGTTCCCATAAACATATCAACCAACTCCCTATTGGACAAGGGTGGTTGAACTCTGCTAGATCTCTCCATTTCGAGCATACTCCTTGAACTTCTCGTCACGACCCATAGACATGCTTTGTAGTTGCATGCGGTAGGTGTCAATTCACATTGTACTCATCATGCAGAAAGCATCGCTAAGTCACTCCAAGTACGGATACGGTCATTCTCTAGTTGATAATACCACTCAAGTGAGTTCGGACAAGCTCTCTTGGAAATAGTGCATCCTGACTTTCGTCATCGTGTGGGGTTGATCTTACGAACATAGGACTTCAAATGCGACTTAGGGCAAGACATGCCATCATACTTAGCAAAAGTAGGAACTTTGAACTTGGGAGGAATCACAACACAGGAACAAGATTCAAATTATCAAAATTCAACCGGACATCTTGAGTTTTCCACATTCGGTCTTCAAGTTGCTTGTACTTGTCATCCTCATGAGTATTGGCCATCATCATAGTTCTTCTCGGACTCATCTGGCTGCCTTCGTTATCACCCTTGTTACTTTGCTCATCTTCCTTCTTGAAACTTCCTTCAGAAATCTCTATCCGACTAACCCTCTTAGGACCACCTTTGTAGCGTCGCCCATGTTGAGAGACCAACAACCTTCTTCTTCTGTTGATGAGCTTCTTGGATCTTCTTGGCCTTGGACCAAGTGGTGAACATCTGCTGGCCCAGGCATTCGAGCTTGGAGATCCTTGACGATCATTCAAGAGCCATTTCGCTAAAATAAATAGCGAGCAAATGAGAAACCAATCTCAATGTACATGATGCAATGTTATGCTATGCTATGCTATGTTTATGCGAATGCAATGCAATGTTTTCAAGGACCTTAGAGATTTAAATTTGTTAAGCAAGCAATGAACAAACATTTATTAGTACTCTTCTTATTATTCTTTTTTCTTTTGAAGTACAAGAGATAGTTCAAAATAATAAAAGAAAAGCATAAAAATCCTAAAGCTCTAAGTCTCCCATGGGCGCTTCCTCTTGGTGTCGAGGTAGGTGTTGATGTTTCGCTCCCCATGAAGTAGCTTGGTCAACTCTAGCACTTTCTTCTCACTTGCATAGCACTGAGCTTCAAAGGTATCCCTCTCTTCTTTTAGTTGAATCCAGGATCTCTTCAAGTCTTCAAAATCAGTAGGCATGTCGGGATGGAGAATAGGATCGTCACCTATAGCAGGTTCCATAATTCTTGGTAGAGCAGTGTGAATGGCATCATGAGGTTTTGAGCTCGAGCTCGCACCCATTTGAGGTAAGGTTCCCAAGGGATGGGATTTTGGTGCCCCAAAGTCTTGGTATCGTCTTCTTTACCATGCCCCGTGTATAAACCTTCGGTAATTCGGAGATCGTGATTGTAATCAAACACAATATCTTGGAGAAGCATATCATGTGGACCATCTTTTGAGCAAAACCAAACGCGTAGAGCTAGAGAAGGTTGTAAGTAATACCTCCTTATACCTAGTAGCGGTACATTAGGAATTCTCCACAGCTCGATGAAGGTGAAGTCCTTTTGAGAGAAAAGGCTCCAACGGATATCTGAATGAGAGAGTGACATTAATCTTTGAGACCATCTCAACCTTTGTTCATTCTTCAAAACTGATGGAGGAAGGTGCGAAATAAACCACCTTGAAAGTAACGGTATACAACACATGAGAGTTCCTTGTCTCTTAGTAGTACGAGTGTGGAGAGAATGTAGGATGTCTCCAAGTAGAGTAGGCACAGGATTGCGGGTAAGAAACAATTTGATGGCATTGATGTCTATGAATTGATCCGAGTTAGGAAATAGAACCAAACCATAAATTAGCAAGGCCACAATGTTTTCAAATGCATGGAAACTCATAACTTTGAGGAACTCTCGGGCTTTCTTAATTAGGAACTTGGAAAGTAAACCCTTAATTCCACTTCTAGTTTCCCAATTGGCTTCAATGTCTGAGCGCTTAAGATGTAAGGCGGATGCGATGTCTTCGTACTTAGGAACCTTCTCTAGACCGGTGAATGGCATTTGGTCAAGAATAGGTATCCCAAGTAGCTTAGAGAACTCTTCTAAGGTAGGAACCAACTGATAATCTGGGAATGTAAAGCAATGGTGTTTCGGATCAAAGAACTGGAATAGGACATGCATCATATCTTCTTCAAAAGGAGATAACCAAATCAAGCGATAACCATGTCTTTTGATGAACTGGGCATGATCGGGAATTTCTGAAACCAATTCTTTGAGCTGAGAAGGTATACCCATAAAGTTGATTCGGATAGTCTTTCTAGAAGCCATGACCCTACAAAATAGAGCAAAGATAAATCCCTAGGTCCTTGAAATAGTTAGAAATGATATGCAATGCGGATGATGTCATGATGTCATGTTTAGCACACACAAACAATTCACACAATGAGCCTAGGTTTAAGGCTTGCATGAGGTATAGGTGATTACCCTACCAAAGGTTTGAGTTGGTTCATCCTGTCCTATAATAGTAACCGGGTTCTAGGAATCTCATATCATAGATCTTTCCCGTAGGCGTTTATTTCAATACGACGGTCAAGTGGTCGATCGAAAATATCCCAAAAGTCTGATCTCAATGAGCGTAGCATCGAGTATCAACCAACCTCGGTCTACACCAAAGCCGGCCATCTCACTACCTTCTAATGGCCAAGATGGGTTAATTAAGGTTCTAAAAGTTGAGTTAGTGCTGATGACACCACGCAGAAGCCAAATACTATCCTCAACTTGGAAATGAATAGTATCAGGACATCCAAAGTGTCACACTAACGTAGCCATCATGTTGACAGTTTCGGTATACGCCTAACGGTCGCGACGATCTATTGCTACTTACCTAAGGAAACCTGGATCCGGGTGTAGGATCCCCCACAAATATAATACCCAAGCATCCCTTAAAAGTAAAGCATACAAGTCAAACAGAAAGCAGTAAAAGTGATCTAAAAATCCTTAAGGTATTCTCTCTTTAGGGTGTCCCCCCGGCAGAGTCGCCAGTTCTGTAATACGGTGAACTGACTTTGGGAATTTGTTTTGCTTTTTATCGCAAATGTGCGGATAGCAAGAGTCGCCACCGACTTTTCTTTTATCCAATTAAGGGAAGGTGAAAAGAACAGAAAAAGACCTTCGTTAGATTCTGAGTAAGGGAGAAGGTTATGAAAAGGGAAGGTATTAGCACCCCTTTCCATCCGTAGTTATCTACGGGCTCTTAGTTGCTCTTAGATCATTTTTAAAATTGCTTTCTGTGTGTTTGACAAAAATATTTTGAAAAGGCATTTTGCTTTGACTTTGTAATGATTCATGTAGGAATGTATACAAAGTGTTCGGAAATGTTTTTGTTTTGAAAAAAAGAATTTGAACTTTGAAAAAGAGTGTGTGGTGTGAAAAGCATTTGATAGAGCGAGCAACTAAAAGACTTATTACCCACTCAGAATTGGTCATTTTTGTACTTCTACGTTCCTTTAGAATAGCGTTAGCCATACCATTAGTTGGTAGGTAACTCCATTCGTAGGATGTAAGCGGGACATTCGAAGGGACATCGGATGGTCATCGAAGGCAACTTGTAGGAGGTATCCTAGCATATTCGAAGGGACTATCATCATTTTTCGTAGGCGACAATCGAGGGTCAAGATCATGTATTCGGAGGCGACATCGTGGGTCTTATGATCTTTGTATCGAAGGGACTATGATGATTTGTTTGTAGGCAACGGTGCTAGAATACCTCTACGTTCGAGGGACATGACCATTTTTGAATTCGTAAGGCAACGAGAGCGAATTACCCTAAGGGGTGCGTGTGTGAAGAAGTGTGTTGAATTCAGAATATGTTATCTTGAATATTAGTGGGCTATGTTCAATTTATTATCTTGCCATACACGCCTAGTTACTAGCAATTGATAGGGTGCGGAAAGTAAAATGCGGAAGGTAAAGGCAGAAATGTAAAGGTGCGGAAAGTAAAACCTACGCTATTACATGGCTTTGGGGCAGATACATAAAAAAATGCGGAAAATAAAGTCCTAATTAAAACTATTACAAACCATATGCAATTACATTATTGAAAAATGAAAGTAAAAACGGAAGAATCGTCTGAATCGGATGAACCTGTGAAACAAACGAGAGAAATCGGAAAATATGATGAAAACGAAATAAGAGAAAATGTTAGAAAAAATGCCAATTTTTATATGAGAAAATTAATATATGCTGGAAATAAGATAAATATATTACAATAATTTTTTGGGATTTTTTAGATGCAATTTAAGTAATTAAAAACTAATTTACAATGATTTAAATGCTAAAATAAAAATAAAAATAAATATGCATGCAAAAAGATATTTTTAAATTTATTAAATTAAATAAAGATTTTATGAAAATAATGCAAAAAGAATAAAATATTTTGGTAATTTTTTAATGCATAAATAAAATATGGAAATAAATTAAAATAACATGGAAAATATTAAAAATAAGAAAATATGGAAAAGTTTGCAAGTTTGGAAAAAGAAAACAAAACCGGTCCCAAGGAGGTTCGAACTGGAGACCATGGAGAGTATCTGTGAATAGCCAGCGCCTTTACCACTAAGCCATCTGTCGTTTGGTGTTTTGAAATTCAAAATCAAATCAATATGAATGCAAACGTGTCACCGATTTGAATTCAAACCCAGTCACCCGTGTGGACCCCATGTGTAACGAGTAAGCGAATCAGAGCGAGCCAAACTTCCACGCGTGCAGTCCAACTTTCAACGCCGGAGTCCACGCTGGAGCTAGGGCTCCGGTCATCTTCTCCGATTGCCCTTCAACCTAAAAACCTGCAAAATGCATCATTCAACGTGAAACAAAAACCCAGATCGACTAATTCGATCCTTGCGAGCACGATGGTGCAGTCCTTTCGTCCTGAAACGGCCTGGAACTCGTGTTTCGAAACTCACAGCTCTAAAAACCCTAACAATGGCATGCTTGGATTTCTACGTGGAAACTTTCATGTAATGCATCAAACATGATCTAATGAATACCCTGGACACAAACAAATACATGAAAACGATTAATAATGCATGGAATTATGAAATCGAAATTTGGAAAGTTTGCAAACCGGTGAGAACTCAAGGGCACGATCTGGGCAGCCTGGGCTTGAGGTATGAGTATGGATCGATTGCTGGGAACCTCTGGAAGGTGATTGAGTGGTTAAATTGGCCTGAAGCTTGCTGAAAACAAAAATTCGAATTTTTGGATTCTTGAAAAATTTTGCCAAAGTTTTGGGTGGTTTTTAGGGTTAGGTTTTCGTCCCTTGTCTTGTGTGTATTGCTTGATATTTATAGGAGAAAATTGGATGGCAAAAGCAAGCAAAAAAGATCCATTTATCAATGTGCAAATATTTTCCAATAAATAAAATCAAATTTCTTTAAAAACTTGATTTTTTCTTTCCATATGCAAGCTATCACGATTTGGCAAGAGTGGTGGGCTTTCTTGGTCATTAAGAAAGATATAAATCCAACTTATTTGAAAAAGAAACTTAATTTTCACATAATTTATTTTTGAATTAAATGTTATAAAATTCAAATATAAATCATGAAAATAGAAAATCACCAATGCCAAGCACTTATGGGTCAAAAATCATGTCATGAATAAGTTTGGATCAAAAGATTATAGGCCCATTTGGAAAATTTTGCATTTTGACCAAAATGTCCTTTTGTGCAATTGTCCAAAATTGCCCAACTTCTGAATGGTGTATCTTGCTCAATTTTCCACATTTTTGAGTGTTCTTGGACTTTTTGGAAAGCTCTAAGAGTCCTCTAAACAATGTCTTTGGTCTCATATCAATTGGAGTTACCATGCTCAATATATCTTCAAAACAAAAAGTTGACTTTTTGTTGACTTTGAAAATGACATGTAATGTTTTGAGCTATACCTCTCAAATGAAGCATTTTTTGGACATTCTTGTGAGACATGAAGTTGTAGAGAATTGAATTTCCTTCAAAATGAGCTTTGGTGGGAAAATTTTGAGAAAGTATGAGAAAGTTATGATCAGTCAAAGTTCAGTTGACTTTTCACCTAGAAACCCTAATTTAGAAAGTTTGACTTTTTGAGCAAATCTTGAGTTTTCTTGATGAATCATGATCAACCCTTGATCAAATGATGAATGTAACTTCAAAATGAGGATGTTGACCAAAAATTATGAAGTTTGACTGTATGTTGACCATAGTTGACTTTTTGTCCAATACACCCGATTTTCAATCATCTGAGCAATTGCCTGAGGAAACTTGACTTGTGAAGCTTGAAACTTGACATGGAGAATCTTTGAAGCATATGAGGAGGCATGAGGATCATTGGAGATGTTGGAAATCCATCTTGACTTGAGAGATACCAAACCCTAGTTTGGGTTGATTGTCTAGGAGAGAGTTTGTCTGATCAACTCTTGAGGAATCCTTGAGTAGGGGTGTATGAAATCTCTTGAATAGATGGAGGGCAAATTTTGGGGTATGACACGGTGTATGTGTGAAAAGAGTGTGTTGAATTCAGATATTTTATCTTGGAATTAGACGTGATCTATGTTGATTTTACCTTTCCATACACGCCTAATTACTAGCAGTTTATAGGGTGCGGAAAATAAATTGCGGAAAGTAAAGTGCGGAAAAATAAAGTCCTACGCTATTACATGGCTTTGGGGCAGTTACATAATAGGAGTGCGGAAAGTAAAAGTCCTAGTTAAACTATTACATCCCATAGGCAGTTACATAAATTGAAAAGAAAAGCAAGAAGAATCGTCCGAAACGTTACAACCTGTAAGCAGATACATAATCGGAAAATACGGAAAAATTGCATAAGAGAAAAATGTTAGTAAAAATAGGATTTTTGAATGAGGAAAAATATTTTAGATTAGTAATGACAATAAGATGATAAGATAATTCTTTGGTAATTTTCTGAATCGATTTCGATAATTAAAAACAATTAAGAGTCAATTTAATGGTTAATTAGCAATTAATTAAAATATGCCTGCAAAAATATTAATTTTAATGTTAAAAATTAAATAAACATTTTTCTGATTAATATGCAAAAGGAAAATATTTTTGGTGATTTTTAAATGCATGAAAAAAATGTTTGAAGATTAATTAAATTAAGATGAAAATATTAAGAAAAATAAGAAAATAGAAAAGTTATGGAAAAGTGTTAAAAAATAAATTCAGGAGGCCAGGATCGAACCTAGGACCTCCTGGATGTATCACCACACGCATTGCCATCTGAGCTGGGGATGCTTGGTGTTTTGAATCTGGAAACAAATGATTATAAGGGAATACGTGTCATAAATTGGAATTCAAACACAGTCAACACGCGTGGGACCCATGTGGTATGAATGGACGAATCAGAACGCGAAGAAGCGCCACGCATGCCTCGCCGGTCTCTGTTTCAGTCAACGACGCCGGAGCCCTAGCTCCGGTCGTCTTCTCCGGCAAGCAAAAACTCCAAACTTGCAAAATAGCAAAAATAAAAAGCAAAGGGATACCCTACCCCCTAAATCGACCATGGCGAGTTCAATGGTGGTGTCCGTTTGGATTGAAAACGCCTGTATCGGCCGGTTCGAAACTAACAGTTCAAGAAACCCTAAACATGGCAAAACGCGATTTGGACGTTCAAGCTCATGAATGATGGCCCAGATCCTGTCTATGATGTCTCATGATCACATTAGAATGATTAGTTTCGATTAAAACACACAGAATAATAAAACACGAATTCAAGAAAAGTATGAATATGTATGTTCATGTATGGCTCGATTCAAGCAGATTTAACCATGGTTTTTGGTGTGTACTTAATCAAACTTACCTCAGGAACACAATGGGACGTTTGAGAGTGATTGAAACTTGCTGGAAAGTGGAATACGAAAATTGCAACTTTGTGAAAAAATTTGGAATTTTAGGGTTGCTTCAAGAGGCTAGGGCTTCGTCCATTGGTCTTGTGAATGCAATAGGTATTTATAGAGTGAAAGATTGAAGCAAAAAGAATGAAAAAAGATACACTCTTCAATGCAAAAATATTTTCTCTTTTAATTCAAATCAAATCTTTTCAAAATTTGATTTTTCCTTCCTTGCATGAGCTAGCACGAATTTGGCAAGTTGTGTGGGCTTCCTTGGTCCTCAAGCTTGATAAAAAAACCAACCCAACTTAAATTGTACCTTGTTTTCATATTTTATTTAATTTAAATTTGAATTAAATGCTTTTAAATTCAAAAATAAATAATAAAAAAATAGAAAGGGGTCGTGGCAAGGCATCAAGAGGTCACAAATAATATTATGATCAAGTTTGGATCATAAAATTACAGGCCCATTTGGAAAAAATTAGATTTTGTCAGATATCTCTCTTTGTGCAATTCTTCAAAAATGCCCAACTTGTGCAAGGTGTATTTTGCTCAATTTTTAACATTTTTGAGTGTTCTTGGACTTTTTAGAAAGCTCTAGATGTCCTCTAAACAACCTCTTTGGTTTAATCTCAAATTGAGTTTCCATGCTTAATAACACTTCATTACATAAAGTTGACTTTTTGTTGACTTTGAAAAGGACCTGTAATGTTTTGATCCATATCTTCAAAATGAAGCATTTTCTGACCATGCTTGTGAGACATGAAATTGTAGAGAATTGAATTCTCTTCAAAATGAGAGGTGTTGGAAATTTCTGATAAAGTATGAGAAAGTTATGCTCAGTCAAAGTTCTGTTGACTTTTCTCTAGAAAACCCTAACTTGGAAAGTTTGACTTTTGATCAAATCTTGAATTTTCTTGATGAATCATGATCAACCCTTGATCAAATGATGAATGTCACTTCAAAATATGGATGTTGACCAAAAATCATGAAGTTTGACTGTATGTTGACCACAGTTGACTTTTTGTCCAATACAGCTGATTTTCAACCATCTGAGCAATTGTCTGAGGAAATTTGACTTGTAAGGCTTGAAACTTGACATGGAGACTCTTTGAAGAATATGAGGAGGCATGATGACCATTGGAGATGTTGGAAGTCCATTTTGATCTGAGAATTGCCAAACCCTAGTTTGGGTTGATTGTCTAGGAGAGGGTTTGTCTGATCAACCCTTGAGGAATCCTTGAGCATGGATGTATGAAATGTCTTGAGGAGTAGGAGGGCAAATTTTGGGGTATGACACACACAAACTTATTCCTCCAATAATCAATTCTCTTATACATAGCATAAACAAAGGGATCCCTGGTATCATTCTTCTTATGATTCATACCAACTAGAATTCATAAGTAATTAAAGACAACACTACCAAATTTATACTGGAAAAAAATCCTTAACTAGGTCCAAGAACTCCCTCCCATCATTCAACCCGTAAATAGAACTCTAAGAGACTTTAACTTTACACCTAAATGCAAGCTTAAAGCCCTATTAATCAACTTAATGGTCAAGAGATTATCAACCAAAAAAATCCCAACAATAACTATGTCATCTGCATATTAGAGATGTGACACCTCAAATCCTTCCAAACCAACTATAAAGTCAAAGAACATCCTTATATAAACTTCATTATTTATAGAGTCCCTATGACCTTCTACCACTAAAACAAAGAGAAAATGCGCCATTGGGCCCCTAGCTTGAGACCTTTTTGGATACTAATCCTCTCCGTAGGACAATTGTTAACTAAAACATAAAAGCTACATGAGAAGACAGAATTTCTAATCAAAGTTTTCCACCTCTCATCAAAACCAAACATCTTCAACATATAATTTAAGAAAGATAAACTAACTGAGTCATTAACCTTCTTAAAATCCTCTTTCAAAACAAAGAAACCCCTCCTGAAGACTTCAACCAAATCAACCACTTCACTAAATGCAGACATTTCATCTAGGAAATAACTTCCCATAATGAGTGATGATTGCTTAGGAGAAATGAGAGAATCCATAACCCTTTTTGACCTAGTCGCCAAGACTTTAGCCAATAGCTTATAAATAGAACCTAGTTGGTAAATGGGTCAAAAATCCTTAAGCTCCAAGGGAGAGTCCAACTTCAGAATAAAAGCAACAAAAAAAAGGTCAAACTTTTCATAAGGTTGACATTCTCAAATAATTGATCAAACATATCATAGATCTTCACTAAATCCCAGAACCGCTTATAAAAGGAAAATTGAAACTGCTTCGGCCTAGACTTTTGTTCCCATTTATCCCATCGACCACTACATCAACTTCCAAAGGAGAAAACCTTAAAGAGAGCATATCCACCTCCTTTGAAGAAAGCGATGAGGATAATCCTTTTTGAAAGAGCCCTATGATCTTTAGACAAAAAATCTCCTTAAAAAACATAACAACCTCCCTCTGCACCTCCACTGCTCCCTCCACCCATTGATCCCTAACCTAAATAGCAACCAAGTTATTCCTCCAACTTCTATGCTTCAAACATGCGTGGAAATAGGATGAATTATCATCACATTCTCTAAGCCAAGCTTCCCTCGAGTGTTGGAAAATATGAGCGCCACAAAAACAAAAAAGCTTTCCCAACTCTTGATATACCACCAACCTAAGACCCAACTCCTTTTGGGAGAGATCATCCAGTTTTAAACTAATCTCCCAATACTCCATATTATCTATTAGACTATAAATCAAAAACACTAAAATGCCAACACTACTAAAAAAACACATTTCACCTCTTATGTGAAATGCATCTAACCTCGGCTATAGAAGCAAGGTAACGAAGGGCGTCGTCAAAAGATGCCACTTTATCCCTCAAGTTTCAAAACACCAATGGGTAAATTTATCTGCATAGGTTTCGAACCCTTACATTTTTCACTTTTTATTATTTTCAAAACTAACGTATCAAACCTCTTAGTTTAACCATAAAACCGAGGGGGTAACATAATTTTTTTGGATAAAAAGCTCATTACAAATTACATAATATTAATAAATGCATTATTTACCCATAATACTATATTGTTTACACATAATATTAAAGTAAAAAAACATAACAAATTTTGAATTTGATTCATCGTCATCACTGTCAGTAAGAACAAATGATGGATCCTTGTTTCATAATCTTGGGGAAGAGAAAATGTTGGGTGTAATATATTCCAGATGGCTATTGCATTCATTTGTTTCTGATATAAAACAAAAAAGATTAGTTAAATAAAAAAAAAGTTATATGATTATTGAAGAACACAAACCTTAAACCTATTTTATTTTCTGCTCTTGCAATCCATCATAGAGAATTTTACCAAGCTTTTTTACGCTCCAACATTTTCATGTTATATATTTCATTAACAATTTTTTATATTCAAAATGCTTTTATGATGGATTTCTGTTAGATTTCACGTGGATCAATAATGACATTGTCTAAAGCATTGATACTCATTAAATGGACGAGTAAGATTTTTTTAAGGACGGTGAATATCCTCTAAATTTAGTTGTATACTCTTTGTTCCTCACAAACACTCCATAACTTATCCAATTCTGATAAATTATTTGTTCCTGATAAATTATTTGTTCCAACCATGAGAATTTTTTCTGCACGTGCAATTCATCTGAGAGACCTGTTCCCCAAGTTCTTGAGTTTTGGAAATATCTCGAGTTGATTTTGTTGTATACCCTTTAATTAACAATATCAAAAAACATAAAATATGAAGGTTATTCCAAAAAAACATCAACATGTGGGGCAGATTGCAAGGGAAGATAAATGTTTTGTTCAAGAAAAAAAGAAGAACATTAAAGATGTTTTTGTTTTCCCATCCATCCAAAATATTGATGCGTACGAGTTTGGAGTGAAGCACATACATATAAGTTATGTTTATGGTAGAAATTTATTTACGAGTACTTTTACATTCAATCTAACTATATATTCCCTCGTTTATTTTAAAAAAACGAAGGATAAGATGATTTGATTTAGAAATATTAAATAAACTGCATTTTCTAGGTGTCATGAATTTCTTTTACACTCAATTTTTGTATAAAATCAAGGGATAAGATGATTTCTCAAATATAGGTGCCTTTTGGTTCCAAATAAACCTTAAAATTGCAAGAGTTAGGAATCTAAGTTCAAATGCAAAGCAACATTTTATATCGGTTTTGGCCAAAACTGAGGTATAAGATATCTTTTTTAAAAAAACTAATGAATAATGGTGCGTTCTAGGTCACTTGGTTGCGGTGAAAATTTTATCATAAAATGTATTATTTGTATTAGTGTTAACACCTAATTATTCTAGACTTTGAGAGTAAACTCGGGGGATTTAAGCTTATCCCTCAAAGTATAAGCTAACCAACCAACGTGCACTTCAGAACTCTTGGAGTCCCAGACTACCGGTTGAAAATCAGGGTTCCGTAACCAATAACTATTAAATGAAAAGGCTTAGGCCCTGAAATTTGAGAAGAATATATAACAAGATGATGACACTTATATTAGACATTTCTCCATTAACCTCATACATCCTTCTAACTCGGTGAAAGCATGTCTGATCTAGCCTACTCATAAATCCCACATTAGAATGAAACCAAGTGAACCTTCTTCCCAACAATTAAAGGTCTATAAATCTCACTGCTTCAATAAAAGTCTCAAACTCAAGAGTTCTACCTTCTAGAGACTTGAGACCCATGAACCACCTTTTTCCTTTTTATGGGCCTAAGGACAGGATTAAAGTCACCCAGACCACACCACACAACACCCTCTAACTTCTTGCACGCAAAAATAAGGTGCTCTTATATCTCCTCATTCCCTTCCAAGGAACACTTAAAATAAGCATTACCACAAAGAACGATTGATTACTCATACCCCAATCTAGACAAACCCCAAAATAACTCTGAACAGAAAAGTGAAGATAGCTTTACCTTTCACATTACAATATATAGATAAGAAATCCCTACTATCGCCCTATACAGGACAAAAATATCTCAAGAAGTTATAATAAAAAAACTAAATATTTTTAAAATGATTTAATATTATTGCTTTCTCATACTGAATTCAAACTCGGAATATGCACCTAATATGAAATATATCCTTATCATTAGGGATGTCAATTCACTTTCATTAACAAAGAGCTCCCGCTGAGTTCGCTCACTTAAGGGCTCCAGAGGCAAAAATATTCTATCCATTTGTTCATAGATCCTTCCTTGTTATTATAATATGTTTAATAAATATATAATTTTTATTTTATATGTTATGAGCAGAGACATTTTCAGTCATTAAACTAGACATTACCAGTGCCTGGCCACTTTTGAATATAGGATCATATCTCTTCGAAAAAAACACACTTGAAACTAGACGACTTAAATTTTTTATTATTTCCACAACCTCTTAAAGAACCGATGTTAATGATCCCATGTCGATTTGAGTTGTCCTTAGTCGGGAGACTATTACAAAATAGATTTCATGTGAAAAAGGGCATTTCAATTGAATTTGTTCTCGATACAATTAAAATATGAACTCTAAATCATCCTTCAAATCTTGGATAAGCATTCGACAAACATATTTGTAATACAGTGGGAGAGCTGACTTAGTTGTTTTGCATTTTATCACAAATGTTGCAGTTAGCAAGAGTCGTCACCGACTTTTCTTTTATCTAATAAGGAAAGGTGAAAAGAACAGGAAAGACCGTTGATATATTTTGAGTTCGGGGGGTAAGTTATGAAAAGGGAAGGTGTTAGCACCCTTTTCATCCGTAGTTATCTACGGTCTCTTAATTTCTTAGCTCACTTTTGAAAACTTGTTTTTGTGTGTGTGATTTGTTTGAAAATATTTTGACTTTAACTCTGTAATGATTCTTGTACCAGTCCTCAAGAATGTATACGAAGTGTTTTGAAAATATTTGTTCGAAAATGTATGGTGTAAGATATATTGTGTTTTGAAAATGTTGTTGCGGGCAAGCAATTAAGAACGATTTGCCCACTCAAAGGTCGTTCGTTATTCTTTTCCTTCTCCTTTAGGGATAGTGCTATCCATACCATAAGTTGGTAGGTAGCCCCGTCCATTGGATGTGAAGGGACAGGTGTAGGGTCGTCGTGTACTCATCGAAGGCAACATGTAAGGATACCTTAGCAACTTCGTAGGGACCATCATCACTTTAATCATAGGAAACATCGAGGGACAAGATCATCTTTTCGTAGGCAACTCGGAGGGTCATCGAGGGACTGTGATCTTTATACCGAAGGGACTACAATGATATTATCTGTAGGCAACTTCACTAAGATATCCCTACGTTCGAGGGACATGACCATTATCCGAAGGCAACAAGAGAGGATACCCTAGGGGTGCAAGTGTGAGAAGTGTGTTGATTTAATTATTTATCTTGAATTAGATTATCTAAGGTTAATTTTAGTCTTACCATACAAACCCTAATTACTAACAGTTAATACATACACACATGATAATTATAAGTGCGGAAAGTAAAAGTGCGAAAAAGTAAAGTGCGAGAAATAAAACCCTAATTACTATTACAAGGCTTTGGGGCAGATACATAATAAGAAAAACTCTGCGAAAAAATATAAAATTTGAAAAGTAAAGTCCTAAACTATTACATCCTGTGAGCACTTACATTATTTAGAAAAATGGCGGATATTAAATCTAGCTATTACAAAATAACCGAGCGACCTATACAACGTTTCTAGAATTTAAAATAAAAGAAAATAGAAAAATAATAATGGGAAAATGTTTACACAAATGACAAAATATCCTAATACTTTAAGTATTTAAAATATATTTTTTGTGATTTTTATGATTTATTTTAATAAGAAAGAAAGAAACTTACATTAATTAGAAATTAATTAAGAAAATAATATTAACTTATAAAAAATAAAAACAATTTTTATGTCAAAAATTAAATAAATGTTTAATTAACCTAAAATTAAAATTTTTTTTTTTTTTTTATGATTTTTTAAAATAGTTAAAATAAATTTGAAAGGAAGTTAAAATAAAAAGAGGAAATTAAAAAGGAAAATAGAAAAGAAACAAGTGCTTAAAATAAGGAATGGGGGCTGGAAGTGTTGAACTCATGATCTTGGGGTCACAGGTCTAAAAGTATACCACTCAGCCATGCACCAGTGGTGTTGATATGCTGACATTGAGAAGAAAAAAATAGCAAAAGGGTTGGATCGAACTCGTGACCTGAGAGACCAAAGTCTTAACACGTGCTCTTCTACCACTAGGGTGGTTATACATTTGTTCATATAAACACAACCATAAATATATATTTGAAAACAATTCCTGAAAAACAGTTTTAAAATAAAACGCACGCGTGGAACCCAGAATTATTTGAATGGACCAATAACATTGGGCCACGCAAACACCGGTGAGTCTGACCACCCCTCACGGTGGTCAACTCCTTCTTCTCCGGTGAGATCAAAACCCTAACCTGCAAAATAACAAGAATCAAAGCAAGAGATTAAGCCTACCCCCCTAAATCATATGTTGTGAGTTCAATGGTACCCTTCGTTTGTTCTAAAAAGGCCTGCACACTGAGATACGAATAACAGAACCTCCATGCCCAAAAAATGGTGAAACTTGATTCCTGCATCAAACCTCAAAAGAAATTATTCTAAACAACTCCATACATCAATACAAACACATATATATTCTTAGAATTAATTAATATGCCATGAAACGAAAAATTTAAATTCAAAAAGTTTGGCAAACTGGTGCAGTTGGGAGGAGGTGTTCTGGACGTGGAATGGCTTGGCAAAGGGTGTGGATGGACTCCTGGGAACCTCAGGAGTATGATTTGATGCTTGGAATGGATTAAAATAGGTTGGAAAATAGGGTTTGAGTTTGCCCTGATTCTTGAATTTTTGAGAAACTTTATTAGGTTTCTTGCGCAAGTACTTTGTGTTTGGCCTCTGATGTTGTTGTGTATTTATAGAGGAACATTCTAGGTTAACAAATATGAACAAAATATATGGCATTGAATGTGAAAATATTTGATTGCCAATTTGCTTTAAAACTTGATTTTTTGCTTCAATCATGCACCAATTTATTTCATGCATTTTTGCTAGCAATATTGGGGTTGTTTAGACCTCAAGCAACTCAGATTTGAGGCCTCACATGCTCCATACATTATTCTTATATTTTATTTAATTAAATTTGAATTTAAATGAATAAAATAAAAAATAAATAAATAAATAAATATAAAGATAATGCATGGATGGGTTTAGAGGTCCTTGACAATGTTACAAACATGTTCCAAACTTTAAAACATAGGCCCATTTGACAAAATTTCAAGATTGCTCAATTTTCACTTCGTACATTTTCTCAAAATTGTCAAACATGCACCAATCAGATATTGCTCAATTCTCAACATTTGAGGATGATCTTGGACTTTTTTTGAAATCTTAAGAGGTCCTCTAATACCTATCTTTGGTTTTTATCTCACTTGAAGCTTTCATGTTCGTGTACACTTCTTTGAGAAAAGATGACTTTTGTTGACTTTTAAAAGGACCTATAATGTCTTGGCCCATATCTCTCAAATGAAGCATTTTTTGGGAAAACCCTATAAGAGACTAAGTTCTAGATAATTGAATTTCCTTAAAAATGATCTTTGGTTGAGGAATTTCTAATGAAGTATGTGAAAGTTATGCTTGGTCAAAGTTTAGTTGACTTCTCCTTAAGAAAACCCTAATTTAGTAACTTTTGACCTTTGATGAATATTGAATTTTCTTGATGAATCATGATCAACCCATGATCAAATGATGAATGTAACTTCAAAACCTGATGTTAACCAAAAATGATGAAGTTTGATTGTATGTTGACCACAGTTGACTTGTGTTCTAATACAACCGATTTTCAATCATCTGAGCAATTGACTGAGCAAACTTGCACTGTGAGGCTTGAAACTTGACATGTAGATATTTTGAGACACCATGAAGTCCACTTGAGGCCTTGGAATTTCAATTTCCTTTGAGAGAAGCAAAACCCTAATTATAGATCAATTGCTTAGGAGAGGGTTTGTCTGATCAATCTTGAGTAACCTTGATCATGAGGATGTATCTTGACCTCAAACATGGGAGAGAAAATTTTGGGGTACAACAATATTTAACATGATACTTACTATTATGGTTAAGCTTCCATAATCGTTTGCTTGCTTTTATATCTTTCAAAAGAATATTGTGAGATAGATTATAACAAATTAAGAGTAAGTCTTCATCCCATGCAAATAAACGTCCTCTCCATCTCTAACAACCATCATTCACCTCCCACCTCATATGCACAAATTAGCCAAGAACACCTCTTTAACTAGAGAGTGACATGACATATTTGAGTAAGTCGACCTTCCCAGCCTTTTTTATAATTCTATCAACTATACGTCAAGATAAGTATAAGACAAATCTTCAATCTTACAATTAAGCACAAGGTTGATTTCTCATCTTCATTAAAGAATTAATATGGTTTAAACTAATTAATCATTATAATGTATTAGAAAGCAGTTGAAGGAATTCTAACAAGCCCACTTAGAATTGTACAAATTTATAGGACACGAATTTCCATAGTTTGTTCTCAACTAGATATAACTTGTGAATTTCTTAATCTATCTTATGGGGTGAAATTAAATCCTATGCATTTTTCAAAATGTTCTCTAAAATTGGAAGTATGTTTCCGGTACACACCGTATTTTGAAATATTTGGGTAAAAATCGAAAATATATTTCTGATTCCAAACTAAATAATAAAATATTGAGAAATTATTTCAAATTATGTCTCACATACACGCTTTATTTAAAAATTACACATAGTTTAATATCGGAAGTATACTTCCGGCTTACACACAATCCTGTTCAACGTAATTTTCATGATATAGGATGCGAACTGAAAGTATATTTACGGTTTCTAAGAATATTTTAAAAAATTCATGTGGTGCACAAAGTAATGGGGTAGAATAAGAAATCCAGTATAACTTCTTTTTATATATATTTAGACCCAAGCATCCATAGTTTGTAATTATTTTTGGAAAGAAAATCATAACGAGGGATTTAATATATACCCTCTTAACTCTTAAGAGCTACAACATGACAAACAAACACAACTTTTCCATCACTCAATTAATCATAATGATCTAACTTTTGAGTGAAGCATTCAGAGGTTGGAATCCATGTTTAAGAGCTGAGTTCCAAACTTTATCAATGTTATTCATTTTGTAGCCACATTCATGTTCACTCCATCCTTCTAATGAGTGCACTATCCCAGCAATGCGCCATGCACTCATTACCCTCCTTGGCAACCAATCCTGCATATACATAAACATAATATATTATAATTGCATACAATAAACACTTAATACATTGATAAATATAAGTGTAAAGATGATTGGAAAATGTTAACTACCTCACAAGAATGGACATTTTCCATAGATTTGGGAGTTAACATTGATGGAGTGCAATGGTATGAACAATCTTTACGATGTTTCTTTGGTGGAAATGGTGAATATGGAATAAATAATGTTCCTTTTGGTGCCTTCAATTGTTCTTCTTCAGTTAATCCCTCTCCCACTAACCAAATCTATGCGCGCGCACACAAAATACATGAATTAAGATAATATATAGGTAACATTAATTATTATTATTATTATTATTATTATTATTATTATTATTATTATTATTATTATTATTATTATTATTATTATTATTATTATTATTATAAAGTTCACTAAAAGATATTACCATTTGAGTGCAACTTTTAGTATTGACCAAATTTGTAATTTCAGAACTATTGATCAATGATTTTTTGAGCTTCACATAATCATCCTCGTACATTGTAGCAACCTAAATTAAATTGTACAAAATTAATATGTATTCAAATAAATATTTAGAAAAAGAAGAAAAAATTATAACAAGGATTCAAACTCAGATGAAATATAAATTGTAGCTATCTAAGATTGTACTAAAATAAACATGTACTCAAATGAATTTTTAGATAAAGAAAAAAAAAGTTTGATAATTAGGGTTTGAACCCGAGATTTCAGATGAAATATAAGTGCGAAATTTTTTACCTGAACTCCTTGTTGGCACAATGTGTATGCAATAGCATAAGCAACTTTGGTGAATTTTCCTCTTAGCAATACTTGAGTTGTCCCTTTTGGAATGCTATTAAGAACGGTAGCAACAACTAGGCTACTACCATCAACAACCTTAACATTAAGTTTTGGATGTCTATTAACATATAATCCTCCATAGATGTTAAGCTCTTCCCCTTGATTCATTAGACCTAAGCTCACCACTCCTATACCCTTTTTGTCAGCATCTAGTATTGCATCCTCAATCATTTTGTTGATGGTAACTTTTTGCCATTGAAGTAAGTACTGAAAAGAAAAAAAAGTTACCCAAGAAATTAATCTTAAAATTAAGGTATCTCATCTAATAGGGTAATAACTTGGTGTATTTGGTTGAAAAGTAGCATCATCCTATTGAATGTGAGCGTGGGAATATGAATGAGATAGTGGACAACATCAAAAGAGATGTTTTGGATTTAGTTCATCAATTGGGAGAGTAGAGGAAAAAAAGTGTAGTCTTCTATTGGTGGAATAGTCTCTACTATAATGTCTTAAAGGAGTGTGTAATCATGTGCTAGTGTATTTTGTTTTTTTGACATTGCACAACTTGTGCTAATGTATTTTGTTTTTTATGGCATCGTACAACTTTTGCTTTTTTAATATTTTAAATTCGATTAAAAATAAAAAAGTTAAGGATCTAAAGATATAAATTTTACTTTATAATTTGTGGTTAAAAGAGAACTTTTAAAATTTTAAAGATATATTTTTAAAAGTTATTAATATGTGTCTTTAGGACGTCTTACCAATAATAATAATGATTGTAGATATGAAATTTGTGAGACTCATTATATACGAGATTTTTTTTAAAAGATTTGAACTTGCGACCTCTAAAGTCAAATGCAATAACTTAATTGTTAGGGCAATACTCTCCCTATTAAATATAAAGTTTTTTTTTTAAAATAAATTAACACACACAATTTTATTTTAAGAACTAAAAATATTATAGAACACATGTCCACAATCTTAATCATGCACAAGAGAACTATTTTTAAATTTCAAATTCATGACTTCAAAGTCAGAAGACAATAATTTAACTATTAGATCATTACTTACCGTCTTACATATAAAAATATTTTAACATAAATTAATATACACATTTATTTTAAATAAATAAATAATAATAAGACTCCTTTAATATAAGATATAGATAGGGTACGTACCCATAATCTTAACCACATACTAGTAAGAGATAAATAACTCTTTTCAATATTTGAACTTGTGATCTCTAAGTCAAAAGGAAACAACCTAAATGTTGGGCCAAAGCTCATCCTCTCACATAAAATTATTTCTAAAAAAATTAAAATAGAAAATTTTATTTTAAATATTAAAAAATGATTTTTTGTATAATTAAATATTAGAAATTCAAGTAACAAATATATTTAAAAGAAAATGTGAGTTTAGTTTTGATGCATAGTCGGTTAGATATATTTTTGTATAATCTATATAAATCACAACTAGTTATATATGACTTTTAGAATAATAGTATATAACATGAAAGTGTTGATGAAGTATATAGTAAATTTACCTGAACACTGTACTTAGGAATTGCCCAAGTTTGAAGGTTAAGTTTATCATCAAAACGGTTTCTTTCAACAATGAATGTTCTACCATAGACCCATGTGAGTAACATGGACCAAGCTGTGAGAGGCCACATCAACCAAAGATACCATTTTGATGTGTATGGCTTAGAAGCTAAGTGGGCAAATCCAAATCTTAGATGATAAATGGATTCAGGGGTTGTTAAATGTGTTAAGTGGACAACATCTGGTGTCTCTTCCTTTCTTTTTAATGCCAACTCATGTAATTCATCTGATGTTTTGTCCGTTGTCCCATAAATGTAGTCATAAAGTGGCATGAAAAGTGAGTAGTTTGTTCTAAATTGAGTATGGTGTAAAGAGTGAAACCTACAATAGCATAAAACAAAAACGATTCAAATTCTCATGTGTGAATCTCCTTAGATGAAAACAATTCATGCTAGATTAGTACATATAAAGCGTTACTCTGACTGTAAATAAAATTCTGTTAATAAACTTTTTAGACTATCTAGTAGCCAGATATCAAACTTTTTTTGTTTCAAAAGTTACTAATTCAAATTAGGTCGAATGTTGGAGTCCTTTGAATTTAGATGTAGGGTTAGAACTTCACCTCCCTGCATTAAGTTCAGCAGCTCTACAATAAGTGCAATTTTGCGATTTTACATATTATATCTATATTTGATATTAAATTACAATGACTGAGTTTTTAAATACTTACGATGGAGTGTACATGAAATACTTGAGAGGTGGGAAGATGTCAAAGAGCCATTTAGGAACAACTTCAAAGTTACAATGACCTAAATTGTTCATGAAATCAATGTAAGTGACATATCCAACCATGGCACCAACGGAAGCTTTGTTTGAGAAGACAAGGGTCAATTTGGGTATTGCAAATAGGAGAAAATATGATATGTGCTCGGCGAATGGATGGATGACAGCTGTATAAAGACAAGACAAGACAAGAATGTGGTTATTACTTATTAGAGAAACAGATAATAAAGTGCTCAACAACATTAATTTGCCAACTTATGATTTTTGTTTTATCATATGAAAATAACAATACATTACACCTGCCTAGCGTTGAATTTTTTTTTTGTCATGCAGAAATAAATGTTTAGTAGTTGAAGATGTCAGGATATTTTCAAAAATATAAAACTTTTTGTTAGCTTCTTAAAATTTGTTTTTTTTTTCCATGACAACTTAAGACAAGGCCTAAATCTTTGTTGTAAAGCCAAATTTTCTAAAAGCCCATAGGATACAACATTGCAAAAGACTAAATCCATGGGCCTTTTGTTATAAATATTTATGAAAAGTATAAACTCTCAATGAAAAAAGTAATTAAATTAAAAAAAAATATAATACTCAAATATATCTCTCCCTCTTCAAAAGTTAACTAAAATTATTATTTTATTTAAAAAGAATTAACAAAAAAATAATAATTTAAAAAAAAATTAATTTACTCATACACTTAGATTGAAAAAATAAAATAAAAATAGGCTCATATAAAACTAGCAGGTGGGATCTTAGGTAAAGGATTTTAATTAGGGGTGTGCAAAATATACGATTGTGAGGCCCAAATCCATAACCAAATCCAAATCTGGTATACGATTGTGAGGCCCAAATCCATAACCAAATCCAAATCTGTTTTAAATATCCGGATATAATTGAATGGTTATTAACCAGTTTAATGTTTAATGGTTTGGTTATCCATTCATATAATTCGGATATAATTAAATGGTTATGAACCAGTTAAATTTTTTTGGATTCGGTTATAATCCGATTATTATCCAATATCCATATTTTTTAATTTTTAAAATAAAAATAAAATATATTTTTTAATTTATTTTTTAAAAATTGGATTTTTTTTTAAAAAAACCACATTTTAATTAAAATGTGGTTTTTGTTATAAATCCAAACCATTTAAATGATTTAAAAGTGGTTATGGATTTTTAAAAATAACCATGCACACCCCTAGTTTTAATTCCTTGAACCAAAAATATCTGAAATATGTTTGAAGTAAAATTAAAATTTAACTATAAATTTTGAACCAATTAATTTCCACCTTCCATAATACTAATAATAACAATGACAACTACTATAATAAATTGCATTGTTGCAGTACCCTATCTTTTTTTGCTACTTATGTGAAAATGAAAAGCACTGCCTCTGTCTCTGACATTCATGAATTTAATGCAATAAAGTAAAAGTTGTTACTATGCTTTTAATTCTACTATCAAACCAATTAAATGAAAAAATATTACTCACAAGTTATTGGTTCTGTAACAATGGAAGAATGATGATGAGAATGGTATCTAGAGTAAAGAAAGTGATGATGAAGTGCTCTATGTAACCAATAATATAGAAACTCTACTGGTCCAGTATGAAGCAATGCTGCAATAATGGCTCCATCAGTTCTCCATAGTGGGAGACATGATGCTCCTTCTAAGGTGTAGCATGCCAAATAATATAGCAATCCATTGAACAATATTTGATCATCCCTATAAATCATTCAATAAAATAATATTCAATAGGATAAACAAATATATTTTGGCATTGGAATATGATTTGGTAAAGTTTATGTGTCACACACATAATTGTGAATTTTCATATTTGCATTCAATTGATGATTTGAATTTAATAATATCGAATTTTGTTATTTATGAATTTTTTTTTTATGATTTTCACCGACGCAATATTAAAAGTTATGAGTAAATATCAAATAACATTAATATTTTACTAATATTATAAAAACATGTAATTGAAACATTTATTTTTCAGAATGATTTATATTGTGAAATGTTGAGAGGATCATTTAAATTTTTTAGGTAAAAATATTCTCAACAGCTAAAGTTAGGAGAGACCTAAGAATAAATGATGTACTACTATTTAGAGACAAAATTAATTTTTTTTGTTAGACATAGAAAAAAAAAGGTGGGACCACTAAGTTTTTAAGGAAAAATAAAGATTGGGTACAATGGGATATGATTCTACAGAAATGACTTGTCTCAAGTTAGGTTTTGGCCAACACTAATCACATTTCATAAACTCATAGTATTACTATTATATTTTTAAGTTTATTTTATTAACAATATATAAAAAAAATTATAAAATAATATAATGAACTAAATAACAAAACAACAATGATATAATCATCGATCGCCCTTAATTTATTTTATCTTATTAATTGTTTAGTTTGTTATGCTAGATTATATTTATCCCAAAAAATTAAGCTAACTCTCCACTCCTTTTTTTTTAAATCTCAATTATTTCACCCAACATTATTCTCTTAATAGAATAATAATTTATAATAATATATCTATAATAATATATATAAAAAATATAATTTTGGTGTAGATTTTTCTTTTAAATATATTTTTTTTAATTTTTATATTAAAGTTTAATTTATTTTTATTATTTAATAAACAATTTTAAGTAAAATTAAAGAAAAGTTTTATACGACCCAGACACTTGTAATGATGTTAATAATAATAATAATAATAATAATAATAATAATAATAATAATAATAATAATAATAATAATAATAATAATAATAATAATAATAATAATAATAATAAAATAATGATTTATGGGGGTTAGATCATTTTGGTAGGTGATGCATAAATATCACAAACTAACCAATCTTTTTCTCTATCAACTTGATCAAACTCAATTCCTTTGTCAACAATTCTATTATTTCCTTTAGCTGTTCGATAACGAGAAAGAGTAATCCATATTTGATTATGAAGCATACGCCATAGCAAGAATGGAAACACCAGAAAGGTTGATACATCTCTTTCACTCTTATCCTTCACCATCAATGAATATGAACTGTGAATAACCCAAGGAACTAGTACAACATACTGCAACAAAAAGAACAGTAGATTATTAAGAAATATCAAAATAATAGGAATAAATTCTACTAACATATTTTTTTTAAAGAAAATATAGCTATTCTGGTTATAATTTTGAAATTTATTTTTTATGAAAGTATAATTTTTATTTTATTTTAAAGGGTTAAATATGTTTTTAGTCCCTACAAATATGCGATCCTGTATTTTTGCCCCCTCTAAAATTTCTCTTTAAATAATGGTCCTCGCAAAATTATTATGCACGCAGTTTTAGTCTTTATTATTAAACTGATGTGTATTTATGAATGATAATTTTACAGACGTGTGTAGAACGTTATAAAAAGTTCCTCGAAAAAAAAGGAACTCAAAATTTGATTTCTAAATCGAAATTTTAATTGCTTTTATCAATATTTTTTGAAATTTAAAAAATTCATATTTAACTTTTCTCATTTTAAAAAATTCTAAAATTTAGTAAATAAATATTGTATAGTATTCTGAACACATATGAAAAAATTATTCAAAAACTTAAAAATTTAAGGATAATTAAATCGTTTTAAAAATTTTAGAAAATAACAAGGACTAAAAACTTCAAAAAAAAATTTTGCGAGGACCATTAATCGAAAGAAAATTTTAGAAGAACCAAAATTGCAGGGTCGCATATTTATAAGGACTAAAAACATATTTAACCCTATTTTAAATAATATAAACTTGGATACTGTAGTTAAAAAAATATAAAATATTTGAATAAAAAATGAACAATATAACATAGTAATTACTTTTGAGACTATATAAAATTTCTGAATAAATTGTAGTTAACAAAAATCTGAATAAATGAATGACGGGGACTAGATTTAGTATAAGTAGGTCTTTGAGTTGGATTGTTCATTAATTTCAAAGCATACACCAACCGAATGTTTGCCATATTAACGAAGAGTATATATGCTAATATTTCTTTATTAAACTTTCTTCTTTAAAAAAAAAAGTTTAATACTGCAACATGTTTCTGGTCGAGTCCAAACTCAAAGAGAAACCTTATTATTTATTCAA
Source organism: Vicia sativa (assembly GCA_021764765.1). Lineage (NCBI taxonomy): Eukaryota > Viridiplantae > Streptophyta > Magnoliopsida > Fabales > Fabaceae > Vicia > Vicia sativa. The sequence continues at coordinate 175,137,655 of CM038796.1, forward strand.
GTATTTTTGAAGATAATTTTTTTTCTTTTGTTATAATTTCTATATATTTATATTCACTTTAAGAAAAACAACTATTTTTCTCTTATTAATGTTTAAAAAAATGAAGAAACAAAAATATTTCATGCAGTACTGTGATTATTTCCTTAAAAAAAGATAGTGTATTCAAGTGTGTGTGGGAGTGAGAGAGAAAGAAAGAGATTATGGAACAACCTTAAAGCTTCCAAGAGGCTTCCATGGCCAATCAGTGAGGATTCCTGGTCTTGAAGCCATACTATGATTTTCTTTAAAAAAAACACACAAGTTATATTGTAAGCACAAGTGTTGTTTTTCTTTGTGTTTTGGAGAACATACATATGACTTTATTTATAGACAACATTCCCACGTTAATTTCCAACAAGACGTGTAGCATTTGAACTTCAACGTGTCCAAATAAGCCACGTAATAATAAACAGTTTAGATTTTCCTTCATTAGTTTCCACTCGTGATTACCAAATTGAGGTATTGCATAATAGTAGTTAATTGAATCTATATACTATTGTACTAATCTCAAATATAAGTATAATAGTTAATTCCTCGTACATATATTCAACATATTTTGGTATTGCTTGACCTACTTTATGGTATTTAGTTAATGAACTGTAACTATACATTTGCAGTTATCATTTATTGGCCTCACCAAATTGCAGAGTGGGGTTGGAAGACATTAATTATAAGCCCATAATATTAGCATTCATTCACTATTTTGCTTCAATAAAACAGGCATGTTATCCATTCTGATTGTGCTTTCCGGTGAACTCATCAATTCATATACGAAAGTATTATTTTCGGAGAGAAAAAACATTATCACTACTGTATATTCTTGGGAACATAAAAAAGTTTACACTGTGGTTTACTCATAATGCAACCTTTCTTTTTCTTTTTCTTTTTTTAACCAGAAAAAATTAATTAAAAATAAACGAAAGGAATAAAGAATACAAAGAATACAAAGGGATCAAACTAATACCTCTTAAGAGAGAATTTTAAGTCTAGCTGTACCATCCTTGTCAAAAAAGAATTCTCTAATTAAATTCTTATACACAAAAGTTAATCAAGAGAAAATTTTAAACTCCAGTTCCAATCTTAGGCCAGATAAAATATTAGCACAAACATTGATCTCCTTAAAAATATGAATAATAAATAAAAAATGAAAAGAGTGTAAGACTAACAAAAATTTCAACGGGACTTGATATTGCGAGTAGACCACTAGTAAATAATATAATTCAATCCAAATTTTCTTTATAATATTAAACTCTGCAAATTCTACATTCCTATCACCAAGAGAAAAAAACCTACCAATATATTATGCATTATTATTTTTAAAAATACCTCCACAAACACTTATGGACGGGAAACCCGTAACAATGCCATAAACATTACACTTAATCCAACTAATTGGAGGAGGAGACCACACCATATCAATATACTTCATAGCAAAAGACGGTCGAATGTTTATATCAAACTTCTTTAACATAATGAAATTGTTAATAGTCATGTCTGGGGCAGAAATTTGTGAGATTTCCAACCATCTTGGCACGGGCAGCAATATAGTTCACACAAGTTTTCCACAAAATTTCCGTGTCCTCAAATTTGGAAAGATTTCGGCCTTTCCAAACTTGAAAGAAAACATTCATAATACTCGCAGCAACAACAGAGGCAGTCTGCACTGACCAATTCAAATTTAAAACCTTAAAGCAATCCTCCAAGTTCCATATACCAAACTTAATGCCCAACATATCTCTAAGCCAATTCCAAATTGTACGAACGAAAGAGTATTGAAAAAATAAATGCCCAGAAGATCCGCATTGCACCTTACAAAGGTTGCAAATCGAAGGAAACGAAAGACTAAGAAGCGACAAACTATTATCTGTAGGAATCTTGTTGTTAAGGAATCTCCAAACTAGAAATGATTTTGAGGGGGAATGTTTTGATTCCAAGGGGACTGAATTCTCTTCGACTTCGGGAATTGATTGGTAATGAAGGCATGTGCTTTGCTTCATGCTAAGAATTCCGTTGGAAGCATTCAGCCACACCAACAAATCATCAGTCTCCTTATTCAAAAACTTCACCTTTGACATCAAAGAAAGAAGCCCAATAAAAGCATAGCCAAAATTGCCAGTGAGTTTCCATTGGTTATCAACCATAAAATCACAAACTTTGACTAAAAGAGAATTATGGAATTTCTCTGGAATTTTGTATTTAAAGGCCAAATATTTTACCAAACCAATTGTCTAACAAAAAATTAGTATATTTTCCATTACCAATCAAACAGTGAGTGTTCTCTATAGTCGTATCAAACTGAGCTTTAATGCTACACCAAATAGATGACTTGATAGAATACTTAATGACCTTATGGTTTCTCCTGACTCTTGTATCCAAAACTCTCGTCCAATCAACCTTGTTGCTCAGAAACTGCCAACACATATGCAAATTGGAAGCCTCATTCCAACTTCGAAGAGATTTAATTCCCAGACCACCATCTTCAATGTGCTTACAACACGTCTTCCACGCCACAATGACCAACTTCCTTTTCTCCATATTTCCGCTCCAAAGGAAATTGTGCATCCAGGATTCAATGCACTTAAGAGTTCCCGCGGGACAGTTGTAAACCACCAAAAAATGAATCAACATGCTGAGAATCATAGATTTTACCAATTGAACACGACCAGTCATGGAAAGCATACTAGCCTTCCAAGTTGTCATCTTAAGTTTAATTTTTTTATGCCACAAAATAAAAGTGAGCAGCTTTAGGTTTGCTTATAAAAATGGGGACACCGAGATAGATGAAGGGAGAGAACTTCATCGAGAAGCCTGTTGGTGCAAGGTGATAAAAATGGAGGAAGAAGAGAGAAATAATAAATGATAAAGATGGTTGCAGCTGATTGGTAAAAGGAATGAATTGATGAAACATAGGAACACCTATTTATACACAAAAGTAGCAAAAATTAAGAATGTCACGTAAGCCCTAAAAGAAGATAACTTCACAACTAAGTTATCTCTAAAAGAAAATACTAAATTATCCTTCAGAAGTTCAATTCCTTCTGGATGCAATATCATAAGTTTCTGCTTTTGATCATCAGAACTTCTGAGTGACCCTCAGAAAGTTCTGAATATGAATTACTCTTTACACCATCCATTAATTCATATTCATCAGAAACTAATAACACCAATTTCATTTCTTAAACGAAGAAACTGGTCTATTTTGATATCCTTTGTCATAACATCTGCTAGCTGCTTCTGGGTGTTGCAGTGCAGAACTTCTAACACTCCTTTCTGTACTTGACTTCTGAGAAAATGATACTTCGTTTCAATATGCTTGCTTCTTCCATGCAACACTGGATTCTTGGCAAGATTGATTGCAGACTTGTTATCAATCAATAGCTTTAGAGGTTTCTCTATCACAATCTTCAAATCCTCCAGAAGATTCAGAAGCAAAACAGCTTGACATGCAGCTACAACGCCTACAATATACTCAGCTTCACACGTTGGCAGAGCCACAACAGGTTGTTTCTTGGAACTCCAAGAAATAGGACCTCCCAAAAACTTGAACAAGTAACCAGAGGTACTTATTCTGTCAACTGTATCTCCACACCAGTCAAAATCAGAATAACTCACTAATTCTGGTTTTGTCTTTCTTCTAGAGGGAAATAGCACTCCGTATTTCAGAGTTCCCTTTATATACCTAAGAATCATGACGACAACTTGATAATGGGACCACTTTGGATTACTCATAAATCTGCTGACCATTCCAACTGCATAGCAAATGTCAGGTCTGGTATTGCACAAATACCTAAGAGAACCAACCAATTGCTTGAAGGTTGTAGCATCCACAAAATCACCATCAGAGTCAGAATCCAATTTATGATTGATTTCTGATGGTGTCACAATAACTTTACAATTCTGCAGCTTGAATCTCTTCAGAAGTTCAAGTTCATACTTCAGCTGATGTAGAATGATACCCTTCTTTGAGTACATAATCTCCATCCCTAGAAAATACACCATTTTTCCTAGATCTGTCATCTCAAACTCATTCATCAGAACTTCTTTGAACTTGACTATATCTTCTAGACAACTTTCTGTTAGTAATATGTCGTCAACATAAAGACACACCAGAATCATATTGCTATCAAAATGCTGCACATACACGTCATACTCCATCTCACATTTCTGAAACTTCTGCCTCTTGAAAAATGAATCAATTTTCCGATTCCAAGCTCTGGGCGTTTGTTTCAATCCATACAAGGCTTTATGTAACTTGTATACCATCCCTTCCTGATTCTTTTTCACAAATCCAGGAGGTTGTAACACACATACCTCTTCTTATAATTGACCATTCAGAAATGCTGACTTCACATCCAGATGTATCAAAGGCCAACTTCTGTTTGCAGCTAAAGAAATCATCAATCTGATTGTTTCATGCCTAGCTACAGGAGCAAACACCTCAAAGTAATCTAGTCTAGGTTTCTAGAGAAAACCTCTAGCCACTAGTCTTGCTTTGTGTTTGCCAATTGATCCATCTGGATTAAGCTTTACCTTGAAAACCCATTTGACGCTGATGGCTTTCTTCTTTTTTGGAAGTTTTGTCAACTTCCACATTTTGTTCCTCTCTATAGCCTCAAGTTCTTCTTTCATGGAATTTAGCCATAATTTCTTCTTGAGAGATTCTTCAATACCAACTGGTTCAGAATCTACTAACATGGCACACTGAACAACTTCTCCTTCAGAGTCTACTTTAGTGTCTTGCAACATGTTAAAATCTGAAAACCTTCTTGGTATTTGTCTGATCCTCTGTGGCCTCTGAAATTGTTCTAAAACTTCTCCAGAAGTTGGAACTTCAGCTTCTAGACCTTGTCCAGAACTACTTCCTTCAGAATTACCACATTCCGAGTTTTTGGAAACTTGTCTTCTAGACTCTCCGTGTTCAGAGTTTTCCCTTCCAGAAGTATGATCACCACCAGATTCTGGATCATTATCAAAATCTAGATCAGAATCATATCCACTATCAGAATCTCCCTGAGATTCTGACTCATCTTCTGAGTCTTCAGAATCAGATTCATCTTCTGACTCTGACTTATCTTCAGAACTTGCTGAAGGATCTTCAGAAACTAACTATGGTGTTGACGCTACACCAGAATCTGATTGAGACTTGCTCAAATCCCATGTTTCTGACTCTTTTACAACAACAACTCTGCTGATTTCAACTTTGTTGGTTTCTAGAAAATAGAGCTTATATGCACCTATACTGTGGTACCCCACCAGTAACATTTCCTTGCTTCTATCATCCAGCTTTTGTCTTCTAGCTTCTGGGACGTGTTTGTAACATACATAACCAAACACTCTCAAATGACCAACACTTTGCTTATCTCCAGTCCACTTCTCTAAAGGAACAATTTCCTTCAACTTCTTTGTTGGACACCTGTTTAGAACATATGCTGATGTGGCAACAACTTCTCCCCATAACATGTGAGGTAGCTTCTTCTCTTTCAGCATACTTCTGGACATATCAAGCAAAGTTCTGTTTCTTCTCTCAGCAAGACCATCGTGCTAAGGAGTATATGGAATAGTAACCTCATGTTTTATTCCATTCTCCTCATAGAACTTCTGGAACCTTGTTGAGTTATACTCACCTCCACCATCCGTCCTCAGAATCTTCATCTTTTGACCACTCTACTTCTCAGCCTTCACCTTGAACTTCTGAAACTCAGTAAACACTTCATGTTTGAACTTAATGAGTGTTACCCATGTCATCCTTGTGAACTCATCCACAAAGGACACAAAATATTTGTTTCCTCTAAGTGAAGGTACTAGAAATGGTCCACACACATCAGAATGTACTACTCCCAAAGCATGCTTCTCTTTGGGGTCTACTTCTGATGTAAATGGAAATCTAGGTTGCTTGCCTTTCATGCATATCTCACATGACTTCTCAAGCTTCACAATCTTTGAAATGTCATGTACAAGTTTCTTTGAACTTAGATGCCCTAAGCTTCTATAGTTAAAATTCCCCCAACACCTTGTGTCATAACTTACTATCACCTTCAGCGCCTTCTTCATTAAGGCACTCTGCTTTAGTTGTATTAACATTCACCTTGAATGTTCTGTTGCTTCCCTGCTTAGACTTCATAATCAACTTATGATGGGAATCATACAACTTCAAGAGGTTGTCCTTCATTACAACTGAGAAACCTTTCTCAATGAGCTGACATACACTCATCATATTGCTTTTAATTCCAGTAATATACCAAACATCTTTGATCAAAATGTTTTTCCTATTCTTCACCTCAACTCTGATATTTCCCATACCTTTTGCATTAAGGTACTTATTATCAGCACATCTGATCTTTGTTATCCTTTTGGAGTCAAATTCTATCAGCCATTGTTTGTTCCCAGTCAAGTGATTTGAACACCCAGTGTCCATATACCACCAATCTTCTGACCGCTTACAATCCGAATCAGAAGCCATCAATAGCATATGTTCATCATTAGAGTCTCCTCTGGCTATATTCGCTTCTTTTGATTTCCTTCCTTTGTTTCTACAATCTCTGGAAAAATGGCCATATTGTTTACAACAGTAACATTGAACCTTTTTCTTTCCATATCTCTCATTTCCCTTCTGATATTTCTTTTCATCAGAAGTTGAGGTTTCTGACTTCTGGAATCTATCACCACGTCTATTCTGCTTCTGGTCCTTCTTGACAAAAGAAGCCTTCAGAACTTGCTCAACTTCCCTCTCAGAAGTTCTCTCAATTAGACACAACTATTGTGCTTCTAGACTGCTTTGCAACTCTTTTATTCTCATGGTTTCCAGATCTTTATAATGTTCAATAGAAACAACAATGTAATCAAACTGAGCAGTAAGCGACCTCAGAACTTTCTCTATGATTACTTGTTCAGAAAGTGTTTCTCCACAAGCTTTCATTTCATTAGTGAGCAGAATCACTATGGAAATGTACTCAAAAACTTTCTCATTGTTCTTCATGTTGAGATTCTCATATTGCTTTCATAGGGACTGAAGCTTCATCTTCTTCACTGATGCGTCACCACCATAACATCTAACCAGTATATCTCATGCCTCCTTCGACGTCATCGAATCAGCAGTCTTCTCAAACACGTTTTCATCCACACACTGATGGATATAGAACAGAGCTTTCTGATTCTTCTTCTTCATACCTCTTTCTTCAGTTATCTGTTCTTCAGTAGCATCTGCTGCTACTAAAACATAACCATCTGTTACAAGCTCAAGAACATCTTGAGCACCAAACAGAACTCGCATATGTATCATCCATATGTTCCAGTTTTTACCATTAAAAATTGGAAGTTTAGTGTTCAAACTACTGCTTCCACTCATCTTAAACCTTGTAGAAAAATTTCTTAGAAATCTCAGTTCTCACTCAATGTTTCCCAAAACCCACAAAATCAATATGATTCTGTTCAAACACACAGCTCACAATCACTCGTGTTTCCCAAGAATTTCAAGAACAGCCAAGAGCTCTAGATACCAATTTGTTGGTGCAAGGTGATGAAAATGGAGGAAGAAGAGAGAAATAATAAATGATAAAGATGGCTGCAACTGATTGGTAAAAGGAATGAATTGATGAAACATAGGAACACCTATTTATACATAAAAGTAGCAAAAAGTAAGGATGCCACATAATCCCTAAAAGAAGATAACTTCACTGCTAAGTTATCTCTAAAAATAACAAATACTAAACTATCCTCCAGAAGTTCAATTCCTTCTAGACGCAATATTAGAAACTTCTGCTTCTGATCATCAGAACTTCTGACTGACCCTCAAAAGATTCTGAATATGAGTTAGTCTCAACAAAGCCAACCAAATCAGTCGGGCTTTGATGTCTGTTCAGAGACATGTCACCTGCATAAATAATGGATTTAACTTTACTACAAAATTAGCCAGAGCATGCTGCATAATCATTAAGCAAGTTGTTAATAACAAATAAGGATTTCTTCTAGTTAGGTTGAAAAAATGGTGGTCGGTCAAGCATCTCTATTTTAATCTTATATTTTTACAACAAATGAAAATTTTAATATGTTTGTCCATTTTTCATTCGAAGAGATTAATTTAATTTTTATAATTTTAAATTTAAAAATATAACATGTGAGAATAATTAATATTTTAAGTCGTCTGCATTCTCAATTATATATGTTTTGCATGATCTTATTTTTTTTAGACTTTTGTATGTTACACTTAAACGAGGTACACATACTCCTAATTATGGTGTCAAGTGTAGAATTAATTTTGTTTCAAATTAATAATAAGTTATAGGGTTAAATATGTTTTTAGTCCTTATAAATATGACACCCTTCAATTTTAGTCCCTACTAAATTTTTCTTCAAACAATGGTCCTCGCAATATTTTCCATTCTTATTTTTGGTCCCTCCCATTAGATTCCACTAATGGAGGCTTACGTGTCACGCCATTGAAGAGTGTCAGGAAAGTGAGTCCTGAATGGCATTGAAGAAGGAAGGAATTAATATCTCCCCCATGGACAGAGTGAGTCCTAAATTTCATAAATTGGTGCTTGGATTTCTTCATCACATTCAGGAGAAAAGAAAGGCAATGAGGGGAAAGGGATGTAAAACTTTTGCTAAGAAGGATGATGATGATAGAGAGGAAAGTAAAACTAAGGCTGAGAAGGAAGATGATAGAAATAAATGTGAAACTGAAACTAAGAAAGAAGATGATATAGCTGAGAATTGAGGAAGGGTGTTCGCGTTAAAAGGTGACGCGCCTGAGGATGCGAACGTGAGTTCGGATCTTCTGGTACGCAACGATTTAAATCTTTTGATTTGTTTATAAAGATGCCGCGAGCATCAAGCTTTATTATTTTCAACACAAGAAAGATGATTTAATGATTATGAAAAAGGGGAAAGCTGAAATACCCTCAATTGATATTGGTATGCGTAACGACTAGCGCAAACTAGACGTAACGCATTGGGGAGATTCTGAGTAAGGGGGATTGGTATATAAAGGGAATAGATGGAGCACCCTAAATATATGTAGTTATCTGACTTTATATATGAATATGTTTGATATGTTGTGTGTTTTTAATTGCTATTTCTATGATTGGGAAAGTTTCTCCTTTGGGATTTTAAGAAATAGATTATGTGGGATTCTAGGTTTTGTTATTATTGTGCTCGCAAAGATCTGTGGATCTTCTGCATACATATCCCCTAGTGGGAATCAGATCATTTGTAGCTCGGATCTACAAGGTTCTATGGTTTGTTTGGTCTGAGGGAGATAGAAATTTGCTCGGCAAGGATGAGACCTTGTGCCTACGTATTCTCAAAAGGATGTTGAGAAAGTCAGAGCAATCGTAGTTCCCACTTATGCTAGTGGAAAGCAACGGGATGTTAGTAAGAGACAGACAAATGTCATCTTAATGAAAAATGTATCTAATCTATTTCATCACATACACTTTTGAAAAGTTGTTTGATTGATAAAAATCCTTCGTCGTAAGTATTAGGTGTTTTGCTTGAGTGTACAAGCGTTACCACTTACATGTTTAAGAAAGATGTTTTGAAAAAGATGTTTGAATCTTTTAACTGTAAGCATTGGGTGTTTTTCTTGAGTGTACAAGCGTTACCACTTACAATTAAGAGATGTTTTTGTTTGAAAATAATTTGAAAAGAGTTTGAAAAAAGTTTTGACTGTATGTGATGTGATAGATGAGATACTTCTTCCATAGAGATGATAGATGTCTAAATCTCAAGGAGAAATTGATTGGATTAAAGGGATGCTTTTAAGAAGCCCATGGGTCCTTGTATTGTTAGCCCAAGAGGAGGCATTCCGAGGGTCATCGAGGGTCATCGAGGGTCCTTGTATGAAGCTCAAGAGGAAGCTATAGGGTATGGCTGGCTTTGGCTTGAAAGGGATTTCACCGAGAAACCATCCTTTTCTGAATAAGAGCAATTTCACCGGAAATTTTACTGGGAATTTGAAAGTGATTTCACCGGAAACCATCCTTTCGTGGTTCTATCTTAGCTGGTGATTCTTTGTATTGGAAGCCCAATAGGAGGTCATTAAGAGATTTCCTGTCTCTTTCATTGTATGATGCCCAAGAGAAGGCTAAACTCAATGAGGAGTTCTTTTGAACGAAGCCCAAGAGGAGGCTGACTCAACAGGGGAGTGTTATCTTATACGAAGCCTAAGTGGAGGCTAACTCTGTGGGAGAGTTTCTTTGTACAAAGCCCAAGAGAAGGCTGACCCATGATGGGGATAAGTTATCTTGTATGAAGCCCAAACGGAGGCTAAACTCAACTGGTGATGAGTTGTCTTGTATGAAGCCCAAGCGGAGGCTAAACTCAATGAAACCTATTGATTAGTCTAATTGTTATGTTATTTATTAGACAGTTTGATAAACAGTGTGTGTGATATGTATTCACGAGTTTATGAAGGAAATATAAACAATGCATGATGTTTATTTACAGTTTATGAAATATAAACAAGTGTTTGTGAAACGAACGTTTAAAACGTAACTTGATTATTCACAAGTTTGAACTGTGTACAAGGAAATGAATATGTACACGAACGAGTTTTTATGTACAGACAAAGATGGATGTACATAGGAGGGTTGGGACTTACACCGTAAGGGAGGCCCATTGATTTGAAAGTAGTTTCACAGGGAATAATGCTCCTTTCAATACCAATGGCATTTAGTGTAAAATGTACAGATGAAACAGAAATGATTGATCAAAGTTTATCTGTAAAAGGTATCTGTATTATGTACAAATAAAAAGTATTTGAAAAAGAAATATCTGTGTTATGTACAGATAAAAAGTTTGTTTTTGAAATATCTGTGTTATGTACAGATGAAAGTTTGTTTAAAAAATGTTTGACAAAAGTTTGATATGTACAAAGAAATATTATGTACATAAAAGAATGTTATGGGACTTACACCATGATGGAGGCCCATTGGTTTAAAAGAAATCTTGCTCAGGAGAAACCTTCCTTTAGAACCAATGGATTCGGCGTATAGACAAACGAATGAAAACAAATGAAAGAAATTTGTTTACGTTTGAATATTAACAATGATAATTTGAGTATGTACAAGTAAAACTAAATATGTACATAAAGGGTTGGGACTTACACCATAAGGGTGGCCCATTATCGATCGAGAAATTCGAGAGGAAACGAAATCAGTTTTATCGTTTTAAATCGGATTGATCATGGTAAAAAGATGCAAGTTTGATGAAATGTGTTGAAAAATGATTTGAAATGTTTTGAAAATGTTTTGAAATGTGAGGTTCATTTATGAGAAGTTTTGAAAAAAATCGGAAGTCGAAAACTTGAAAAATTCACCTTTTAAGGAGGTTTGAAAAAGTGTTCGTAACATCGTTTTCCCGATTAAAATTTAATCGATGAAAGTTTTTTGGATTTTTGACATAATCATAAAATATATATATTAAATGACAAGTGTGCAAAAATCATCTCAAAATGAGAAGTTTTGATTGGTTAAAAAATTGTTGAAGTTTGATAAAAAACATGAAAATATGGAAGTTTTGTAAAAATTTGGTCTTCTTTGGTTTTGAACCCATGACCTTTGAGTGGGACGATGGCGAAGAACTTAAGACCAAGCAAGCAACCAACCGAGCCAAGTGCTGGAGTGTTAGTGGATTCATAACACGCGTTGAAATAATATTGGTTAATTTGAAAATTTAAAATCAAGAACACATGAAGAACGCAACGGGTTTATAGTTTTGATTTTCGAAACTTTGATCCAAGCTACCATCCTCGTTTCTCAATGGAATTGGACGATGTAAACATCAAAATGACTCGGTTTTGAACAAGGAATACAACAGTGGTTGTTAATTTTATTTATTTTCAGTCAATCATGTTTAAATTTCTGGGAACTCGAAGAACCCTAGAAACTGATTTTTCAAATTAAATGATGTATTGTTTATGATTCATTGATTTTATTGAGGGCTAATGGTCGTTAGAGGTGCAGAAAAGATTGGCCAAGAGCTTTTCTCAATTGGTGCAAGGAATATGGAGTTTGAAGTTCGTGTTCTAACCTGAAAAAGCTGAGATCGAATTCTGTTCTAGAGCACTTCCAGTTGTTGTTTCTTGATTGATTAAGCTCCAACGGCATGTAAGGATGCTCTATGGATAGCCTCGCTTGCTCGAACTTGCTCCAATCTTCCCACTCAAGTCAACCCGCATTCAAAATGGCAGCTCGATTTCTATGTAAATCGTGTTACAGTTAGATGCTATGGATCTGGATCATGTACATGAGGTATGGTGATGATGTTTGAATGGTTAGATCACAAATTTATCAAGCCTATCTCCAAATTCGATTCCTATGGCAGTTTGGAAGTTTGGAAATTGTGAAAAATGAAAACTGATTTTCTCTTGCTTTTAGTTTGATTTTAAGTTTGGAACAAGTTTGTTAATGATTATGCAACATGTATGACACCAAATTTCATCATGGTTTTGGCTCAAATTCAAAATGCTATGTTTTTCTTAATTTGCACTATCTTACTTGATTTTCAAGAAAGTGGAAGAAAGCATGAATTTGTATTGTTTTTTGGTGTCCATTGAAGCTTGAAATATGATCAATTTATAGGCAAATAGGCTCTGAAATGTTAGGCAAGTGTCCATGGCTTTTGGTGATTCAAAGTTACCTTAAGGGGTAAACATGACTTTTGCAAAAGAAAAGGAACCTTCCTTTTTCACCATGTGCTATTTTTACAACTTGATCCATATCTCTTCAATTATCACTCTAGGCTGATATTTATTAGTTTGATGACTCATTTTGGCAAGGTGGCAAAGTTGAATTACTTCTTGGTGAAGAAAACTCAAAAAATGACCTATAATTGATGTTTTGATCTTTGAAAATCAAGTTTCATGGAGCCTTATGTTTCAATTTCAAAAGTATAGCTAGACTCCATGGATTTGAGAGTTCTTGGAAATTTTGGAAAGATCTTTCCACAAGCTACAACTTTCATGTTTTGAGTTTTTTCAAATTCCAATTGGAACTAGGTGAAAAAGTGGCTTGAAGTTTGGAAAAAATGAGAAATTTCAACACTTAGAAAAATTTCTAAGTATGAAAACTTTTGACTTTTTATTGACTTTTTCAAATTCTTGATTTTTTTATGATCATGATGGATCATGTGAAGTATTTTGATGATGGAAAAGGTTTTGTTTTGAAAAATTTGACCAAAAGTCAAAGTTTGACTTTTCTGTGCAGATGAAATTTCATCAGACGTTTCTGAAAACGACTGATGAATTCTGTGAACCTCTGTGATGTTTTGAATCCATAAATTAGTTCAAGATGTTGTATCTAATATATAATGACCAATCTCTATCCAAAAAAGTCAATCACTGCTCAAAAAATCAGAGAATGCCTATGCTCGACCAAAACCCTAATTGGTCGATCCTCGATTGATCAGTGAAGAAAATGGATATCTGAGGATTGAAAGCTGATGATTTGATCAAGATAGATCAAATGGAGTGAGAAAATCTCAAACCCTAATTGGTTAGCTCTTGAATCAGATGAAAATCTGATGAAACCCTAATTTTGACCTGTGAATGCTATACCCGATTAATGCTGTTTAAACTATTAGTTGTGCAAAAATGCAAATGTAAGGTGGTATATTAGGTCAAAATTTGGGGTATGACAGATGCCCCTATTTAAGTTTCTTTAACCTGAAAGATGAAGATGAATATCTTCGTTTTGATAGGTGTAAAGAGACTTAAATATCAGAATACGCAAAATTTGGACCTAAGATACCAAAAGATGCGGATGATGCAAAATGATTAAAAAAGTTTTACCCAAAGGATGTCAAAGAAATGACATGATGGGGAAAAATTTATGAGGATGACTCGATCTGTTTTGAGAAAAGAGAATCCTATCTGTTGGGAAACAAGCAATATGTTTCGCTGGGGAAAGAATGATTCACAGAGAATGTGAATATCTGTTTCGTTTTGGGAAACAAAAAGATTACCTTCTGTCAGCCTTGTGACAATGTTTAAGGTAAATGGAAATGATATTACCAATTATCGCCTTGTGATATAGTATGGTAATGGGTTTTGAAGATGTTACCAATTATCGTAAGTGATAACTATAACAAGGTAAATCTTGAGAAATGAGTTGTTGCGTATTCACTTTGTGAATAATGAGTGTTCTATCCGAGAATGAACGGAGAGAAAGAAGTTAATCAAGACATTATTCCCAACGAGGGATAATCTCACGGCGAATATGATAGAGAGAAAAATGCATTTCTCGTTTGGGGACTTTGCGGGAAAAAGGAAGACATATCCTTTACATTTGGGAATACTCAGTTGGGAAACAAAGAAAAAGTATTTTTCTGTTTGGAGATATTCTAAGAAAGACTTGTACTCGTATGAGTAAGCATGATTTATACCGTGATTTGAAGCAAACATTTTGAGAGATGCAAAAATGCAATGAATGATGCTATTATGTATGAATGTCATGAATGTTATATGCATGCTAACAATACTTGACAAAAACACTAAAGGGATATTTGAGAAAAGGACTGCGTCACAGTTCGAACAAATACTTGGTGAAAATTGCAGTAATGGTGCAGATATTCACTAATGAAGAATTTGAGTTGCATGTTTTACACTTTCCAAGAGAGGTATTTCATTGGCAACTTGATCGGGGATTCTTTTTGGATAAGAATACCGTCCTTTGATGATTTCTGAGGAGAAGATATGTGCTTGGCGACTCAATCGAAACATTCTTGGAGAAACGGTTGAAGTTATTTCCGTGTTCATAGTTTCAAAGGAGAATTTTGCTTTTGTTTCAAAATTTTGAAGTAAAAATTCATTTAAAACATTTTAGTTTCAAAAAGTGATTTTCACAATAAAAGCGTTATTTTGCAAAACAGAATAAAGTAGGAATTGCAAACAAAAGGCACAAGGCTCAAATTTATTGAATAGAATGGTAATCAGCCAAAGGCGTGATTCCATGAACTATTTACAAAAGTTGGAAATGATAATTTATTAGGAAAAGGCTACATTGAAAGCAAATAACCACTACTATCCCTAACAACTTGGAATTCCAACCGTGTTTGTTGCCTCAGAAGAGTTGATTGAAGATCCGTTGATGGAAAATTCTTCATGTGGACAAAATACAGACTGACTGCAGTTACTTTGTCATTTTTTGTATCCTTGTTTTTGCCTAGATCTCCCTTTCAGAGTTTTGATCTATCAGGATAATTTCTGTTTATTGTCTCTAATTTTTGCCTGGATCGCTTTTCGTGTTTTCAATCCACCGAGACGCTTTTTGCCTAAGCCGCCTTTTCGGTTTTCGACTTACCGAAATGTTCTTTTGTTTTTTAGACAAAGTATTTCTTGATTGCGTCAAGATTCACGTGGCTGAGGAGTTCATCGCCCATGGTTGTGAGTCATAGCACCGCCGTAAAAGCTTCTTTTGACGATGTATGGGCCTTCGTAATTAGGAGTCCATTTGCCCCTAGAATCTGCTTGAAAAGATAGAATCTTTTTAAGCACGAGGTCGCCTTCTCAATTCACGAGGCCGACCTTTTGTCGAAAGCTTTTTTCATTCTTCTTTGATAGAGTTGTCCATGACACGAGCGGTCGCGCTTTTCTTCAATTAAGTTCAATTGGTCGATCGCTTTGACACCATTCGCCTCGATAGCTTAGTTTCCATGAGAACTCTCATTGATGGGATTTCAACTTCTACGGGAGCACCGCCCATGCCAGATACTAGAGAAAAGGAGTTGCCCTTGTTGAAGTGCGATGGCACGATACCCATGCAGAGCAAATGGCGATTTCATGCCGCCTTTGTAAGTGATGACCATTTTCGGACAATCTTTTGATGTTCTTGTTCGCTTCAACGGCCGCTCATCTTTGGCCGGTAAGGAGACGAGTTATGGTGCTCGATCTTGAATTCCTCACAGCTTCTTTCATCATTTTGTTGTTCAAGTTTGATCCATTGTCGGAATGATCTTACTTGAACTCCATATCGGCAAATGAGGTTGTTCTTGATGAACCTCACAACCACTTGTCTTGTGACGTTGGCGTAAGATGCTGCTTCGACCCATTTGGTGAAGTAATCAATAGCCACCAGAATGAAGCGATGTCCGTTGGACGCTTTTGGTTCAATCATTCCAATCATGTCAATGCCCCACATGGAGAACGGCCACGGAGAGGAGAGAACGTTGAGTAGAGTCGGAGGCACATGGATCTTATCTGCGTAGATCTGGCACTTGTGACATCTTTTGACGTGTTTGCAGCAATCAGATTCCATCGTTATCCAATAGTATCCTGCTCTTAAGATCTTTCTGGACATTGCATGCCCATTCGAATGGGTTCCAAAGGACCCTTCATGCACTTCATGGATGATCGTGTCTGCTTCTTGTCTGTCGACGCATCTGAGCAGAACCATGTCGAAGTTTCTTTTGTATAGAATATCTTCATTGAGGAAGAAATTCCTGGAAAGCCTCCTTAGAGTTTTCTTATCCTTGTACGATGCCCCGAGTGGGTACTCTCGTGTTTGAAGGAAACGTTTGATGTCGTGGAACCACGGCTTATCGTCAAGACCGCTCATTGCAAACACATACGCAGTCTTTCAAGGCCGATGCGAATTCTAGGCATATCATTCCAATCATTGACTTTGAATAGGAAGATAGAGTAGCCAAGGCGTCTGCCATCCGATTTTGATCTCGAGGGATATGATGCGCTTCAACTTTGTTGAAGAAAGTCAACAACCGTCTCGCATAATCTCTGTAAGGAATTAGACCAAAATGATGGGTTTCATACTTGTCTTTGATTTGATTGATCACAAGGGCTGAGTCTCCATATATATCAAGGATCTTGATCCTCAAGTCGATGGCTTCTTCGATACCCATGATGCATGCTTCATATTCTGCTATGTTGTTGGTGCAATCAAATAGCAATCTGGCGGAAAACGGGATATGAGAACCCTCGGGAGTGATGATGACTGCCCCAATTCCATTGCCAAAAACATTTACGGCTCCATCAAGACTAGGCCCCATCCGATTCGATCCGTCCTTCTCCGTAGCGTTCGTCACAATCTTTCATCTTCAAGTATAACATCCTCGTCTGGAAATCAGACTTGAGAGATTGGTATTCGTTGAGCGGCTGATAAGCCAAGTGATCAGCGAGAATGCTTCCTTTAACCGCTTTTTGAGCGCGGTATTGGATGTCATATTCAGATAGTAGCATTTGCCATCGAGCGATTCTCCCGGTTAAGGCAGGCTTCTCAAATACGTACTTGATAGGATCCATTTTGGATATTAACCAAGTCGTATGATTGATCATGTATTGGCGAAGACGCTTAAAGCCCACACCAAAGCACAACATGTTTTCTCGAGCATGGAGTAACGAGTTTCACGCCGTGAATTTCTTACTCGGTAGTAGATGGCATGCTCCTTCTTACCGGGCTTGTTGTCCAAGCACGCAGCCCATGGATTCTTCTAGTACGGTAAGGTATATGATCAATGGTCTTCCTTCCATCGAGGGATCAAGATTGGTGGTTCGACAGTATTCTTTGATCGTCAAATGCTCTTGGCAATCTTCGTCCACACTACCTTTTGATCTTGGGAAGCTTGAATATCGCCCACGTAGCGCTATCCGAGAGATAACCGAGATGTAATTCAACCGTCCGAGAAATCCTCTTACTTGCTTTTCCGTATGTGGTGTAGGCATTTCTAATAGCCTTGACTTTGTCGTGGTCGACTTCAATTCCTCTTTGACCGACGATGAAACCTAGGAGTTTTCCGATCATACCCCAAAGGTACATTTGTTAGATTCAAAGTGAGTCGAAACTTCCTTAGTCGTTGAAACAACTTTAAGAGATAGTCTATATGTTCCTCTTCGTCGACTTTGCTATCATGTCGCCCACGTAGACCTCGATCTCTTTGTGCATCATATCATGAAAGAGAGTAGTCATTTCCTCCGTAAGTTGCACCGCATTCTTTAATCCAAATGGCATTACCTTGTAGCAAAAGTGCCCCATGGCGTGATGAAAGATGTCTTCTCCATGTCTTGGGAGCCATTCGATCCGATTATAACCGAGAAACCGTCCATGAAGGAAAAGACGTTGAATTTGGCAAGACTATCCACTAGCATGTCGATATGCGGAAGTGGGAAATCGCCTTTGACTAGCTTTGTTCGATCTCGTAGTCAACACACATTCGACCTTTCCATCTTTCTTGGATACAGTACTATGTTGGCTAGCCATTGAGGATACTCGAGTGACAAGGAAACCACGGTGTTTTGGACTTCCTTTTAATTTTCTCACCATTTCGGGATGAACTCTCCTCGCTTTTGCTTAATCGAGGACATTCGGTTTTAACGGCAAATGATGCTCTACTATCTGGTATCCAAACCCGCATGTCCCGGTAGGACCAAGCAAACACATCAACGTATTCTTTGAGAAGACTTATCGCTTTCCTTTGACCGCTGAGTGAAGTCTGATATTGACTTCTTTTGTATCTTCCTCGAACCCAAGTTGATTGCTTCTAGAGGTTCTTTGTGAGGTGAATGATCCTTTCCTCGTGCTTTAGCAGCTAGAAATTTCATCCGGATCTCTTCTTCACTTCTTCTTCACGACTTCGAGGATTTCAAAGTTGAGAGAGCGAGTTATCGCTTTCAATGGATTTGTCCATTTGTTTAATCTGCATTTTTGATTTATGTTTGATTAAAAAAAAAGATTTTATCATCATTTTTTTTTTGAAAGTTAATGTGAAAGTGTTGCAGATTAATTTTTCATTATGATTTTTTTTTTTTTGAAGACTTTTTTTATTGTTATTGTGTTTTTTAGGATTATCATTTCCATAAAAGGGTAAAAATGATAATAAACACAGAGAGTGGAAACAAAACAACGCATTTTATTTATGTTTCACAATATGAACAGGGCCCTAAAATACAAACTCATTTGTCTTGGGTAAGACAAAGAGAAATTATTTAAAAACTAAACCCTATAAAACATCTCTTCGCTTTGGGCGAAGCGAGAGTTCAAAACAAAAAGCAAAGATAAACTACTTAGAGCTATGAACATTAGTCCTAACTTCAACAGTTTCCAATAGTGACGAACTCCTTGAAGTCGAGGTACTCGGTAATTTTCCGCTTGGTTTAACCTCGAGTAAACTTTGATTCTGGTCGAGTGCTTTGAAGACTCGGACAATGGCCTTTGCCTTTGGTGTGCTAAAGCAATCTTCTTGATTAACAGATCGGGAAGTATGAGAGATAACCTTTGTACTTCCTGATCTTTGTGTTGAATATCGATGTTCCTTCCAGTCTTGGAGTGAAGAGACTCGTTGTCACTACACTTTCCGCATCGTATCTGAATCATACTCTTGATCTTCTTGATCATGTTGATGTAGTGGTAACTGTGATCTAGCTTGGTGAAATCCACGACGTGTTGAAACAGTAGATCTTCATTTGGGACCTCGATCCGTTGATTAGTTTGAGAAGACGAGTATTCCTCTTACGATTGACTAGGGTAGTCAAAGTCATCACCCCATCCCGTGGGTTGGATATCTTCAATCCGGATTTTCGAGCTCAAGCAGTATTTCACCATGTAGTCGATTTGCCACTTGGTTCTCCCAAGGTATCCCAAATTTCAGTAGGACTGGTGGATTTTCATGTTGCAGGACATGTCTTTGAATTGATCACCGGTGCATATGATTCCTCTTGAGACACATATTCGTGGCTATTCAAATAAGTGCTCCATTCTTCAAATTCGATGGATCATCTTCATCCTCTTCAATGGTTACAACATTAACCTTTGCGAACAGGTTTAAGAAACCTCCACTATGAAATACTTCCTTGATCGGGAAAGTGTTTCATCTTTCTGCTTTTCTTTGAGGATACGGTGTGAACCCAAGTCCGCTTTCGCTTCATTCTTGATGTGTTTGATAACTTGTCCCCATCCTCGAGTATTGCCATCTTTCACCATTTGTGCCGCTTTATACGAAGAGATAGATGATCTATTTTAGTAGATTCATCTTCTAACGGATTTTCCGGAGATGCGGCGCTCAATGTCATTAGCAAAGATGAAGGAGAAACCGGATAGATGACTTACAAGTAAAGCTTGTTCACCGATGGTCACCAACTTTCCATTTATCGTGAATTTTAATTTCGATGGAGAGTGTTACGCCTCGCATCGTGGATCCAAGGTCTTCCTAGCAAGCAACTATATCGCACCGGTACGTCCATGACTTGGAACGTAATTTTGAACGTGTGAGGCCAATTGTCATTGGGAGATCAACTTCCAATAACCGACTTTCTCGATCCATCGAAAGCTCTTACTATGATGTCGTTGAACTTCATTGGCGTTCCTTTGTAAGCTAAACGAGCGAGCTTTTTTGGCATTACATTTAAAGACGAACTGTATCCACCAATACATTGGATAGGAATCACCGGCAAATCATCGAGATGTGCAAGGCCAAGTTGTGATCTTTCCTTCTTCCGAAGTTCTTCGTCACTAAAACTCGATTATTGCAGGTGTTATGTTGGAGACGATCCTCCAAATTGGTCCAGTAGTCACATCGTGATCCACATAAGCCGGTCTAGTACTCTCATCAAAGCTTCGTGAGCTTGAGTTAAGGAGTAAAGATGATTGAAATTTTCAAGGAGTATTAATTGGTCTACGACTCGATATTCGCTCTTCTTGATTAGTTTCGATCTCGTCAAAGTCTCGAGTTGATGTTGGTTCCATCAGAGAACCAATGTTTGTACCTAGGTTAACAATGGGAATCGCGTGATTCTCGAGGATATGTTAACTTGGTTTTGTTTAACAACGTGAGTCAAGGCGATTTTGGTGGCAATGGAGCGTGTACTCGTCCACTTCGCTACTCGTCCAATTTCGTTATATTGACATTAGTCGGAAGTGTAGGTATGGGTTTCTCCTTCCCATCCTCTATCAAGGTTGCATTGTACCGTAAGGAATTGCTCTAGTAGAACCGCATGAACAGACCGTGGGCAAATCACCAAAGGAGATGTTGGAATGTTGGAATCAGACGCGATCTCCACATGCTCGGTATGTTGAAACAAGGGATCACAACGCTTACTTCGGGATTTTCCGAGTTGATATTCGAGACTAAAAGCTCATGAAAATGCCCTATTGTATTTACGCCATGGTCATCTCGGTTTCAGATTTGTAGGTCACCAATGTCTAACAAATGTTGATATCTCGCTTATGGTGGGACATCCATGGATATTCTTGGAGTATATAGCAAGCTGCATAATTGTGCTTAGTGAAGGTACTCATTTTATCAGATGCTTCATGAAGATGCACTAAGTTTCCTTTGACTAAGTTTACATCGTGACAAGGTACCCGTATTCCTTAGCATTAGATTCACCGAGTGTCCACTATGACCGGTGGATTGGCTTGCACATTCGGACTTGTGTTTTGAAGGAAAGAAGATTAGCCTTTACTAATCTCGCATTTCGCCTTCAATGCTATGCAATGCTCAAGGTCATGGCCGGTGCCCTTGGTGAAAAGGGCAAGACATGTCGCTTTGTACCACCATGGTAGTTTTTCGTGGACCTGAGGTGGTAACCTTGTTCGTATTAGATTCCTTTCTATCGTAGGTAAAGTTCGTGTACGCATGGGAATTGGGTCGAACCGAGTGACCCGAGGCGCATTTTGGTTGTGAAACCGCCGAGTTAACGAGGCGTTGAGTTTGTTGACTTTGTTGAAATTGCGGAGCAATTCGGAGTCAGGTTGATAGGGGTGCTATGGCGCACCGTCGTTGTTGAATGACATTCTTGCGTGGTTTCTGGGATACCATTCCTACGCTATGTTCTTTTTCCTTGGGAAACGGGTTCCAACTTTCTTGGTATTACTAGAAGATCCTACTTCCTTGGTTAGACGTCCCGTCCGAACCCTTCTTTAGTCGCATTCCCATGCTTACCATTTCGTTGAAGTCTCCGGAGCGCTAGCGATCATTCGCTCATAGTATAATGAGTTTAGAGTATTCAAGAATACCTTAGTCATCTCTTTCTCTTCCAAGGTTGACTTGGGCAATTTCCATCGTTACAAGATATTCCTTGAATGTCTCTCTTCCTTTTGAGACATGGAGCGGAGTTGATCCTATCGTGAGCCATATCCAAGTTGAACTTATATTGTTGTACGAAGGCTTTACCTAAGTCGTTGAATGTTTGATATTCGTCTGTCTAAACCCATGTACCACTTCAAGGCGGCACCGAGACTGCCCTGAAGTAATGAATTAACAATTGATGATCCTCATTGTACGAGACATTTTCCTAGCATACATTGTAAGATGACTCGAGGACAAGAATTCCTTTGTACTTTTCAAAATCCGGATTTTGAATTTCGCAGTATTTTCACACGAGGGACTAAAGAGATCTGGCGCTTTTCCCAAACAATTCTTTCCCTTGAATCGCTTTTATCTCGTCGCATTTTGAGGAGTTGTTCCCGGAGATTCTCCATTGAACCACGAGCCGCGGTTATTTCCGGAGTGTGATGAACTTCTTCACCGTGGTAGTGTGCACTACGGAAGTCGAGTTCAACATGATCGGTTGAGAAACCGACATTGTTACTGTGGAAAAGTTATTCCACGTTGTGGAGTGAACGTAGCGTTTGCCGCAAAGTAGGTATTTCAAGCGAGGTTGTTTGAGAAGTCGGTTGGCGAACTCCAATGCAAGTTAAAAGGCATTCCCATGGATAGCTCTCTCGGCATGCCGAAAGGTGAACTATGACCGCGATAATAAACCGAGTAGTAGTATCCTCCGGTTGCTATTTGGTTATGATTGCTCGATGTCGCTTGTTGACTTTCATACTGTGGGCGAGTTGACCAAAGATGTGAGTCTTTCCACTTCTTCTTTAGCGTAGTTACCACTACGGAGTTCAACGCTTTCTTGCTCAAAATTCTCCATTACTTTTCTTCTTTTGATCCGTGTCGTGACGTTCGAGTTGGGCGCCGAGAAACTCTAAGACGCGACAGCTTGACAATTTTTCTATCTGGAAAAGCGACAGTTCAAAACTGTGAATGATTAGACTCTAGATGGTAGACTTAAATGCAAAGTATGATGCATGAATATGATTGTAAAGAAAAGAAATTTCCAAAGAATTTATGCTAAAAGAGATATTTCTCGCAAATATTTGGATGGAAAACACAAATTTTATTGATTAATGAAGGAAGATTACAACAATTGTTTTTGTTGGAGCATTGCTCACACAAATGATACAATAAATGATAAAATTACAAACTAAATTAAACTAATTAAACATCTTCGCTGGATGACGATCCAAAGGCTTGATGCCACGATTTCCTTCCCATAGTGAGCTTTTAGTTTGGCTTTCACTTTTAGCTTGCTAATGACTCTTTTCCACTCGTTGGTAGCGGGCTTTGGTTGTCATTTCCTCAAGCTTTCTTTTCCTTTCTTTGACGATTTATGGATATCCTTATCCTTCGCGAATCTTCTCATCTTTCTCCATGAGTCATTCATCCCGAAGTAGCGTCTTTTCATGATCTTTGACTTGCTTCTTAAGCTTTTCATTCTCAAGGTTAGTCTTAAGGAATTTGCTTTCCAAAGCTTCCTTCTCAAACCTTATCTTGGTCAAGGCTTCTTGGTATTCTCCCACAACGGGAAAATTTGTTGATTTGGAAGCGATCGAGAACATGGGATCCTCATAAGCGTAAGGCATTCAAATTCCTTCGCTTTTTCTTTATCCAAGAAGTGTAGGTTTCATGGCTACACAATTCTTTGCCTTACCTTTTCCTTTCTTTCGGATGTGATGCCAAGCTTTAATCATCCTAGCTTTCAATCTTGGGAATCCTCTTCTTCATGATAGAAGTAGCTTTCACCGAAACCGGAGGTTTACCGAATTATGATCCGAGTGACGCTTTGCTAGGAATGGGTTGTAGTTGATTCCTCCTTTCGTACCAATGAGAGGTACGTGGCAAATTCTCCACACTCTCAATGATTTCCATCTCATTGTTTGCCAAGGTATACCAATGGATATCGTCATTTGTAAGAGACATGAGTCTTCTTGACCAATGCCACTCGCCTTTGTTTTCGCGAAGATAGGAGATTTAGGCGTGTCGACAATCCATTTGAAAAAGAGGTACACAACACACGATAGTTCCGCCTCCTTGACGATTCCTATGATGAATAGAGACGACGTGTCACCAAGCAGTGGGAACGGATTTCCAATCGAAGATCCTTATGGCGTTGATATCAACGAAATTTGGGACGTTGGGAAACAACACCAATCCATAGAGGAGTAAAGCTAAAATAGCTTCAAAGGCTACCATACTACCGGCCAGAGAACTTGAGAGCCTTCTCCATTAGGAACTTTGAAGTTAGTCCTAAGAGTTTTCCTCCGTAGTTAGGTTTTTGTCTATCTCGTGTTTCTTTAAATGAGTCATTGTTGCAATGACTTGTGACTTAGGAATGGCTTCCAAACCATTGAAAGGCACTTTGTCCGACATCGAGATTCCTAGGATATGCGCATACTCTTCCAAAGTAGGCATCAACCGATAATCGTGGAAAGTGAAGCAATGATAGATCGATCGAACCGAACGAAGGTTTTGAGAAGTCCTTCATCAACGCAGCGCTCAAAGAGTTAAAAGAGTTCCATAGCGTCAAACCGAGGGATCTTCTACCAAGGATGCTAACTCTTTCAACTTTCCTACGTCAGGAATCCTAAAACTGTATCTTTTGGTGAATCTTCCTCTGACGTCCATCACGCTAACCTAAAATATTTTACAAAGAAAACATCTCTAAATTCTTTGGAAATGGAAAGAGAAATGAAGAAGTTTTTTGTTTTGTTTTTGTTTTTATGAATGAATGAATGCATGAATGCAGCAAACATGGTTAGTAGTTATACACACGGGCAAGCGTTCGAAGTCACGAGCATGAAGCCAACGATAAGAATCAACGGGGTTAAGTTCTAAGGGCTTATTCGTCTGTGAATCGGGTTCTACTGATAATACAGGCTCAACACTCCCCTTCAAAACATTATTGGATTTGTTGAATACTCGATGGTCCAATAATATTTTCAAGAGAAACTCGCCTGATCGTAGTATCGCATGACAATTACTCTAGGCTTACACCGAATAATCTCGCACTACATCCTAATGGCCGGATGGTTTATGTGTTCTACACCCACTCGACTTCTTAAGTTCCTCGAAAATACAAATCTTTCGCAATTACTTGCTAAACACAATACCCTCAAGACAACCTCCATCAAGGAAATATTAACTTCGAAGCATTGAACTTCTCACGATTAATACCTCCACCTAGATTTAAAATGTTTCTTAAATCCGGTTAGGATTTCTTTCCATCAAGTGAAATCGCAAACACACAATAAAGAAAATGATATATGCAAAATATGAAAAGCTTATCCCTTTCTTTTCTTTTGAAAACAAAAAAAGCTTGGTGCTCTCGCGTAGTAACACATTTTCTTTTTGAAAAATCAAAGTTTCAGCGACTCCCAGAGTCGCCATTTTTCCTGCTTAAAAGGTGACGCTACCGAGGATGCGAACGTGAGTTCGGATCTTCCGTATGCAACGATTTAAATCTTTTGATTTGTTTATAAAGATGCCGAGCATCAAGCTTTATTATTTTCAACACAAGAAAGATGATTTAATGATTATGAAAAGGGAAAGTCAAATACCCTCAATTGATATTGGTATGCGTGAACGACTAGCGCAAACTAGACGTAACACATTGGGGAGATTCCGAGTAAGGGGATTGGTATATAAAGGAATAGATGGAGCACCCTAAATATATGTAGTTATCTACGCTTTATATATGAATATGTTTGATATGTTGTGTGTTTTTAATTGCTATTTCTATGATTGGGAAAGTTTCTCCTTTGGGATTTTAAGAAAGATTATGTGGGATTCTAGGTTTTGTTATTATTGTGCTCGCAAAGATCCGTGGATCTTCATACATATCCCTAGTGGGAATCGAGCATTTGTAGCTCGGATCTACAAGGTTCTATGGTTTGTTTGGTCCGAGGAGATAGAAATTTGCTCGGCAAGGATGAGACCTTGTGCCTACGTATTCTCAAAAGGATGTTGAGAAAGTCGAGCAATCGTAGTTCCCACTTATGCTAGTGGAAAGCAACGGATGTTAGTAAGAGATGATAAATGTCATCTTAATGAAAAATGTATCTAATCTATTTCATCACATACACTTTTGAAAAGTTGTTTGATTGATAAAAATCGTCGTAAGTATTAGGTGTTTTGCTTGAGTGTACAAGCGTTACCACTTACATGTTTAAGAAAGATGTTTGAAAAGATGATTGAATCTTTTAACTGTAAGTATTGGGTGTTTTGCTTGAGTGTACAAGCGTACCACTTACAATTAAGAGATGTTTTTGTTTGAAAATAATTTGAAAAGAGTTTGAAAAAGTTTTGATGTATGTGATGTGATAGATGAGATACTTCTTCCATAGAGATGATAGATGTCTAAATCTCAAGGAGAAATTGATTGGATTAAAGGGATGCTTTTAAGAAGCCCATGGGTCCTTGTATTGTTAGCCCAAGAGGAGGCATTCCGAGGGTCATCGAGGGTCCTTGTATGAAGCTCAAGAGGAAGCTATGGGTATGGTGGCTTTGGCTTGAAAGGGATTTCACCGAGAAACCATCCTTTTCTCGAATAAGAGCAATTTCACCGGAAATTTTACTCTGGGAATTTGAAAGTGATTTCACCAGAAACCATCCTTTCGTGGTTCTATCTTAGCTGGTGATTCTTTGTATTGAAGCCCAATAGGAGGTCATAAGAGATTTCCGTCTTTCATTGTATGATGCCCAAGAGAAGGCTAAACTCAATGAGGAGTTCTTTTGAACGAAGCCCAAGAGGAGGCGACTCAGGAGGTTGTCTTATATGAAGCCTAAGCGGAGGCTAACTCGGGAGAGTTTCTTTGTACAAAGCCCAAGAGAAGGTGACCCATGCCGGGATAAGTTATCTTGTATGAAGCCCAAGCGGAGGCTAAACTCAACTGGTGATGAGTTGTCTTGTATGAAGCCCAAGCGAGGCTAAACTCAATGAAACCTATTGGTTAGTCTAATTGTTATGTTATTTATTAGACAGTTTGATAAACAGTGTGTGTGTGATATGTATTCACAGGAGTTTATGAAGGAAATATAAACAATGCATGATGTTTATTTACAGCAGTTTATGAAATATAAACAAGTGTTTGTGAAACGAATGTTTAAAACGAGCGTAACTTGATTATTCACAAGTTTGAACTGTGTACAAGGAAATGAATATATACACGAACGAGTTTTTATGTACGCATAAAGATGGATGTACATAGGAGGGTGGGACTTACACCGAGGAGGCCCATTGATTTGAAAGTAGTTTCACGTGGAATAATGCTCCTTTCAATACCAATGGCATTTAGTGTAAAATGTACGATGAAACAGAAATGATTGATCAAAGTTTATCTGTAAAAGGTATCTGTATTATGTACAAATAAAAAGTATTTGAAAAAGAAATATGTATGTATGATAAAAAGTTTGTTTTTGAAATATCTGTGTTATGTACTGATGAAAGTTTGTTTAAAAAATGTTTGACAAAAGTTTGATATGTACAAAGAAATATTATGTACATAAAAGAATGTTATGGGACTTACACCATGATGGAGGCCCATTGGTTTAAAAGAAATCTTGCTCAGAGAAACCTTCCTTTAGAACCAATGGATTCGTGATAGACAAACGAATGAAAACAAATGAAAGAAATTTGTTTACGTTTGAATATTAACAATGATAATTTGAGTATGTACAAGTAAAACTAAATATGTACATAAAGGGTTGGGACTTACACCATAAGGGTGGCCCATTATCGATCGAGAAATTCGAGAGGAAACGAAATCAGTTTTATCGTTTAAATCGGATTGATCATGGTAAAAAGATGCAAGTTTGATGAAATGTGTTGAAAAATGATTTGAAAATGTTTTGAAATGTGAGGTTCATTTATGAGAAGTTTTGAAAAAAATCGAAAGTCGAAAACTTGAAAAATTCACCTTTTAAGGAGGTTTGAAAAAGTGTTCGAACATCGTTTCCCGATTAAAATTTAATCGATGAAAGTTTTTTGGATTTTTGACATAATCATAAAATATATATATTAAATGACAAGTGTGCAAAAAATCATCTCAAAATGAGAAGTTTTGATTGGTTAAAAAATTGTTGAAGTTTGATAAAAAAACATGAAAATATGGAAGTTTTGTAAAAAATTTGGTCTTGCTGGGTTTTGAACCCATGACCTTTGAGTGGGACGCGTGGCAGGAAGAACTTAAGACCAAGCAAGCAACCAACTGAGCCAAGTGCGCTGGAGTGTTAGTGGATTCATAACACGCGTTGAAATAATATTGGTTAATTTGAAAATTTAAAAATCAAGAACACATGAAGAACGCACAACGGTTTATAGTTTTGATTTTCGTAAACTTTGATCCAAGCTACCATCCTCGCTTCTCAATGGAATTGGACGATGTAAACATCAAAATGACTCGGTTTTGAACAAGGAATACAATGGTTGTTAATTTTATTTATTTTCAATCAATCATGTTTGAATTTCGGGAACTCAAGAACCCTAGAAACCGATTTTCAAATTAAATGATGTATTGTTTATGATTCATTGATTTTATTGAGGGCTAATGGTCGTTAGAGGTGCAGAAAAAGATTGGCCAAGAGCTTTTCTCAATTGGTGCAAGGAATATGGAGTTTGAAGTTCGTGTTCTAACACGAAAAGTCGAGATCGAATTCGTTCTAGAGCACTTCCAGTTGTTGTTTCTTGATTGATTAAGCTCCAACGGCATGTAAGGATGCTCTATGGATAGCCTGCTTGCTCTGAACTTGCTCCAATCTTCCCACTCAAGTCAACTTGCACAGTTCAAAAATGGCAGCTCGATTTCTATGTTAATCGTGTTACAGTTAGATGCTATGGATCTGGATCATGTACATGAGGTATGGTGATGATGTTTTAATGGTTAGATCACAAATTTATCAAGCCTATCTCCAAATTCGATTCCTATGGCAGTTTGGAAGTTTGGAAATTGTGAAAAATGAAAACTGATTTTCTCTTGCTTTTAGTTTGATTTTAAGTTTGGAACAAGTTTGTTAATGATTATGCAACATGTATGACACCAAATTTCATATGGTTTTGGCTCAAATTCAAAATGCTATGTTTTTCTCAATTTGCACTATCTTACTTGATTTTCAAGAAAGTGGAAGAAAGCATGAATTTGTATTGTTTTTTGGTGTCCATTGAAGCTTGAAATATGATCAATTTATAGGCAAATAGGCTCTGAAATGTTATGCAAGTGTCCATGGCTTTTGGTGATTCAAAGTTACCTTAAGGGGTAAACATGACTTTTGCAAAAGAAAAGGAACCTTCCTTTTTCACCATGTGCTATTTTTACAACTTGATCCATATCTCTTCAATTATCACTCTAGGCTGATATTTATCAGTTTGATGACTCATTTTGGCAAGGTGGAAAAGTTGAATTACTTCTTGGTGAAGAAAACTCAAAAAATGACCTATAATTGATGTTTTGATCTTTGAAAATCAAGTTTCATGGAGCCTTATGTTTCAATTTCAAAAGTATAGCTAGACTCCATGGATTTGAGAGTTCTTGGACATTTTGGAAAGATCTTTCCACAAGATACAACTTTCATGTTTTGAGTTTTTTCAAATTCCAATTGGAACTAGGTGAAAAAGTGGCTTGAAGTTTGGAAAAAAATGAGAAATTTCAACACTTAGAAAAATTTCTAAGTATGAAAACTTTTGACTTTTTATTGACTTTTTCAAATTCTTGATTTTTTTATGATCATGATGGATCATGTGAAGTATTTTGATGATGGAAAAGGTTTTGTTTTGAAAAATTTGACCAAAAGTCAAAGTTTGACTTTTCTGTGCAGATGAAATTTCATCAGACGTTTCTGAAAACGACTGATGAATTCTGTGAACCTCTGTGATGTTTTGAATCCAGAAATTAGGTCAAGATGTTGTATCTAAGATATAATGACCAATCTCTATCCAAAAAAGTCAATCACTGCTAAAAAAAATCAGAGAATGCCTATGCTCGACCAAAACCCTAATTGGTCGATCCTCGATTGATCAGTGAAGAAAATGGATATCTGAGGATTGAAAGCTGATGATTTGATCAAGATAGATCAAATGGAGTGAGAAAATCTCAAACCCTAATTGGTTAGCTCTTGAATCAGATGAAAATCTGATGAAACCCTAATTTTGACCTGTGAATGCTATACCCGATTAATGCTATTTGAACTGTTAGTTGTGCAACAATGCAAATGTAAGGTGGTATATTAGGTCAAAATTTGGGGTATGACAAAGGGGAATCGAACGTGTATAATAATCCATGTTTTAAACTTGTTTCTATTGAGTAAAGTAACGTGAATGTTGCACACTATGAATAAAACTTGATAAAATTTATTGTTTTTAAGTTATACAAATGGGTTTTTAAACCCCCACAATTTGTCTCTTCTTATTTAGTTTTGGCTTTAGTGGACGTGGCGTCACACGTAAGCCTCCGTTAGTGAAATCTAACGGGAGGGATTAAAAATATAGACGGAAAATATTGCAAGGACTATTGTTTAAAGAAAATTTTTGTAGGGACTAAAATTGAAGGGTGCCATATATACAGGGACCTCTGACATATTTAACCCAAACTTATATTTAAGGGCATAATAGAATTTGCTTCTTCTAGAATGACAATGTGTCCATTTTATTCTAGTAATGTTTTTCTTTCCTTATAATTTATGTCTTACTTTAGAGTTGCTTAACAATAGTATACTATAAAAGAAGTAGAGATGACATTTTGGAGATGATTTTTAGAAGCATGTTGTGGTTCACAATGAGATGGTGAATTTGAATTTGATAGTAAATTTATGTGTTGTGTATGTCTCTTGTATGTTTTGGTATATTATAGAGAGATTCCTACAAACATTCTAATGGCTAAGTAACATTTGAAAGTGGCATGTATATAGCATTAGAATAATGCGCACCTGAATATAATACATCCATTTAGTCTTTATAGTAGGTTTGAGCATCTCAATTGCACATTATCTCCAGACTCAAACAGACACTGAGTTAGTACAACACACCTCATCAAATAAGAGCTCGGATTTTGGGTGAGCTTTTGAGGGCCGAGACTCTTCACTATATTGACATCATAGGTGGCGTTGAGCTGATCATAAAGGAAATTAATACCATCAAAGTCATTTGATCAGAATTTGTTTTTGTTAGAAGTTGAGGCCGAGCCATCACCAATCTCTATCATCAAGGCTGAAACTTCCTAGTAAATCTGGTTGACCTTGTTTGTCATCATGGTTTTTATCTGCTTTTGGGATATTTGGGAAGGCTCTTAAGTGGCCAAAACATGTTTGGCCGGTGATAAAGGTGTGACAACAACCGCACCATTTTTTTGATCAGTTCCTTTCTTCTTCTTTGTAACTCGAATTTTTAGACCGGCTAAGTCGAATTTAGATTTGGAAGGACCTCCAACTCCTCTCCGAGCAGCAGCAATCATTTCTTTTGTTCTTTCAAGAAAAGATCATTCATCTTATCTACAGGCCAATGTATACGTGGTTGACCGTGGAGCTTTGATCCCGGACATATATTCATGTTCATGTTGACCGACCATAGGGATTCAGTTTAAAATCATATGCTCGTGGGGCTTATGTTCATACATAAATCTATTTCCCAGGCTAAAGGTGCTAAAAAATGAGTTATGGCTAACCGGTTAAGAGAAGCAATGATCTGTCAACCGTGTATGTACCCCGGTCCGTGACTGGGGTAAATCCTTATCACACTCGGAGATTGGAACCATCGAGGACTAAGCATGGGAGAAGATGAAGAGGTAGCAGTCGAGCTCATACCTTGGATCCAGGGGTTACATTGAGCCCGGCCATTATGAATCAGTTATACCATGGTCGGACTATGAAGAGTGTAACCACTCGTCATTATGTGACGCACGTTATGGAACTAACCATTATTGGCGACGACGGACGTTACACGCCTTAAAAATAACTCAGTTACGTAATGTGAAAAGTCACAAAAATTGCATGCAGTGATTACTTAGGTCCTCGCATCTCTATAAATAGAGCTCTCGACTGAGGGGTAAGCAAGACAGATCGTTTGAAGCTTAAGTCATCTCACTTGAGCCTCTAAATCCCCTAAAAATCTTATATCTAGTTTTTAGCGAGAACATAATGTAAGATATTTTTTGAAGATATATTTAAGACTGAAACGAGTAAATAAATGATAAATGGTGGAAATGAATGACCTATTTATAAAAATAACAAAATAACACAAGACCTACTATATATGACAAATGCTATATATTATAAATGGCACATCCTATATATTATAATTTCTTGTTTGAAAAGTAGTTAGTTTAAAAGTTAGTTTGAAAATGTGGTTGTTTGAATGTATATTTTTTTAAAAAAGTATATTAGTTATTTATATTTCCTATTTTTTTATGATAATATTTTAAGTTATAAATATTATTTTGAGATGAATTGTTTTATATAAAAGTTAAAAATACTGTCATTCTAACGAATACATTAAAAAAATTGACTCAATTGTAATTTTGGTCCCTGTTATCTTTTTTTTTTTTTATAGATTTTGGTACTTCTATTTTAAAATTCGGAATTTTAGTTTCTTTATTTTAGTTTTTTGAAGATTTTAGTCCTCCTGCAAATTTGAAGACAATTTTTAATTACATTAGTTCACATTGATGACATGTTCAACATAAATCTTAAATAAAAATTATTTTATTAAACAATTCACTATTGAACTAACACTGACAAATCATCAATGTATACATCATATCAATAAAAATTGCCTTCGAATTTACAGGGGATTAAAATCTTAAAAAACTAAAATAAAATGACTAAAATTCTGTATTTTAAAATAGAGAGACCAAAATAAAAAATATATATATAATAGGAGAACCAAATTACAATTAATCCAAAATTCTTTTATAAAATTATGTCAATTATCTTAGTGTAAAACATCCTTAGTTAAATTTTTTGTTTTTTGTTAAATTAAATAAAAAACATATTTGAGTTATTGAAGTAGATCAAGTTTTAACTATTGAATTGAACTAAATTGTTTATAAATTTTGATTAAGCAAAATTTAAACCCAAAATAATTCATAATGATTTTAAATTCAACTAATTATTATCGAATCGAGTTAAATTTCTAATTTCTAATAGGCTCGATTCAATTTTGGGTTTAGTATGTGAAATAGAGCCCACAAAGTATAAAGTTGATGATGGAGGTCACGTGGGGCATGGACATGGATCTTGTATAAGTGAAGTTCATTCCCCCTCACTTTTGATTTTACTGTGTGCAGTGTGCACTATCCCTCAGCATGGTCTATGCTATCTCTTTATTGATCTTTAAATATTGAATTCTCTTTTAATCGTAAATACTGTTCATAGATCAAAAATACGCTGCCACTACTATCTTCTCTTCAAAGAAATTTATAAAACAAAACAACAATAAATAAATAAATATAGAAGAAATTGCGTACCGTTTAATAGCTCTCGGTTGGCCTGCAGTAACATGGACGTTTCATATGCCTGCATCTCTCTGGTACTGGTTAAGCACCGCTGGTGCTATATATTTTAATGCATTTGGCTCTTTTCAAAAAAATTGGACGTTTCATTTGACAAGTCGGTATTCTCTTGTTTGTTTTGTAGATTTTTTGTCTAATACAAATAATCAAACTTCTTAGTTGATGACGGTTCAAGTTACAGATTGGGTCAACGCTTGTAAATGCAATATTATTATTATTATTATTATTATTATTATTATTATTATTATTATTATTATTATTATTATTATTATTATTATTATTATTATGTTATTATTATTGTTGTTGTTATATTATTATTATTTATATTATTATTATTATTATTATTATTATTATTATTATTATTTATATTGTTGTTATTATTATTATTGGTTCAAGTTACTGATTGGAACAACTCATGTAATACATTATTACAAAAAACGCAAACAATAACGGATTCATATATATTGTTGTAATAGATTATAAATTTTAAGTCCATTAAGTGTGTGTCACTTAAGTCCATTATTTAAAAAGTAAATTATAAATAATTTAACAACGGTGAAGTAAACCAACCGTTGTTAGAGGACTTAAGTTTTCACTATCTTGTCCAACTGCGATTAAAGGGTTCACTGATAAATTAAAACAAAACTTATTTTGTATTTCTTACATAAGACGCCCTAGGCGAATAAACGAGCCAGAGACGACAACGATGACGTAATCTTTACCATCTTCGTATCCATTCATTTGAAGCTCAAATCTTCCTTCATTTGATTCTTCAACTTCGTAATATGGTACTCTTCAACATCTTTATTCCTTTTTTCGTTGTTTATGTTGTATATGCTAAAATGTGCACCTTCTTCGTTCATTTGATTCTTCAGCTTTGAAGTATGGTACTCTTCAAAATCTCAATTTTGTACGTGCATAAGATTCTTCAGCTTCGAAGTACGTTACTCTTCAACATCTTCATTCCTTTTTTCTTTGTTTATGTTGTATATGCTCAAGTCAGTATGAGAGTACATTTTTCATATGCTTTAGGTTTAGATTTGCATATGCATATGCTTTAGTTTTTGGATTAGATTTTGTTATGTCATTCACATTATTATACGTGTATAAATTTTAGAAGTTGTTATGGATTGTAGTTGGATGAAATTCGATGGATTAGGTCCGATTTGTGAGAACAGAGTTATTGAATTCCTTGAATACACTGATAAACATCTTCCCGACAATAATGATATATTTTATTGTCCTTGTGTTGTTTACGCGAATATTAATAAGGTACAAAGAAAGAAATATTCCACCACCTTTGTTGTGATGGTATATGTCAAAATTATATACATGGATGTGGCATAGTGACGTAGATAAAGAGGAAATTCGGACGTCACAAAGTCTTAGAGTGGATGAAGATGAATATATGGAAGATCAACTAGAGGATATGTTCCATGATATTGGAATCTTCTTTTAAGAATACTCATATTTATGATACTTTATGTATTGATAAAGACACCCCTTTATATAAGGGATTCACATATTTTACACGTTTGTCGGCGGTGTTAAAGTTGTTTAATATAAAGGAAAAAAATGGATGGTTGGATAAAAGTTTCATGGAATTACTTGAGTTGCTAAAGCAAATGTTACCAGAAGAT
This sequence comes from Vicia sativa, assembly GCA_021764765.1. Taxonomy (NCBI): domain Eukaryota; kingdom Viridiplantae; phylum Streptophyta; class Magnoliopsida; order Fabales; family Fabaceae; genus Vicia; species Vicia sativa. Next base: position 175,172,891 of record CM038796.1, read on the forward strand.
AACAAATTGTCGGATCGTTGTTATGAGGCCAAGAAGATATTGTGTTCAATGGGTCTGGCGTATATGGAAATACATGTTTCCCTAATTATTGCATATTATACAAGAAAGAGTATGAAGACTTGTATCAATATCCTAAATATTGTGTGTCGCGTTACAAGCTAAAGGCCAACAATGGTGATAACAATGACTATGACAATGTTAGTAAGAAGTATCCTCCTGCTAAAGTGTTATGGTACTTGCAAATATTTTCACGATTTAAGAGACTTTTCTAATTTGAATGGTGAAAAGAATCTTAGATGGCATGCAGATGAGAGGACTCGTGATGGAAACATTCGTCATGTAGCTGATTCGTTACAATAGAATAAAATTGATTCGTTGTTTCTGGATTTTGGAGTTGAGACAAGAAACCTTATGGTTGAGCTTGCCATTGATGGAATGAGCCCATTTGGTAACCTGAGCACTAATCATTCTTCGTGACTCGCTATTCTCACTATTTATAACCTATCTCATTGGTTGTGCATGGAGAGCAAGTATATACTATTAAGTATGATGATTTATAGACCACGACAACCTGGTAACGACATAGATGTTTATCTAAGTTCATTAATTGATGATTTACTACTCTTATGGGATGAAGATGTTGAATTTGATGATGCGTATTCTGAGGAAAAGTTTAAGATGCATGCAATGTTATTTTGTACAATCAACGACTTTCCTACTTATAGTAACTTGGTTGGATAGAGTGTGTCCTATATATGAAGATGATACTTGTTCTCACCAACTCGAGTTTGGAACAAAACCGTTTACCTTGGACATCGAAAATTTCTAAAACCCGATCATTCTTATTGTAGATTGTAGAAAGATTTAAATGGAGAGCATGAGTTTGATGATGCTCATAAACCTTTAACCGGGGATGAAGTTTATTAGTGGCAGGAACACATTAGTGTTGTCTTTGAGAAGAGAGAAAACGAAATAAGGGGCAATTGCAAAAAAAATATATGGAAAAGAGGTTCATCTTCTTTGTCTTCCATATTGGTCAAGTATTGATGTTAGACACTATCTTGATGTGATGCACGTGGAGAAAATGTGTGTGATAGTTTGATTGGAACACTTCTAAATATTATAGGCAAGACTAAAGATAATAAGATTTCCCATCCTGGTATAGAGGCGATGGGTATACGAAAATAGTTGGCTCCAATAGAGAATGAAAAAAAAACCATCTGCCTCCAGCATGTTACACTTTATCTAAAAAGAAAAAGAAAATTTGTTGCGAGTGTTTGCAAGGTATTAAAGTTCCGAAAGGTTACTCATCAAACATCAAGAAACTTGTATCAATGAAAGAACTCACGTTAATTAGTTTAAAATCTCATGATTGTCATATATTGATGCAATAACTTCTACCATTAGCTATATGTGGGATCCTACCAAAGAATGTGAGAGTAATTATGACGAGATTGTTCTTATTCTTCAATTTCATATGTAATAAGGTTCTTGGTTTGAAAATATTAGAAGAATTCAAAGATGAGGCTGCCATAATTTTGTGTCAATTGAAGATGTATTTTCTTCCATCATTTTTGACATTATGGTTCACTTATTTGTTCATCTAGTAAGAGAAATCGTAATTTGTGATCCAGTTTATTTAAGGTGAATGTATCCAATAGAGCGATGTATGAAGATCTTTAAAGGATATATGAAGAATCATCACCGGTCGGAAGCTTTGATTGTTGAAAGGTACATTACATAAGAAGTTGTTGAGTTTTGTACAAAATTATTTATCAGACGTAGATTCTATAGGAATTCTAAAGTCTCGTCATGCTGACACACACGAAAGAGGTATTCAAGGTCTAAATGTTAAGTCAATGGCTCGGGATGTAGTTATTCAAGCACATTTCTATATATTGAATAATATAAATGAAGTTCAAACTTTCATACATACTCACAAAAGAGTTTTGAAGAAAAAATATCCTCGAATGAGTGTGTTTACAGTGATTTCTAGTAAACAACCGCTAGTCTTCAAATTTACTGATTATTATTGGTTACTTGCAGGATCGACTAGATTGATCCTAGGACACATGTGTCATAACCGATTTCCATGTTCAAACCCATTATTTTCATAAACTTTATATTATAGAATATAAGATTCTTAAGTGGTTTCTCTAAGATTGTCTATGTAAATGTACTGATCGAATGTGTAAAGAAAGAAACTTAAATCTTGACACTTGAAACGTAAAAGCAAATAATTTCTGAAAGTATAAAAGTATCTGGAAATATAAGGCGTATGAATAAAAGATAAAGTAAAAGTGGAGTTTCTGAGAAAATAAAGGTGTTTAAAGGCAAGTAAAATAGTAACAGGGAAAGGGATCAAAAGATTTAAAGGCAAAAATGTTGTAAAAGTGAAAGAAATATAAAAAGACTTGTATTTAAATTGTAAGGGATCATGATGTTCAGTACATACATTTTGTCTTCTTAACTCGTTTCCCTTCAGTTACGGTATTTTGAGTGTTTGAGATTTTTAGTACACGAAATGAACATACCAAATCTAACATGAAAACACCTATTTATAGTGTTTTGACCCTAACGGTCCTACTCTAAAATCACGCCACGTTCGAAGCATGCAGGCTTCCTTCGTTTACTGACTTCCACGTGTCTTCTAAGGATGGCGCCCTTCTTTGAAATTCGAATCCTATATCATTTTGAAATTCGAATTCTGTGTCAGTCTTCTTCAATTCGAATTAACCTTCTGCTTGAACCGTTTCCAATACTGGCACCTTCGTCCAAAGGAGCTTCTTTTATATTTTAAACATTAAAATCTCAAATCAAAATCCATCATCAGTTACTGGAAATTGAAAGCTTCTTTTAGAACAAGGGTTCTATATTTTTCACCAATATTCATCACTGATATTAACATTCTTTTCTATGCTTATTCGAAATATTATTTTGATATTCCAATTATTCTCTGTTCGAAATTGCCAGCTAACAGAGTGACAAGTTGTTGTTGATAGAGCATAACAGAAGATTTGTAGACTGGTTTAATAAAAGTGTATGTAATGATCATAGTGCATCCGACAAACTTAAATGGTTGTCATATGAGCCAAAATTTTGTGTCATTACTTGGACTGCATATGACATTGGTCATTATACCTTTTATACAAAATCAAAAGATAATCGTAGTACAATGCAAAATAGTGGGGTTATGGTTGAAGTTGAATCGATGTGTTTCACTAGTTTGAAAGATAAAAATCATGTATTGGCAACTACTGCGTTTTATGGTGTCATTGATTAGATTAGAGAGATTGATAATTTTATTTTCTAAGAGGCTTTATTTAAATGCAAGTGGATTTCCAATAATATTAATGGTGTACACATTGATGATTTAGGATTCACACTGGTCGAGCTTGGCAAGGCATCTTTTATGAATGAACCATTCATCTTGGCTTCTTAAACAAAACATGTTTTCTATGTTACCGATCCATCAGACATATCGGGGAAATGGTCAATCATTCTCCAAGGAAAACACATTCCTCTTAGTGATGAAAGTCTTGATATTTCGTCCACACTTTCTTACACAACACAAGTTCCTACCTCATATAATGAAGTTGATGGAGATGTTATCCATGCTATTTGAATTGATCATGAAGAAGGAATATGGAAAAATTAACAAGTACGTACATAATTAATTATTTATTCATAATATACTCAATTGTATGTTATAGTTTATGAGTAATCTTACTAATAAGTATAATTATTTGAAATTATAGGTCTTTAGAATCAAGACACCAAGAGACATGAAACCAAAACACCAAGTTACAGCTATGTGATGTAATGTAATGTGTAAGTTGTAGGTTATTTGTTATGATAAATTGTAAGATGTTCGTTATGATACAATTGAATATGATACATTTATGTGATATTATGAGTATGATAAAATTATTATGATAAATTTATCACAAATGTGAGTTGTATTTTCTGTTGTGATATTGTGAATAATAATACAAGTTAAAAAATGAGATTAATAATAAAAGCAGGATAATATTTGTTAATTATGTAGAAAATGTAAGAACGGCTATATATCATAACCATTATTATATCTCGCGCCATGTCTAGAAAAAAATAAATATCAAAATGACACATCTGATAATCGAACCTAGGACCATTAATTTTATCACAACGGCCTTTTGGAAAATTCATTGTGATAGGGAGCATGTTTTCCAATTTATTACAAAAATTACTTGACCGTGATTGTAAGTATCATATATTCAACGATACTCTACATAACAACGCATGGGCCCACGTTGTTATATATATTTCTCAACCGTTGTTAAATAAATTTTTTGTAGCAGTGATATAGTTATGTTATATTGACACTATTGTGATACAAAATACAAATACTGACTACAAAATGATATACAAATGCTTATTGAAACTACCCGGCTGAACATCGACTGATAGGATATATCAATGAAGTCGTCATCGAACACTTTTTATCTTGCGAAGGAGAAAGGAAAACATCAAGTAAACCTGAAAGGGAAGAAATCACGGTCTTACGATTACGACCGAGAGGTCTAGGTAAGGGAGTCTGTGACGCGAGGGGAAGGGATTAGCACCCCGCACGCCCGTAGTACTCTACGGTTTCCACTTCTATTTTCTAGTTAATGGGTGTGTTATATCTATCTACCACTTAATCTCTATAATGCATGCAAAAAAAATAAAATAAAGAAACCACGGGGAAAAGAATGAAGTTTTTACAAAGTTATGCTCGGTTGAGCCCCGTGACAAGATGCCTACGTATTCCCTTGTGCAATAGGAAAGTCAGAGTGTGGTAGTTAGGCTAAATTGTTTTTTTGGGTTTTAAACACAAAAGAAAACGCCCGCAGGAGAAAAAGGTTTGCATTTGTTGGTTGCTTTTACCTTTAAGAAAGGAGATTTGACGAATTATTAAGTGTTTTAGTTTTCAAAAGAAAAAGAAAGCAAGTTTTCATTTTATTACATGCAAGGATGCAAAAAAGAGAAAAACTAAACAAAAGGGAGACTAACTAGTACTAGCCGTAATGTTGTCATGCAAAGATTGGATCTAAGGTTGAGGATGTAAGGGAATCTCTACCTATGTTCACAAGTAAAGGATGTAAATCCTAATGTCTAAGCTCGAGAGCTATCCTAGCCGAGCGGTCCTAAGGGAAGCTATCCTATATCTATCTTGGTTGTAGAACCAAGGGATTCAAGGGGATGGAGCAAACAAGTGCTTTGGCAGAAGCACACAAGCAATGCAATGCACAAATAAATGTCACACAAACACAGGAAAAGGAGGAAGTCCTATAACCTACAACAGCAAGCCGAGGGTGATAAGTGCCAAATGTAGTTATTTTGTAAATATGTTTTGTGGAAATTATATGTTCTTTTGTTGTTAATATCATTGAATAACCACGCTTTTTATTGTAAATACGTTTTATTGTGTTTTGTGTACATATTGTACCGTTTGATTAGTTTTGTATATATTTTGTAGGTAATTGTTGCATTATTGGAGCATTGAGAATAAATTCCAAATGGAGCTCCAAGATGCAAGTTGATCAATAATGGAATAAGGCTAAAAGAGGAACTCATGGAACTTATGCAGGAAAAGCAACAAAATTAGTTGGACTGTTAAGGATTACCGGGAGATGGCCAGGTGAGGGCCATCGCGTCTGCATCGTCGGGCAACGTCAGAGCGAGAGGAAGGGTCCAATTTTGGAGTTCGCTCTGCCTTGCTTCACTGCTGGGTCGTTGGGCAAGGAAAAGATGAGTCGGCGGGCAAAGCTAACCGTCGCCGAGAAATGGTAGATATTTATGTCAGTTGAGGATGTGGCTTAATTTGGGCCAAGTTTATAAGAACCGTCGTCGGGCAAAGCTTTTAGGTCGTCGGGCGACGCTGCAAAAACAGATTTTGTTTATAGTTTCATTTTCATTTCAGTTTTGAATTTATGGTTTTTGGGTTGGATTTTTGCTCCCAAATTCCACGACCTTATAGTTTTTTATAGATTAGCTTAGAAAACAACATTAGGCTTTGCATACAGATGATTGGAGGTGGATTTCTCTTCAATAGGCTCTGAAAAACTGGTGTAAATTTGTGGTTTATCTCTTCTCCTCTCTATGTATTACGCTATTTGCTGGGTTGTTTGTATATTTACTCTGAACTCATGTATATTTGTCGCCCTTGGCGTTGTATAAAGTTTAATTTATGAATCTGTGTTGGTGATTGTCTTAGGTTTTTACTCTGTGTTAGGGATTTAAGCTTTGCTAGACATAGACTGCTTAGATTCTTACCTAAGATGATTATCTGTTAGTTTCTTAATGCTAGAAATGGGTTTAGAGCTGACATTTACTTAGAGTATTTGATCTTAATGCCTCTGTGTTGGTTGTTTCGACATAGAGATAATCCTTACGAGTGACATGGTTGACTTCTGTGTTGTTGAGGTACGCCAGACATGGCTACCGAGGTGATTTTAGTAGGATTCTCAATTTGGGTTAGAAATATCTTAGATTGTGAGAGATATGTGATGACACGGACAAGTATTGTAGGCTGAGTATAACTGGACGGTAGATTTAAGTCTGTAACGGGTAGTGTGCATCGTTCCGGATAAGCTGTCTATCCTTTATAGTTTTGTTCATTTACTTTTTGTCTTTTCTATAACCAATCTATGTGGACACGATACGGTATAACCTAACCGATATATATCACCCGGTAAAAATAATACTTTACTCTTTGCTTGTCGCTTTATCGCAGCAACAAAATGGCGCTGTTGCCGGGGATTGGTTTTATTGTTTATGTTTTGCGATAATTCTGTTGTTTTTGAGTTTTGTAATTAACGTATATGTTGTATAGACTTTGTATATGAACTTGTATATTGTTACTTGTACATGTTGTGTGTTTACTTTCCCTACTTGTACATATATGTGTTTTTCTTTGTTTTCAAGTAATGTTGTAAGTTGTCTCATATTCGTAACGTTTGTTGTGTGGTTGCTAGGACACTTTATTTAGGTTTGTGAGGTGTGGTAATACCATGACATGACAAGAGGAGGTTACTAGTGCTCGCACAATAAAGGCGTCGAGCTTACGGCGTAAAACAAGCATGTTTGTTTATGTTTGTTTATGTGTGTGGTGACTTGTGTTTTAACAAGTTGAAATAGGACTTGTTCTTCATTTCAAATCTTCACTTTTTAACTTGTTAATTAATTTTCACCACATTTTCATATTTTTATTTTTATTTGTATTCATTTTGTTTTGTCAAATTGTGTTATCCGCAAGCTCGTCGTGTTTAGCTTGAGGAGTTTTGTTGGATGTAAATGTTGTAAATTTTGTTTTTATAATTCTTTTGTTGTTGTTTGGACTCGAATTTTAATCCGGTAACTTGAGCATGCATTTGATGATTTGCTGAGTTTGATCGTTTCAACTCGCGGATGTATGGTAATGATAGTTTTCAAAGTTGGTACATGTCAGGTACTCGTTTATCTCTTTCTATAGCATAACATGTTTATAAAATTTATCATTTGTATAATTACCATTCCATTAATTCTTTTTGCATTACTTGCTAATGAATTGAATCACTTTAGTTCCCTTTTTAACCATAAATGTGAGGAAGCTTTCCATTGTTTACATATGTTGGAGGCCACATTCTTATTTTACCTAGATTTTATTATGCTTAATCTTTTGTTTTTTGTTGATTGTATGATTGCATGAAAATGATCAAGGCATTTTGTTGATTTTGATCATAACTACCTTGGCCAAATATTCAATTCACCTTGTGAGTGTGTGAACCTTTGTTTCCCCTTTGAACTTTTATCAATATCCATGTTTATTTGAACTTGATGCTTGTCTATGATCGTTTAATTCACCTTTTTTGTATGGATGTTGATTTCTTTGTTTCTTGAACCCTTAACTATATGTTGTTGTATTAATTTTTACCTTGACTTAGAAAGTAGGGAGTATTCACATAATGATGTTGGTTGAATTCAAGTTGAGGAGAGGAATGTTTATGTACTTATATGGTTTTTGGTATGAGGTTAAGAAAAATTAAAGAAACAAACAAAATATGAGAAAAAAAGAAAGATTAGAAAAAAAAAGAGAAAAAGCTTTGAAAAATAAAAAACAAAAAGAGTATGAATAATGTTGTGCTAATGAGTGAGGTGTTTTGGTTTTACAATTTGTGATGAAGAATAATTTTGATTGAGATTTTGTGCTTGAGTCTTTGTGAGTTGATCACTCCCTTAGGTTTAGAAAAGTTTTTTTTCCGATTAGCTTTAGGACTTATCACTTGTTTGTTAACCAAGCCACAGTACAACCTTGAAAAGCCCTTGCGATTCTTGATTTTGTAGTTTCAATATTAGTTTTTGGATAAATGCATAATTTAGTCTTTTGTTTGCAAGATTGTGGATGAGTGTTTTTTGTCCCTCACCTTTGCATGTTCTTCATCTACCGATGAATTTTTGCTAGGTGTGATTCATGATTGATCTTGTTTTGTTTTAGAATATTTTGTATGATTTTTGTACTTAGGATTTGTTTCGTTTATATGTTGTCGTTGTAGGATTGTGGTAAGTATGTATTTGTCGTTTATGTTTTGTTTGAATCATACATTTGTTTTCCGTTTTTAAAACTTGTTGATTCGTGATTCTATGATTATAATTCTTTGTTTCTTTGGGTTACTTGACTTTGTTTAAGGATAAACAATGTGTCAAGTTGGGAGAGTTGATAAGTGCCAAATGTAGTTATTTTGTATATATGTTTTGTGGCACTTATCTGTTCTTTTGTTGTTAATATTGTTGAATAACCCAGTTTTTTTTGTTGTAAATATGTTTTATTATGTTTTGTGTACATATTTTACCGTTTGATTAGTTTTGTATATAACTCGTAGGTAATTGTTGCATTATTGGAGCATTGAGAATAAAGCCCAAATAGAGCTCCAAGATGCAACAAAAGTTGTTGGACTGTAAAGGATCTTTGGGCGATGGTCAGGCGAGGACCATCGCGTCTGCGTCGCCAGGAGTGGTTGGAGCGAGAGGAAGAGTCCAATTTTGGAGTTCGCTCTGCCTTGCTTTGCTGTTGGGTCGCTGGGCGAGGAAAAGATGAGTCGTCGGGCGAAGCTAACCGTCGTCGGGCGACGGTAGATATTTATGTTAGTTGAGGACGTGGCTTAATTTGGGCCAAGTTTATATGAACCGTCGTCGGGTGAAGCTTTTAGGTCATCGTGCGAAGCTTTTAGGTCGTCGGACGACACTGCAGAAACATATTTTGTTTATAGTTTCATTTTCATTTCATTTTTGGAGTTATGGTTTTTGGGTTGGATTTTTGCTCCCAAATTTCATCACCTTATAGTTTTTGATAGATTAGCTTAGAAAACAACATTAGGCTTTGCATACGGATGATTGGAGGTGAATTTCTCTTCGATAGGCTCTGACAAACTGGTGTAAATTTGTGGTTTATCTCTTCTCCTCTCTATGTATTGCTCTATTTGTTGGGTTTTTTGTATATTTACTCTGAACTCATGTATATTTGTCTCCCTTGGCGTTGTATAAAGTTTACTTTATGAATCTGTGTTGGTGATTGTCTTAGGTTTTTACTCTGTGTTAGGTATTTGAGCTTTGCTAGACATAGACTGCCTAGAATCTTACCTAAGATGATTATCTGTTAGTTTCTGAATGCTAGAAATGGGTTTAGAGCTGACATTTACTTAGAGTATCTTATCTTAATGCCTCTGTGTTGGTTGTTTCAACCTAGATATAGTCGTTACGAGTGACACGATTGACTTCTATGTTGTTGAGGTAGGCCCGACATGGCTACCGAGGTGATTGCAGTAGGATTCTCAATTTGGGTTAGAAATAGCTTAGATTGTGAGAGATATGTGATGACACAGACGAGTATCGTAGGATGAGTATAACTGGACGGTAGATTGAAGTTTGTAACGGGTAGTGTGCATTCGTTCCGGATAACCTGTATATCCTTTATTGTTTTGTTCATTTACTTTTTCTCTTTTCTGTACAACCATTTAATCTCAAACTCATTAACGATAGAATTGTCGAACGACGAATCAATAACCAATCTCTGTGGACACGATACAATATTACCTAACCGGTATATATCATCTGGTAAAAATAATACTTTACTCTTTGCTTGCCGCTTTACCGCAGCAACTGAGGACAAGAAGCAACCAGGAGCCAACACATTCTGATTCCCGTGAATGGTATCACCGCATGATATGAATTTTCAAGTGTTAAGAGCAAATGATGCGAGTTCGGTGATAAATGCGAACCCCAGGAAAGTGTGGAAAGTCAGAATAGGGAACTCTTGGCACTTTTATTATTTGACTCGATAAAGGAAACAACACAATTCGTGCGTGCTGAGATGACACGGACAAGAACTGTGCGGGGGTCGATTGCGGACCCTTTCTGCATGCCCATCATATCATCATATATATATATATATATATATATATATATATATATATATATATATATATATATATATATATATATCGAAAAGTATCAAAGCGGGACTTTGCTTGATGGTGCCACTCTGTGTTGTCTAACCACTCTGATCTATGCAAACACAAATGTAAACACTTACTAAGAATTACCTCCTATGCACGGAAGAGGATTTTAAACAAACCAAACACAAGTAGCACATAATTTGCAGAATGCCTAGCTACAAGTCTTTAAACACTGACTTTGAGCCCAACGCTCTTATCCTAAATCATGGCAAAGAAAGTGGTAAACCCCTACTTCTCATGATATCTAGGAAATCCGTAAAAGAATGTAATAAAATGGTGTAGAAAATACCAAACAAATAACAAATTCGTAGAGCACTTCAAGCTAAAAAATACTCTAGAAAACTTCAAGTACTACAGCCAAGCAATAAGAGTAAACCGGTGAGTAATGCTCAAAGGCATCAAAGCATATGCAGAGTGCATATTCGTACGCATCCGAAACAACAAACTTTCAAAGGATAATGATCCAGACAAAGTACTACGCGTTCGTACGCAAAACAAGTATCAAATTATGCGTTCGTACACAATTGGTACACATACACCTGCAAGATTAAAGTAAAACCAAACAAGAAGACAATAGGATGCGCGTTCGTGCGTAAATAAGGATTAGAATGCGTGTTCGTACACATTCAAATCAAAAGCACCTGCAAGAAAGGAGTAAAACCCAACAAGCAGACAATAGAATGTACACTTATGTGTACAAGCAATAGAATGCGTGTTCGTACATATTCAATTAAAAGCACTTGCAAGAATGGAGTAAAACCCAAGAAGCAGACAATCAAATGTACACGTATGTGTACAAGCGATAGAATGTGCATTCGTACGCATTCAAATAAAAGCACCTCCAAGAATGGAGTAAAACCAAACAAGCAGACAATAAAATCTGCACGTATATGCACAAGCGATAGAATGCATGTTCGTACGAATTCAAATAAGCGGATAACCTGCAAGAAGGTGTCAATCCAAACAATATGCAAATAGTATGCACGTTCGTACACTTTCAAGATCGGATAACCTGCAAGAAGGTGTCAATCCAAGCAAACAGATAATAGATTGCACACGGATGTGTGCAAGCGTAAAATTAGGATGCTAGAAATCCAAATCTCATGTAAAAGTGATCAAAGTACCTTGCACATGAAATAAAGTGTCAGAATTAACAAAGTGATAAGTGCCAAAATGTAGTTATTTTGTATATATGTTTTGTGGCACTTATTTATTCTTTTTTTGTTAATATCGTTGAGTAACCCCGATTTTTGTTGTAAATACGTTTTAGTGTATTTTGTGTACATATTGTACCGTTTGATTAGTTTTGTATATATTTTATAGGTATTTGTTGCATTATTGGAGCATTGAGAATAAAGTCCAAATGGAGCTCCAAGATGCAAGTTGATCAATAAAGGAATAAGGCTAAAAGATGGAAGCCATGAAAGTTATGTAGGAAAAGAACCAAAAGTTGATGGACTGATAAATTTCATCGGGTGGCCATCGCTTCTGCGTCGCTGGGCAACGGTGGAGCAAGAAGCAATTATTTATTTTGAGGTTTTGCCCTGCCTTGTTTCGTTGTTGGTCGTTGGGCGACGAAAAAAAGAGTCGCCAGGCGACGGTAGATATTTTGGTCAGGTTGAGGACGTGGCTTAATTTGAGACAAGTTTATAAGAAGGTTCGTCGGGCGATGCTTTATTTCGCTGGGCGATTCTTGTGGAACAAATTTTCTTTATCTTTCCTTTTCATTTTATTTTTTTGGTAGTATGGTTTTGGGGTGTGAGATTCTTGCTCCCAATTCCATCACTCAAATAGTTTTTGATTGATTAGCTTAGAAAACAACACTAGGATCTTGCACATGGATGATTGGAGGTGGATTACTCTTCGATAGGCTCTGATAAACCGGTGTAAATGAGTAGTGTATCTCCTCTCTTCTCTTTGTATTTCTCTATTTTGTTGGTTATGTTTGTATATATACTCTAAACTCATGTATATTTGTCGCCCTTGGCATTGTATAAAGTTTGCTTTATGAATCTGTGTTGGTAATTGTCTTAGGTTTTTACTCTATGTTAGGGATTTGAGCTTGGCGAGAGATAGATTGCTTAGATTCTTACCTATGATTATTATCTGTTAGTTTCTGAATGCTATAAATGGGTTTAGAGCTGACATTTACTTAGAGTATCTGACCTTAATGCCTCTGCGTTGGTGAAGTATGCCAGATATGGGTATGGAGGTGACGCAATTGACTTCTGGTTGTTGAGGTATGCCAAAAATGGATATCGAGGTGATTTAGGAGGATTGTCAATTTGGGTTAGAAATAGCTTAGGTTGTGAGAGGTATGTGATGACACGGACGAGTATCGTAGGTTGAGAATAACTGGACCGTAGATTTAAGTCTATGACGGGTAATATACATTCGTTTCGGACAAGATGTCTATCCTTTATACTTTTTGTTCATTTACTTTTTGTCTTTTATTTTCAACTCATTTAATTCCAAACTCATTAACGATATAATTTTCGAACGACGAATCATTAACCAATCTATGTGGACACGATACGATATAACCTAACCGGTATATATCACCCGATAAAAATAATACCAACTCTTTGCTTGCCGCCTATACCTCCGCAACAAAATGACGTTGTTTCCAGGGATTTATTTTATTGTTTCTGTATTGTGATAATTCTGTTGTTTTTGAGTTTTGTGATTAATGTATATGTTGGAGAGACTTTGTATAGGAATTTTTATATTGTTACTTGTACATGTTGTGTTTACTTTCCATACTTGTACATATTTGTGTTTTCTTAGTTTTCAAGTATTGATGTAAGTTGTCTCGTATTCGTAATGTTTGTTGTGTGGTTGTTAGGTCACTTTCTTTAGGTTTGCGCGGTGTGGCAATACCATGGCATTACGAGAGGAGGTTACTAGTGCTCGCACAATAAAGGCGTCGAGCTTACGACGTAAAACAAGCATGTTTTGTTTATGTTTATTTATGTATATAGTGGCTTGTGCTTTAACAAGTTGAAATAGGACTTGCTGTTAATTTCAAATCTTCACTTTTCAATTTGTTAATTCATTTGCACCCGATTTCGTATCATTATATGTAATTGTTTTGTTTTATCAATTTGTGTTTTCCACAAGCTTGTCGTGTTTAGCTTGAGGAGTTTTGTTGGATGTAAATATTTTACATTTTATTTTTCTAATTCTTTTGTTGTTGTTTGGACTCAAATTTTGGTCCAGTAGCTTGAGGTTACAATTGGTGATTTTCCGAGCTTGATCATTTCAACTTACGGATGTATGGTAATGATAGTTTTCAAAGTTGGTACACGCCAGGTACTCGTTAACCTCTATTTATAGCATAACATGTTTAGGAAATTTATCATTTGTATAATTACCATGTCATTCATTCTTTTTGCATTACTTTCTCATGAATTAAATCACTTTAGTTCCCCTTTTAACCATAAATGTGAGGAAGCTTTCCATTGTTTACATATTGAAGGCCACATTCTTTTTTTAATTGGAATTTATTATGCTTAATATTTTGTTTTGTATTGATTGTATGATTGCATGAAAATGATCAAGGCATTTTGTATGATTTTGAGCACAACTACCTTGGCCAAATATTCAATTCACCTTGTGAGTGTGTGATCATTTATTACCCCCTTTGAACTTTTATCAACATACATTTTTATTTAAACTTAATGCTTGTCTATGAGTGTTGAATTCACATTTTTTTATGGATGTTGATTTCTTTGTTTCTTGAACCCTCGACTATATGTTGTTGTAATGATTTTTATCTTGCCTCAAAAAGTAGGGAGTATTCACATAATGATGTTGGTTGAATTCAAGTTGGGGAGAGGAATGTTTATGTATTATATTGTGGTTGGTATGAGGTTGAGAAAAATAAAAAGAAAATAAAAAAGGGATTAAAAAAAGAAAGATTAGAAAAATAAAGAAGAAAAAAAAGATGAAAAAAACTTTGAAAAAGAAAAGAAAAGAGTATGAATAATGTTCTGTTAATAAGTGAGGTGTTTTGGTTTGAAAATTTGTGATGAATAAGAAGTTTGATTAGAATTATACTGTTTGGAACTTTGTGAGTTGATCACTCCCTTAGGTTTAGGCAAGTTTTTGTTTCGATTAGCTTTAGGACTTATCACTTGTTTGTTAACCAAGCCACGTTACAACCTTGAAAAGCCCTTGTGATTCTTGCATTTGTATTTTCAATACGTTTTTGGGATGAATGCATAATTTAGTATTTTGTTTTCAATATTGTGGATGAGTGTTCTTTTATCCCTCACCTTTGTGTGTTTTTCATCTATCGATGAACTTTTTCTAAGTGTGATTCATGATTGAGCTTGTTTTGCTTTAGAATGTTTTGCATGATTTTTGTACTTAAGATTTCTTTCGTTTATATGTTGTCATTGTAGGATAGTGGTAAGTTTGTATTTTGTCGTGTACGTTTTTATTTGACCATACATTTGTTTTCTGTTTTAAAAACTTGTTGATTCGTGATTCTTTGATTATCATTCATTGTTTATTTATGTTTACTTGACTTTGTTTGAGGACAAACAATGCGTCAAGTTGGGGAGAGTTGATAAGTGCCAAAATGTAGTTATTTTGTATATATCTTCTATGACACTTATCTATTCTTTTGTTGTTAATATCGTTGAATAACCCCACTTTTTGTTATAAATACGTTTTAGTGCGTTTTGTGTACATATTGTACCATTTGATTAGTTTTGTATATATTTTGTAGGTAATTGTTGCATTATTGGAGCATTGAGAATAAAGTCCAAATGGAGCTCCAAGATGCAAGTTGATCAATAAAGCAATAAGGCTAAAATATGGAAGCTACGGAACTTATGCAAGAAAAGCAACAAAAGTTGCTGGACTGATAGATTTCGTCGGGCGATGGCCAGGAGAGGGTCATCGCATATGTGTCACCGGGCGACGGTGGAGCGAGAAGAAATTATCCAATTTGAGGTTTTGCCCTACCTTGTTTCGTTGCTGGTCGTTGGGCGAGGAAAAGAAGAGTCGCCGGGCGAAGATGACCGCCGCCGGGCGATGGTAGATATTTTGGTCACGATTAGGACGTGGCTTAATTTGAGCCAAGTTTATAAGAAGGTTCGTCGGGTGATGCTTTATTTCGTCGGGAGATTCTTGCGGAACAGATTTTCTTTATCTTTCCTTTTCATTTCATTTTTTGGTAGTATGGTTTTGGGGTGTGAGATTCTTGCTCCAAATTTCATCACTCATATAGTTTTTGATAGATTAGCTTAGAAAACAACACTAGGGTCTTTCTCATGGATGATTGGAGGTGGATTTCTCTTCGATAGGCTCTGACAAACCGGTGTAAATGAGTAGTGTATCTCCTTTCTTCTCTTTGTATTTCTTTATTTTGTTGGTTATGTTTGTATATATACTCTGAACTCATGTATATTTGTCTCCCTTGGCATTGTATAAAGTTTGCTTTATGAATTTGTGTTGGTAATTGTCTTAAGTTTTTACTCTATGTTAGGGATTTAAGCTTTGCTAGAGATAGATTGCTTAGATTCTTATCTAGGATGATTATCTGTTAGTTTCTGAATGCTAGAAATGGGTTTAGTGATGAAATTTACTTAGAGTATATGATCTTAATGTCTCTGCGTTTGTGAAGTATGCCAGAGATGGGTATGGAGGTGACGCAGTTGACTTCTGGTTGTCGAGGTATGCCCGAAATGGATATCGAGGTGATTCGGGAGGATTCTCAATTTGGGTTAGAAATAGCTTAGGTTGTGAGAGGTATGTGATGACACGGACGAGTATCGTAGGCTGAGTATAACTAGACTGTAGATTTAAGTCTCTGACGGATAGTATACATTCACTTCAGACAAGTTGTCTATCCTTTATAATTTGTGTTCATTTACTTTTTTTCTTTTATTTTCAACTCATTTAATCCAAAAATCATTAACGATAGAATTGTCAAACGACGAATCAATAACCAATCTATGTGGACACGATACGGTATAACCTAACCGGTATATATCACCCGATAAAAATAATACAAACTCTTTGCTTGTCGCCTATACCGCCGCAACACAGAGCAAATGCTAAAAATAAAGCACCGAATGCAAAACCAATTGCACATATATGGTTATAAACTAATATAAACATATAAGAAGTGAAATAAAATTACAATAATCGGATTGGGAAGATGGTTTTCCAAAATTAGAGCGAAAAAGTCAACTTCTCAGAATTGATTAAGAATCGCATGGTTTCTTGCAAAAACATCAACGAATTCAAAAACGTGAGTGATTTTAATTAATTCCGAGTGGAAGTCACAATTTTCGGACCATAAAGTAAGGGGTGCAGCCACTATGTTTTAGGCATGTTGTGTTGAAATTTTGGTTATGAAACCTCCAAAAACAGTTCCGGAATGTGCCAAAACGTACGGAACATGTACCGTTACTTCGGACATTCAAGGAAAAGTGAGTGTCGGTGTACAAAAGTACCTAAAAAGGCTTACAGAACCATAAAATTCATGTTTTTGAATTAAATTTTGATTCGATTTTTTTTTTTGGTTTTGAAATGTGAGATGAATCGGATTTTCATTCACTACATGTAATAAAAAAGGCAAAACAAAATGAAACACAAATTATGTACAAGTTTGATTGAAAATCGGATCAAAAAGTGTGTGAAAATGCATGTAAATGCATGTTCCATGCACATATTTGGTATATAGATGAATGAAATGCAAGCAAGTGAGATATCATGTGAAAATGATATGTGTTTAATGCAAATTATACACAAAATGCAATGCATGTCATGGATTATGTCATATAATAATAAAGTTTGTTATGCGTTGAAGTGTTGTGAAGTCATGAAAGTTGAACACCGACACATAAACTTGATAATTTTATTCCCTATGCAAATATGTGAACATGTAAAGATGCATATTAAGTCTTAAGTGTGAGTTTAGGTGCATTCATATGTGTCATGTACAATGAAAATGAACCTAAGAATCAAAATGCGTTTATTTCTACATTTCGACACAAGTAAGTATGCAAATTATGCTATAATTCACATGGATCAATGCAACTCAATTAACCTATATGCTCTCTAATGCATGAGCATGTGATAGATGATGCAAAATACACAAATTAATGGTCTAAACACAAAGGAAAATAATTACACAAGTGTATGTGTGTGTTTTGTATAATATTCCTTCACACCGACACATTTAACGTCACAAAATCGGAATCAAATCAAAGATTTTGACAAAATAAATTCAAGAATCGGAATCCACACGAAAAATGCAATCAATTTGACTATTCAATTTCAAGAAAAGCTAAAAGTCAAAAATAGCTTAAAATAAGTGCTTAATTGAATTAATCGCTTACTTGAACTTGAAGTTTGAGTCAAATTGAAGAGAAATTCCTTGTACTCTTCAAAGAAAGTACCAAATATGATCTTTAATTGATGATAATAGGAGAATTAAGCTTGAATTCTTGATGAAATTGAATAAAATCAAACTTGGAAGGCCTTTCTATGAGAAGGAGAAGAAGAACCGAGCAAGAATAAAGGAGGAGGAAGTTGAACCGGCCAGAAATGGACTTGGAAGGGCGGCTCCGGTGAGGAGGAGGTCGGAAATAGAAATCGGACGACGAGGGGAGTAGCGGACCGATCGACCCGGTTGGGAGAAGGGAGGTGTGCGATCGGACACATGTTAACCGAGACGAAAGGGAGGCCGGTTCGCCGACAGGAAGGGCGGCCGGTGGAAGGGGAATGGACGGTGATCGGTAGGGTGGAGGGTTGGCCGGCGCGGTGGGGCTGCCTTTTGGTGAGGGTGGCTCGGTTTGGCTTTTGAGAGGGAAATGTGGTTCTTTGATTTTTGTTCTTGTTTCTGGATTTGAGTTTGAGAGAGAATTGAGAGTGATTTAAGATTAAATTTGAGAAAATGATTGTGTATCCTTGAATAATAAAGGCAAAAATTTATTTATAGTGTGAAAATTTGGGCCTTAGAGTTCCATTGATCTACAATTAGGTCCAAATCGCAATTATCCGAATAATTTTCGTAATTAATTCAAAACAGCCAATTCCGTGAGGAATTTGAAGTCGGAATATAAACGAAAAATTTCTGGAAAGGATTTCGAATCGATCGGGCAAACGGTCCAAGCGATACATATTTTTGAAGTTTCAGCACAGTTTTCAGGCGTCTGACACGTGGAGAACTTTTATTGCGCTCTTCGGAGAAATTGTCTCGAACGAGGGTCTTCTAATCAAAATTTGAACTTGAGTATCTCTGAGACAAATGAAGTCAACATAATTTTTGAACTTTTAGCACTGGTCCCGCCTCGTTTCCATAAAAATCGAGCGCGATATGATTTTTCGAACTTCGCGTATCAGATGAAAAATGCTCGGTTCAGCTCGAAAACACCTCCGAAGAATAAAAAACTTCTCTTAAATGATAAGGAATTATCCGTGGAGTTGCAAATTAAAGTCGGAGAGGATTTAAATACGAAATTTTAGACATCGGCCTCGCTCATTTTCAATTTTCCAACTAGGAATTACGAAGGTTTTAGTACACTGAGCGCATGGTACAACACTAAAATTCAGTTTAATCCACTTGAGAAATTAATTTATTTGGGGACCTTTTTCACATAATTTGCGTCCGACTCGTGAATGAAAGTTATAGATAATAGTGATAGGGACTTTCCTATCAAAAATCATCAGATAATACCCAATGAGCTGAGAGATATGCCTTCTGGAGCATCCAAAATGTCCCAAAAACCCAAAATTCACTTTATTGAGAGATAAGCAAATAAATTTTTTTTCTTAATGAAACGGCCTTCGATCTGAACAGATAAACTGGAGAATATATTGATATGATCCCAATGCTCATGAAACCAACCCAAAATAGATTTTTGACCAGAAAATCTTGCAATAGCCATACAAACTAAAAAATATTGATTTTGGTCTCGAAATGATTTGAGATAGCCGAAATGCACAGTTTCTTCCACAATTCGGAATACCTTGAACCAGGTAACCACATGATTAATTCTATGCATGAATGTTTATGATAATGCAATTATAAGCCAGAAACTTCAAAATGAAGAGGGTAAATTTTGGGGTACAACAGCTGCCCCTATTCAATCATCCTCTAACTTGGGAGCGACATTGGCATTGGCCTTCTAAGCGACAAGGTAAGAGCTGATTGTATACCAAAATGGACTCCAAAATTTATGCTCTGAATCCCAAAAATAGTTGTATCAACAGATAAATGCGAACTTCAGGTGTCAAACCAAAAGACGCGAGAGAATTTTTAATTCCAATGAGCCCCAAAAGAATTGTTGCATTATGTGAAAACAGGTACAGGTGCAAACCTGACCAAAAAGAATTGGCCTCGACCCAATTCAACCGCGTTATGTCAGGGAACGACTGAGCATGTCACACAGATTAAAGACTAAATACGCTGACTAGACTAACCACATTACGCCAGGGATAGCCTGGACGAATTAGAGGAGTAAATACTATAAAACTCTGATTAGACTTTATGGACTCAGAACGTTGTACTCTGAGGAGAGAAACAAGGGAGAAACTTGTTCTCGAAAGGCATATGGGGGAAGGACCTGTCCTAGGGGTGTTGTACCAGGGAATGACTGGTAGTGCAACAAAAAAAAGATTGGAAATGCTGACCAGACTTCACACATAATGAAGGGATAGCCTACACTATGGTGTATAGGAAGGAGTGCGATACTTGGACCTGTTCAAGAATTGGTAGCGACTTAACTCTTGTGCAAAATGGGTTTTCTCAAAATAAATGTTATATCCTGAGGGAGAAAACAAGTGTCGGGCTTGCTTTCAAAAAGAGGTACAGGGATAGCCTGACCTAGTTGTACCATGGATAAACTGGTAGTGCAAAAATCAAGGAATAAAATGGACATATTACGCCAGGGAATGACTGGAAACGCAACGGATTCCAATGGAATATAAACATATCAAGGATATAATCCACATTGAGCTTTTCAACACATCAGACCTGTCAAGGGATTGCAGGAGCGTCACTGGGGACAAAGATTATAATCCTGGCTTATAATTCCATGCAATGTATGAATGTTCTATGGAATAATGCAATGCGATGATGCATGTTCACGGAAGGTAAAAAAATGAGTAACCGGTGACCATAGGTCAAAGAACGATCAGGCTCAGATTAGGAAACTCCTCTGGGGTATAATGCATAGGCATGCTGTTGAGGCCAGAATACCATTATTGATTCAAAGATCAGTGGGGAACTTTAGTAACAGAATTTTTGGGGATACGATTTCTTGAGGAAACCGACCATTATCAAATGACCACGCTGAGGAAATGAATTCATAGGGAGTCATCTGCTGAACAACGATCCACCAGGAATGATTGGAAATAGTTGAATAAGATCTTCCATCGTTAAACAACATGGCTTCAATTGGGGATGAAAACAACTACTCACACGTCAATTTGTTGGAAGACGCACAATGCGGACTTTGTCGTATAACAGCTCCATTGGGAATTCCCACTTTCATGCTTCGACTGAGGAATAAAATGAAATACACTTCACTGGGAATATCAAGAGGTATGAACTCGCTGGGGATAAGCATCCTTGGTCGATAGTTCGAATTCCATCTTCACAGGGGATAAGGGTTGCAACCTTCTATCACAGTATTTTGAAACTCCAATGAGCAATCACTGGGGAGTTCCAATTGAAATAGGCACTAACAACTTGCATTGGGATTTGTGCAATGATCTGCAATAATTTTTTGCCAATGATAACATCTGCTGGGGAAATTCGTCAAGGATACCATGCTGATGATAACCACTGCATCTAATCCTTTGCAAAAAGAATCTTAACTTGGGGAACACTCATTCACGTTCACTAGGGAGAAATGCTGTTGACTTTTGGATCGGTACGTTGAATACATGCAAATAAACAAAGATTCCTACAAAATATTGTTAGTGGAATGCCCCAGGCGTGGTATGACAACTTTGTCTGCCACCCGAGTCACGCAAGCTTCAAAGTAAATTCAAAAGTTTCTCATGAAGACCGCCTGAATGCTGTGGAGAATCTGAAAATGTCAGGGTTAAACTTTGATGATCTGAGTCTGGTTCCCAAAGTAGTAATTCCCCGCAAGTTCAAGGTACTTACCTTTGCTAAGTATGATGGCATTTCCTGCCCGAAGCTACATTTGAGCTCCTATGTTTAGAAGATCCATTCTCATACTGAAGACAGGAAACTGTGGATACATTTCCTTTAAGAGAGTTTGTCCGGAACACAGTCGGAGTGGTATTATCAGCTAGAGAATACCCACATTCATACCTGGAATGATTTGGAAAATGATTTCTATAAATAGTACCAGTACAATGCTAAATTAGCACCAACCCGTATGCAACTGCAGAGCATGTCTATGGGCCGTGACGAGAAGTCCAAGAAGTATGCCCATAAATGGAGTTATCTAGCAGGCAGAGTCCTGCCATCCTCGTCTAATAGGAAATTGGTGGATATGTTCATGGGAACACTTACAGGACCATTCTTCAATCATCTGATTGGAAACTCTTCAACCGGATTCATCGAGATGATATTGACAGGCGAACGTATTGAAGCTAGAATCAAGAGCGGAAAGATTCAAGTCGAAACATCCTCGAATACTGCGAAGAGATCTTTTGGTGGGAAGAAAGAAGCCAATGTTGTATATGGTCAGAAGATCCGTGATAAAATTGATCACAATAAATCTATGGGGCAAGTCTTGATTTCCAATCCCACACCAGTGCAACTTCAACAAGACAACACGCGTAGGCAGAACGTGCCAAGAAGACAATTTACGAAGATCAACATGTCATTATCTCAAGCACTACAACACATGCTGAAAGCAGAGCTGATTACTTTGAGGGATTCACCTCCGCGTGTCAACACTTCTTCTCCAAAGTGCAATCCTAATGCAAGGTGTGCATATCACTCCACCAGCCCGGGGCACTACACCAATAACTATTGGGCCCTAAAGAACAAGATTCAAGATATGATTGAAGCCCGGGAAATTGAATTTGACCCTCCTGCCAAAACTCCGAATGTGATCAATGCACCAATGCTTGACCATGGTAAAGGTGCCAACGCCATTGACAATGACTCCTATGTCTTTGATGTGAATGAGCTGAGCATTCCTCTAATGATTGTCAAGAAGGATTTGTTGCAAGACGGTCTATTTCTACGATGTCTTGACAACTGCTCTTGGTGCGCATCTGAATCTATTGGGTGTGCTTGGGTGAAGAGACGTGTTCAACGCATGATGGACAATCGAGAAGTGTTATTCCTAAAAGCTCTGTCTATAGAGATTCTATGCAAAGATGTTTCTAAAACTCTGAAGATCGAAGACATAAGCGAAGCCGTACCAGAATTCTGGGATACCTTAGGGAAGCCAAGTGGGAAGTTTGATTTCATGGTGAAGTATACCGCTCCTGAAAGCTACAAGATCGCAATCGAATACATCAAGGCAACTGGATGGGGAGATGATTATCTCGAAGAATATGATGATGTGAACACAATACGGATCACCTTTGTCGATCCATCACCCAGAGTGAAACCTCTAATTATTACCTCGCCCAGATCAGTTCCATATTCCTCTAACAAAGCTATACCTTGGAATTATGGAGCCGAAGGTTACTATTATGGCGTCAAGAAAGAGCCATTAGCCATTGAATACAGTACAATTCAAGCTACTAGTCCTGATGTCAACAATATCACTGGATCATGCAAAGTAACCAGAACCAGAAGAGTATTTTCTCCTGATATCTCTCCTTCAAAAGATACTACTACACTAATTCGCATTCCTACTATTGAACCAACTCCTGAGGCTCGAGGAAAAGAGAAAGTGACTTAACCTGATCAGACAGAAGTACCAAAGGAAGTTGTTGAAGACACCTCCAAGCAAGAAATGGAAGATATTCTGAAGATCATTAAAAAGAGAGACTACAATGTTGTGGAGCAGTTAGGACAGACTCCGTCCAAGATATCCATGTTAGCTCTGTTATTGTGCTCTGAGGCTCATGCTAAAGCCTTGGTGAAGTTTCTGGAGAATGCTCATATACCCAAGACACTTCTGCTAACCAATTCGAGAGTTGCATTACTAGCCTAATCACATACAACGATTTAGGCTTTTTTGATGCTGATTTGACTCCTGTCGGAAGGAAATACAACAATGTCTTGCACGTCTCTATAGAGAGTAGGGGAATTACATTGTCTCTTATATTGGTGGATAATGGCTCCGCTCTGAATATTCTGCCAAAGAGTGCTCTCGACCGACTTGATGCTGAAGAAGTGGTCATGAAAACAAGTGACATAATCGTACGAGCTTTTGATGGTTCAAAGAGAACAGTACTTGGAAAGCTTACCCTGTCGATCAAAGTAGGTTCCCAGACTTTTGATTCTACCTTCTTTGTAATGGATATTCGTCCATCTTATTCTTTCCTGCTCGGATGCCCTTGGATATATGGGGCAAGCGTTATTACCTCTACTTTGCATTAGAAGTTGAAGTACCCAATGAAGGGGAAGATTGTTACAGTATATAGAGAAGAAGAATAAATGGTAAGCCATTTGCATTCATTCCGATACATCAAAATGAAAGGTGAGTTCGTGGAAACTTCCTGTCAAGATTTTGAAGTAGTTCCACGAGTCATGCTTGTCGACTCTCCTGTCACTCATGAGGTTACTAAAGTTCCACCAAAGATGACCTCGCTGAAAGACACCAAAGATGTGGTTGAAGAAGGAGAATGTACTATTTGGGGCCAGCTACCCGATTTTCCATTCAAATCTAACAAGACTGGTTTAGGCTTCACTTCCAAAGGTCGAAAGATGATACGCCGTGAACGTGCCAGCGTATCTCCATTCCGCATCAACAAAGACGGAGTTCATGCTACAGAAGACGATGATGGTGACTTCGACATCAACAATTGGATCTTCCTAACTCCTGGTGATATACTCAACAATTGGATGATTAAGGATGTTATACCAATCTACTTTAGATAGGAGTAATTATTTTTCTATTTTACGCTTTTTGCTTTTACGCTTCGAACAATAAAACTTTAAGCCTAGTGCCTTGCCCGGGGCACCACAGCTCGTTTGTGAGGGTTATTATTTATCATTCGCATATTTTCATTCAATAAATCATTGGAATTTTTCATTCAAATATTGTGCTCCGTGTCTTTCTTTTTATCTTCATCACCTCTTCAAAAAGATACGTGTTCTGACACACACCCACGTAATAAACTGCAGATCCATATTCACTTCGGATCTCATCGATAACGACTCTGGTATTGCTAAATATGACATCGATAATCCGATCTACCAAGCCGAAGACGAAGGTGAAAAATATTGTGAAGTGCCAGGAGAACTTTCCATACTACTACAGCAAAAGGAAAGGGCTATACAACCATACAAAGAACCGGCTGATGTTGTGAATCTAGCTACCGACGATGACAGAAAAGAAATCAAGATAGGAGCGGGTCTTGAGAACAGTGTTAAAGAAAGATTGATCCAAATGCTACGAGACTACATCGAGATTTTTGCTTGGTCCTACGAAGACATACCAGGTCTAGATATTTACATTGTGGTACATCGACTACCAATGAAAGAAGGTTTTCTCCCTGTGAAGAAGAAGGTCCGTCGTATCCATCCTGAGATGTCCGAGAAAATTAAAGCCGAAGTTATGAAGCAGTTCAATGCTGGTTTCTTAGCCGTTACTTCTTATCCATAATGGGTTGCGAACGTGGTACTCGTACCTAAGAAGGATGGAAAGGTGCGCATGTGTGTAGACTACCGAGATTTGAATAAGGCAAGCCCGAAAAACAATTTTCCGCTTCCACATATTGATGTTCTGGTTGAAAACACCGCTCAACATAAAGTTTTCTCTTTCATGGATGGTTTCTCCAGCTATAATCATATCAAGATGGCTCCCGAAGACATGGAAAAGACGACTTTCATTACACAGTGGGGCACTTTCTGTTACAAGGTCATGTCGTTTGGGTTGAAAAATGATGGCGCCATATATCAACGCATTATGATGGCTTTATTCCATGACATGATCCATCACGTGATAGAGGTCTACGTTGATGACATGATAGCTCGATCACAAACCGAAGAAGAATATCTCGATCATTTGCGTACGCTGTTTGATAGACTGAAGAAGTACATATTGAGACTTAATCCGAGCAAATGCACCTTTGGAGTCAGATCCAGAAAAATCTTGGGTTTTGTTATCAGTGGTAAAGGAATCGAAGTTGATCCCGCCAAAGTTAAAGCTATTCAAGAAATGCCAGCTCCTTGTACTGAGAAGGAAGTCAGAGGTTTCTTAAGACGACTGAATTATATTTCCAAATTCATTGCACATCTAACTACTACTTGTGAGCCAAATTACTAAAGAAAAATCAAGTAGTAAAATGGAACGACGATTGCTAGACAGTTTTTGACAAAATCAAGTAGTACCTACAAGCACCTCTCATCCTGATGCCACCATTTGAAGGAACACCTCTCATCATGTACTTAACAGTACTAGAGAATTCAATGGGGTGTGTCTTGGGGCAACATGACGAGTCTGGTCGAAAAGAGTATGCAATATACCCCCCTGTCCTAAATTATAAGAGAATTTTACTTTTTAGATACATTGAATAATTAATGTATCTGGTCTACATATAGACCAGATACATTAATTATTCAATGAATCTAAAAAGTAAAATTCTCTTATAATTTGGAACGGAGGGAGTACTACCTGAGCAAAAATTTTACCGACTGTGAAACAAGATACTCACATCTAGATAAAACTTGAAGCGCTTTGTCTTGGGCTGCTCGCCGACTAAGACAGTATATATTGACTCACACTACCTTGTTGATCTCTAAAATGGATCTGATAAAATACATATTCGAGAAACCTGCTCTCTTCGGAAGAATAGCAAGATGGCAAATAATCTTTCCAGAATACGACATCCAATATACTACTCAGAAGGCAATCAAGGGAAGTGTGGTAGCTGATCCTTTAGCTCGTCAAGCCATAGATGACTACTAGTCTATGCATTTCGAGGTCACAGACGAGGATATTATGTTAGTTATTGATTACGAAGAGCCTGGACCGGATGAAGGACCTGAGTCAGGATCCCGATCGACTATGGTCTTCGATGGAGCTTCTAACGCACTTGGAAATGGTATTGGCACCATAATTATATCTTCTAAAGACGGACATACACCTTTCATCGCCATATTATGTTTCGACTGCGCCAACAATATGGCTGAATACGAAGTGTGCATCGTGGGTATCAAAGCTGCTATTGACTTGAGGATAAAATTCTTGCAAGTATATGGATACTCAGCTTTGGTGATTAGTCAGATCAAGGGAGAAAGGGACAAAAGCATCCAAACCTCATTCCTTATCTAGAACATGTGTTAAATTTGATCCCCTACTTCGAAGAAATCACTTTTGAGCATATCCCACGAGAAGAGAATTAGTTGGCAGACGCGTTAGCTACCATGTCATCTATGTTCAAAGTCAGATAGACCAACGAGGATCCTCAAATCACTATTGAAAGACTAGACAAGCCAGCGTATTGTTACAAACTTGATACTGAAGGAGTAGAAGAGAAACCTTGGTTCTACAAAGTGAAGAGGTATCTCGAGGCTCAAGAATACTGTAACACCCCAATTCTACCCAAAGTTTAATATGCAAAAATCAGAGTAATTTTAAAATTTCATAAATTAAATACTGAGGTGTTACACCATCAAAAACAACTCACTTTAAAACAGTTTACTTTAAAGTATAAATTTCGGATACATAGCATCGCAGGAAAACATAAATTGATTCATAGAAATCAACTCATCTCCTTTATTAAACTTCTTCATCAAAATCATGTTTTTATAATTTATGATTCTTATTTACAAAGGAAAACAACAAAAGAACAACAACAAGACAACGTAATAATTCCCCCCGAGTGCAACGTATCAGAGTGACACCGACTCGACTAATAGCAGTTATAAACTCTGTCTTCCTAACCTGCACGTTACCAATATATAGGTAACGACGAAACAAGTAAAGGGTGAGATACTCCAAAACATATAATTAAAGGCATGATGAAATATATATATATATATATAAATAGTTTCGGAATTATAAAGGGTATAGATTAATAAGTGTAATTCCAACACCTAAACAAAACTCACTTACTTTACTCGTCATCCTAATGTGTATAATCTACACTATATCACCGTAACTTCATCGGCATAAAACTTCGCAACAACACATAAACTTCCATCACCACGAAATCGTCACGAGCTAATACATCACTAATTAACACGACATTCTTAAACAACAACATCAACCAACAACATTAAATAATGCTAATAATATAAGCAACACAAAAAAATCATCACAAATTGGCTAAAGCCATTCTTCGCCTTTTGGCATAAAGCCCATCATCGGTTGTGGCATAAAGCCCATCTTCACAACATCATCACAAACATCATCATATCATATATCATCGCAATTCAATATCATCCATCAATCAACAAAAACCTAACGCCAAACAACTCAAACATAAAATAACCGACTCCATGAGACACGACTGTGTTATGCATGTGGTACCCATCGCTTTGTCCGTAATTAGGAACACTTGGCATAAAGCCCAACTTCGCTCGGCATAAAAGCCATCATCGCTGCATAAAGCCCTCTTCGCTATGAAATGTATGTGACTCAATAAATAAAGACCACACAACAACATATCATCATCGCTCATCACAATTGACATAAAGTCTACTTCCCCATATTTATTCACATCACATAAACATGTCATCGCATCGCATAAACAGCAAGTATTCATAATTATATACACCGTCGCAAACATCATCGTTAATTAATCCACAATTTCCAAAAACGGAAAAATAGTAAAACATCAATAATCGTCATGAAGCCATTCTTAATTACCGGCATAATTTATAAACATCAACTTCAAAATCGGATAGTTCATATATGCCTTAAAATGACTAAAACACAATCCGGGTCAATTTACCGTAATTTAGCCTATTTCGGGTCGTTCCGTAAAAACTCATAATTTCGAAAAACTAACTTCACCACTACGTTCTACACGTCAAACTTAGCTAGCACGTCAATTTTCATTGAATTCGGAGCAACTTGCTCCGTCGCCGACTTTACCGAAATCAGAAAATCGGAACATAATCGAGTTCTAAATTTAATCGGCTATCTCATCCCCTAATTATATTTTATAGTTATCAAGGGTTGCTAGGTGAGATTGGCATATTAAAGAAAACTAGTAGCCATTTATCATAATTATGCAGGTAGAATTTCATTTCACAGAAAACAAAAATGTATGTTACAGCAAAATGCACACCATTTCCATTTTTGCCATTTCTTCTTTCCTAATTGCCAGGGACGTACGTCCCCTTATCCATGGCTTAGAGGAGGCGGCTGCCTCACCCCCCATTTAATCCTTCTCCATTATTTTTCAATGCCATGCGGTTTTTTTTTCTTTTTGAAAGTTACAGTTTCTTAATTTTTTCATATTTTGTTTTACTGTATATCTTCTTCCTATTTCCATTAACATTTCCATTTCATTTTTTTTATTTCTACTTTCATTTTTTTTATTTCTACTTTCATTCTACAATCCACAACTACAACACCAATAACAATACCCATAATCTTTACCACAAAATCAACTCTCCTAAACATTTCAACAAAACTCTATAAACTATCTATCAAATTTTCTCCCAATTCAAACTAAATCCATCAAACTCTAACCAAATGAAATGGAAATCAAACCCCTTACCTCAAAAGCTTGGATGATTCAAGATGCTCCAACAAAACCCCAAATCCATGCTAGCTCTTGCTCCTCTTCTTCTTCTTTCCAAAACCCTCCCTTTACTCTCTAGGTTTCTATTTTGGTTTTTGTGTTTACAATGGAAAGAAAAGGAAAAGAAATTGGTTTTTATAACTTGTTTCCTACTAGTAAGCCAAGTCTCCATGTTTGGTTTTGGTATAATTGAATGGAAGGAAAATGAGGAGAAATGGTTCTTATAAATTATCACACTAATACTATTTACTAATATTATTAATTCAATCAATTAAATTAATTTCGGGAAATTAAATATCGGATCCGAATAATATTTTACCGAACCGAACGGAATAAAACCCGGACCGAACACAACGTCGCAAGATAAATTAATAGATATATTAATTAATATGAATATTCTCGTCGCAAGATAAATTAATAGGTATATTAATTAATATGAATATTCTCGTCGCAAGATAAATATTGATCGGTAATTCGAAAATATTAATATAATATAATATTAATTAAAAACAGGGCGTTACAACTCTCCCCCTCTTATAAACTTTTCGTCCTCGAAATTTCGACCAAAATGAACAAATCGGACATGCCTAAGCATTCGTCCACCAAATCCTCGCGTCAATTAAACAACATACTAAATACACCAAACACAAGGGTATCTCCCCAACCACAACAACGTCTAGACAAGAACAACCATGCCGAGATGCAAAGCCCATACAATGCACTCGACAACCAACTAACACCCAACAACTAAATAAGCCATAAACACACCGGTTCACTCGAGAACCAAACAAACAAGATCGATACTATCCTAACGTCTCAACCATAGACTTAGTCCCACACTCGCACCGACGCCTCGGAAACGAGTCACCAAAGATAAGAACATAAAGTCCTACAACACAACACCGTCACCATCGCTAAAACGAAAGCAACAAAATGGTTATACAAACCAAAACTGAAACAGTCAAAATAGGGTAAAACCACGCGTGTTACACAAACATGAAAAGATGCTCTCATTCCAGAAAATCACAAGGTCACATCATCCTTGTAGATTACCAACGTATCACCCTTAAACAACAACAAGTTATTCAAACATAACCGAACTGTGATATACCACTCAATCTAGGGCTTATACAGACGACTTACGACTATAACTCACTAGTCCAAATCCAACAACCTCGCTTACTCGCTAGTCAATTCAATGCCCGATATCTAACCCATGATGCTTCACTTCTATACATAAGATGCCAACCGTAAAACAACTTGGTTAAACCT
Organism: Vicia sativa; assembly: GCA_021764765.1. Taxonomy (NCBI): domain Eukaryota; kingdom Viridiplantae; phylum Streptophyta; class Magnoliopsida; order Fabales; family Fabaceae; genus Vicia; species Vicia sativa. The sequence continues at coordinate 175,203,505 of CM038796.1, forward strand.
CAACTTTACAATCACTCAAAACGGATAAGTTCAAAGCGTACACCCATCAAGACATCTCGCAACATCAACTTCATCAACTCGAAGAATCACTCTTTCATTCTCGAGTGATCAACGTCCATTGGTCCTCTAAAATACACGACATAGTTTGACCTCTTCCAATACTGTCCAAATATTTCACTTGTGAAACTTCGACGTATACACTTGACTTCAACGAAGTCGTCCCTTTTAACAATTCAATTCCCAAAATTGCATTAAGTAATCGCCATCCCCGCACCGTCGCAACAATCAATACACAGGCTTCTCATTCGAAACACCTTTCATAACTTTCAATCTTCCAAAGTGGTAATCCAAACCAAAACACCCTCTCAAGAACTCAACCCATCAACGTCGTCTCATACTACTAAAATTACGAAACAGGTTGAACTTAGAACCATAACACAAACTTTATGGAATCCAACACGAACACCGTCACTACCGACTTTAGTCACAATAGAACACCTTCCTTATAAGACATAAATTATCTTAAGGTATCTGTGGCTACTAAACCGTCACAAAATTCTTTACCATCAAGACTTATCTTAGTCATAAACCAATAATCCACCACGGCTATTAGTAGTCAACGAAATCCATATGTTAGTAGCGAACAAATCCTTAACAACCTTCGGAGCTTAATCTCAACAAGTGACTCAAAGCAAACATGCGACATTCCTTAAAGTAATAAATCCCAAATCAGACATACTTGGGTTAACCTCGATACCAACTTACTAAGCTTAACAACAGACGAAGTCTCTTATAGATCGTACTCAAACTTGAATTGTCTTCAACAATTTTCAATCTCCTCGTCGTTAACATCTGCACCTCTAAAATTTCAGATGGGCACAACCGCATCAATTCTTACTCACGCGTCCGACAACCTTTCCTTATGAAAATCAAATCGTTCCAAGCTAATAATACACTTTTCCAACTCTATGTCAAAATACATCTTAAGTCCCAAAATGGAATATCGCAATACGCCGCACAAGGTTCTTCAGTACAAAACAAAACCAAAATCAAAGCATTCGCTAAACTTTCCACTGGTTCAAACAAATTCGCTTCCCATTACGGAGTCCAAATAGCGACTCAACCATCTCGAGTCAAAATACTCACGATCAATGCCAACTTATAAAAAGATCTTCCATCAAATTCTCAAAGCTAACCATCTAAAACAAAGGAACTTCTAAGCTCTGAAATAACTCCTTCAAGTCTTCTACAAGATACAAATAAATCTTCGCGGAACTGTCCAAAATATCGCCGTCCAAGTCACTTACTTAAAGCACTCTCGTCTAACGATTCAAAATTCTATCTTTAGAATACCCGCCACGCACTGATCTAACTTCACTACTGATAACGCAAAGCTCGGATGCTTGCCACAATCTCTTAACTTGATATGAACCAATTAATATCCATGAACACGAAATAACTCTTACAGCTACTCTTGAGAGTACTGTCTGAATATTCCAAAATCATACCTGATGCATTAGTCACACTAATGACATCAACCAAATACTCGCCAGGACCAAACACTATCCCAAAAGCATAGTCTAAGCATCTTCCACTCTCACACTAACCCGTAGACAACCAGACTTCACATCAATCTCGCTAAACACATAAACTCTAAATGACTGATTCATCCAAATATCAATCCTCAGAAGTAGACACTCGTCCTTAATATCCACTTCGTTACTCGCCTACAAACGACACACCAACTCGGGTAACTTCGGCTCTTCTCGAATAACACAAGGGTAGCACTCCACGGTGATCCGCTCGAATAAGCAACTCTGCTCAAACCAATCCTCAAGTTGATTCTCCAACTCTAATCCTGAAGCAAACGTCCCTTAAGGATACTTCGAATCATAACTAGTTCCAGAAACTAAATCCACCAAAACTTCACTTCGCACAACTGCGGTAATTCACTCACATCTTCACAATACACCTCAAAAGAATCACTACAAGGAGCTCACTTGCCAAAATCTTGCTTCTCCCCAAAATCCAAATTCGCTCACAACTCAAGTAACCATGCACCACCTTGCGCCAACACATCTGCTTCATACACTATTAAGCTGGAAAGACAAGTCTATCCCAACCAACACAATTCCCAACTACTATCAACAAGAGATTAAGGATGATCAGTCCCTCAATTTGCCAATAGACAGTCGACAATCATGATGGTGACATAAACCATCTCTACCAAACTACAACAACGTCTTCAAACTTACACTTCAAGTTACCAAAGCATAACACTGCTTGAGGCCCATCCTAAGCCACAAGCGCCACCAAGAAGTAAACTTCTCCCCCAGTTGTTTCAAACTCATCTCTGCAGACAAACAATTTGAAACAAACAAGTACCGATAGTGTTTCACACACATGTCGCATACAACAAGATTAAACACACTAATAACTTGGTCAACAGACCGACCTGCTCTGATACCACTAATGTAACACCCCAATTCTACCCAAAGTTTAATATGCAAAAATCCGAGTAATTTTAAATTTTCATAAATTAAATACTGAGGCGTTACACCATCAAAAACAACTCACTTTAAAACAGTTTACTTTAAAGTATAAATTTCGGATACATAGCATCGCAGGAAAACATAAATTGATTTATAGAAATCAACTCATCTCCTTTATTAAACTTCTTCATCAAAATTATGTTTTTATAATTTATGATTCTTATTTACAAAGGCAAACAACAAAAGAACAACAACAAGACAACGCAATAATTCCCCCGAGATCGAGCGACACCGACTCGACTAATAGCAGTTATAAACTCTGTCTTCCTAACCTGCACGTTACCAATATATAGGTAACGGCGAAACAAGTAAAGGGTGAGATACTCCAAAACATATAATTAAAGGCATGATGAAATATATATATATATATATATATATATATATATATATATATATATATATATATATAAATAGTTTCGGAATTATAAAGGGTATAGATTAATAAGTGTAATTCCAACACCTAAACAAAACTCACTTACTTTACTCGTCATCCTAATGTGTATAATCTACACTATATCACCGTAACTTCATCGGCATAAAACTTCGCAACAACACATAAACTTCCATCACCACGAAATCGTCACGAGCTAATACATCACTAATTAACACGACAGTCTTAAACAACAACATCAACTAACAACATTAAATAATGCTAATAATATAAGAAACACAAACAAATCATCACAAATTGGCTAAAGCCCATCTTCGCCTTTCGGCATAAAGCCCATCATCGCTTGTGGCATAAAGCCCATCTTCACAACATCATCACAAACATCATCATATCATATATCATCGCAATTCAATATCATCCATCAATCAACAAAAACCCAACGCCAAACAACTCAAACATAAACATAACCGACTCCATGAGACACGACTATGTTATGCATGTGGTACCCATCGCTTTGTCCGTAATTAGGGACACTTGGCATAAAGCCCAACTTCGCTCGGCATAAAAGCCATCATCGCTATAAAGCCCTCTTCGCTTATGAAATGTATGTGACTCAATAAATAAAGACCACACAACAACATATCATCATCGCTCATCACAATTGACATAAAGTCTACTTCGCCATATTTATTCACATCACATAAACATGTCATCGCATCGCATAAACAACAAGTATTCATAATTATATACACCGTCGCAAACATCATCGTCAATTAATCCGTCAATTTCCAAAAACAGAAAAATAGTAAAAACATCAATAATCGTCGCGAAAGCCATTCTTAATTACCGGCATAATTTATAAACATCAACTTCAAAATCGGATAGTTCATATATGCCTTAAAATGACTAAAACACAATCCGGGTCAATTTACCGTAATTTAGCCTATTTCGGATCGTTCCGTAAAACTCACAATTTCGAAAAACTAACTTCACCACTACGTTCTACACGTCAAACTTAGCTAGCACGTCAATTTTCATTGAATTCGGAGCAACTTGCTCCGTCGCCGACTTTACCGAAATCGGAACATAATCGGGTTCTAAATTTAATCGGCTATCTTATCCCCTAATTATATTTTATAGTTATCAAGGGTTTCTAGGTGGGATTGGCATATTAAAGAAAACCAGTAGCCATTTATCATAATTATGCAGGTAGAATTTCATTTCACAGAAAACAAAAATGTATGTTACAGCAAAATGCACACCATTTTCATTTTTGCCATTTCTTCTTTCCTAATTGCCAGGGACGTACGTCCCCTTATCCATGGCTTAGAGGAGGCGGCTGCCTCACCCCCCATTTAATCCTTCTCCATTATTTTTCAATGCCATGCGTTTTTTTTTCTTTTTGAAAGTTACAGTTTCTTAATTTTTTCATATTTTGTTTTACTGTATATCTTCTTCCTATTTCCATTAACATTTCTATTTCATTTTTTTTATTTCTACTTTCATTTTTTTATTTCTAATTTCATTCTACAATCCACAACTACAACACCAATAACAATACCCATAATCTTTACCACAAAATCAACTCTCCTAAACATTTCAACAAAACTCTATAAACTATCTATCAAATTTTCTCCCAATTCAAACTAAATCCATCAAACCCTAACCTAATGAAATGGAAATCAAACCCCTTACCTCAAAAGCTTGGATGATTCAAGATGCTCCAACAATACCCCAAATCCATGCTAGCTCTTGCTCCTCTTCTTCTTCTTTCCAAAACCCTCCCTTTTCTCTCTAGGTTTCTATTTTGGTTTTTGTGTTTACAGTGGAAAGAAAAGGAAAAGAAATTGGTTTTTATAACTTGTTTCCTAAATAGCTGAACAAATTATTGAAGAGCTACATGAAGGCGGATCTGGTACCCACTCTAGTGGACATACAATGGCTAAGAAGATTCTGAGAGCAGGTTACTATTGGTCCACTATGTAGGCTGATTGTTATCGATATTCCTGATCTTGCCACAAATGCCATATATACGCAGGCAAAGTACACATACCTCCAATTCCATTTAATGTTCTGACCGCCCTGTGGCCTTTCGCGATGTGGGGCATTGGCATGATTGGAGAAATCAAACTTGCCGCTTCTAATGGGCATCGTTTCTTCCTCGACGTTATTGATTACTTTACCAAATGGGTAAAAGCAGCCTCATTTGCATCTGTTACCAAGAATGTCGTGGCTCAACTCTTCAAACATAATCTCATCTACCGATATGGCGTCCCCGAAAGGATTATCACAGAAAATGGTACCAATATCAACAACAAGATGATCATCGAACTCTGCACGCAGTTCAAGATTAAGCATCACAACCCTTCTCCATACCGACCAAAGATGAATGGCACAGTGGAAGCCGCCAACAAGAATCTTAAGAATATTATACAGAAGATGACAGTGACTTATAAAGATTAGCATGAGATGTTGCCATTTGCTCTCCACGGTTATTGCACTTCAGTACGAACATCTACAGGGGCAACCCCTTTCTCTCTCGTATATGGTATAGAAGCAGTTCTACCTATCGAGGTTCAGATACCCTCACTCAGAGTACTCAAGGACGCAGAGTTAGACGAAGACGAATGGGTCCAAACTTAACTTGACCAGATCAACTTGATCGATGAGAAATGACTTGCAGCCTTCTGCCATGGATAGATATATAAAAACACATGATCAAATCCTTTAACAAGAAAGTCAAGCACTGAGTGTACTAAGTTGGTGATCTAGTAGTCAAGCGCATCATCCTACCACAAGGTGATCCTAGGGGGAAAATATACTCCCATCTACGAGGGACCATTTGTTGTCAAGATAGTATTTTCCGGCGGAGCCATGATACTAAGCACCATGGATGGAGAAGACTTCCCGCAAACTGTGAATGCAGACATAGTCAAAAAAATACTACGCATAAACGAGGCCCACTAGGTTGACTGGCCTAGGAAAAAATAAGGGCGTCCTGGCGAACCAAAAGGGTTCGGGAAAAAGTTAGGGACATATATATAAAAAATGTACACGCGAAAAGTCGAAAACCTACAAAGGTAGTTTGGGCAAAAAAGGGTATCCCGATAGGCTGAAAACCCGAAAGGACGGTCTAGGAAAAAGTTAGGGATTAAACCGTACAACTATGTCTCATCAAGATCATCTACTTAGAGATTCAAGATTCAAATGGGACAGATCAGTTCAATCACCTTCTTCTGGAAGCAAGGAGATGAGATAGTCAAAAATATATGAGAAATAGCAGAGTTGAAACTCGACGAGATTGTTCCCACATAGCTTTTACTGTTTTCAAAATTTTTTGTTAATTTCCTCTTACTAGGATATTTGTCTCTCTATATACGAACTGCCTATCTATAGGACATTTTTCAAAATTAATATAATTCTCCTTTTTCCAGTTACAAAATTTTACTTTTATTTGTTTTGTTTGCATAAAGTCCAATGATTGATTTGAATGATTATATGCATCTGACAATAAATATCTATTCACAGACATACAAAAAACGACAGAAACAACAATTGCTACAGACTCTAGGAATTGAGATGACAAACAAAGTCACCAATACATCCCCACAAAGTAATTTTCACAAAGTTATATACCCACAAGAATAATATCCATAATCACCACAGAGTCATCCCTCCCCCGACAGATACAGATTTCTCAATAAGACTGCTACTCTATCACCTCCTTTCAGCAATGTCCAACACTTCTATTCATCACATTAGTCTCCGAGCAGTGATCCTATCAACCTCATCACATTAGTCCCCGAGCAGTGATCCTATCAACTCGTCACATTAGTCCCCGAGCAGTGATCCTATCAACTCATCACATTAGTCCCTGAGCAGTGATCCTACCAACATCATCACATTATTCCCTGAGCAGTGATCCTATCAACACCATCACGTTAGTCCCTGAGCAGTGATTGTCTATATTGCCACTGAACAGTGATTATATTAACTCATCACGTTAGTCCTCGAGCAGTGATCACCTACATTGTCACATCAGTTCCCGCGCAGTGAACATCTTGTTACATTGGTCCCTGATAAGTGCCAAAATTTAGTTATTTTGTATATATGTTTAGTGGCACTTATCGGTTGATATTCTTCGAATAAATCCCCCGCTTTTTGTATAAATGTGTACATAATAGTATAATCAAGTTTTAGTGTAAATATTGTATCATTTGATAGTTTTTCATCTCTTTTATAGGTATTCATTCATAATTAGAGCATTGAGTAATAAAGTGTCGAAGACACGGCTTCAAATGCGCGATTTGAGCAACTCATCAACAAATAAAGCTCAAAATCAAAGAATAAAAATCATCAATTTGATTGATATTTTGTCATGGTTAGATAGGAAATTTAATAAGCTTTCCAACGCTTCAAACCGGGCGCAATTCCGAGTTACGGTTCTCAAGATATGGCAAAAACAAGATGCTGATTTTTTTCGGAACATCACAGACCGCGCTTAGCGCGAAAATACCGGGCTTAGCGCGCCCTGTGATATCAGAATTCTTTAAAAGGGGCTAAAAACACATTTTTAGGTCATGGGTTGGGTATTTTTGAGTCCCAACACCATCAACATCATTTTTTTGATAGATTTGCTTAGAAAACAACATTGGAGCTTGCATTTTGATGATCCGGAGTCGAATCCCTCGTCAATTGGTGTTGACAAACCAAGAAATGTTTGGTTCCTCTTCTTCTCTTCTCTTTGTAATCTCTTTCGTTGGGTTTTATATGTATATCTACTCATAACTCATGTATATTTTTCGCCCTTGACGTTGTATAAAGTTTGCTTTACGAATTTGTGTTGGTGATTGTCTTTGGTTTTTACTCTATGTCAGGGATTTGAGCTTTACTACAGATAGATTGCTTAGATTCTTTCCTAGGATGATTATCTATTAGTTTCTGAATGCTTGAAATGGGTTTAGAGCCGACATTCACTATAGAGTATCTGAACTTAATGTCTCTACGTTGGTGAAGTATGCCAAAGATGGGTATGGAGGTGACACAGTTGACTTCTGTGTTGTTGAGGTAGGCCATAAATGGATATTGAGATGATTCGGGAGGATTTTCAATTTGGGTTAGAAATAGCTTAGGTTGTGAGAGGTATGTGATGACATGGACGAGTATCGTAGGCCGAGTATGACATGGGTGGTAGATTTAAGTTTGTGACGGGTAGTGTGCATTTGTTCCGGACAAGTTGTCTATCCTTTATACTTTTTGTTCATTTACTTTTTTCTTTTATTTTCATTTCTTTTAATCCCAAACTCATTAACGGTAGAATTGTCGAACGACGAATCAATAACCAATCTCTGTGGACACGATACGATATAACCTAACCGGTATATATCACCTAGTAAAAATAAATACCAACTCTTTGCTTGTCGCTCTACCGCTTCAACAGTCCCCGAGCAGTAACTAATCATCAATCAACTTATTATGTCAGTCTCTGAGAAATAATAGGTTATACAAGATCACATCATTCCCCATCCAGACTCGTACACGAGATATTCATCCCCAACTGCGTGTCTCTGAAGGATTATCATTCTCCAAAAGCACCAATATCCAGACTCGAAACTTGGTCAGGTAGTGCATCAGAGGAATCTACATCTCTTTTATCCTCAGTCAGGATCTACATCCCCAAGCAAAAATCAAAGATCCCCAGCAGAACGTTCCTATCTTCTTCAAGATGGATACCACAACATCTACATTCATACATTACTCATAAAAGTCATAACATGTGCATATATCATTCACGAGCATTATCACACACTCGCATGCATCATAATCTTCATAGAACTCACCATATCCTTTCAAGTTAAATTTCCCCGAATGGTGAAAGTTATTTTCCATGCAGAAGGTCAAGGATTAATTCCCGAAACAAGACGGGAAAACTATCTTAACGACCAGACGAGTTTACCAACATACATCAGGATACAAATTAATACCCGAAACAAGACGGGAAAGCTATCTACAACCTGACAAATACTCATTTCAGATACAGCCAAGACAAAGAATGTTGCATATATGGTTAAAAAATCAATGCATACCGGTAATCTCATTCAAAGAGGAGCATATAGTCTAACGTACAACTCACTCCCCAGCATCATCTTCTCCAAATGGCATCGATAAGCCCATTCCAGCGCATCATCAACTGACGATCTCATTCCATACACCAACGAGTGCAAATTTTCAGGTGTACTCGAGTGTTCAATCATCTTCTACCTTCAGGTCACGAAAGGCAAGCATACCAATCTAACCCTTCAGGTACAAGAAGATTGAACAGGGGAAATTGTTATACCCCCAAAATTTTCCCTCCTATTTCTCAAGACACTCCACATCTCTATACTCAAGAACTTCTCAAGGGTTGACCAGATGAACCCTCTCCTAAGCAATCAACCCACAACTAGGGTTTTGATTCTCTCACGTAAAGATGAGTTATAATACCTAAAGTGGTCATCATATATCCTCATATGTCTCAAGGGATTATTATGTCAAGTTTCAAGTCTCACAACTCAAGTTTGCTCAGTCAATTGCTCAGATGGTTTAAAATCAGTTGTATTGGACAAAAAGTCAAATGTGGTCAACATACAGTCAAACTTCCTTATTTTTGGTCAACATAAATATTTTGAAGTCACATTCATCATTTGATCAAGGGTTGATCATGATTCATCAAGAAAACTCAAGATTTGATCAAAAGTCAAAGTTTCCAAATTAGGGTTTTTTGGACAAAAGTCAATAGAACTTTGACCAGGCATAATTTTTACATACTTTATTAGAAAATTTTCCACCAAATTTCATTTTAAAGAGAATTCAATTATCTACAACTTCATGTCTCACAAGATTTGGCCAAAAATGCTTCATTTGAGAGTTATGGATCAAGACATTATAGGTCCTTCTAAAAGTCAAAAAAGTCATCTTTTTGCAAAGAAGTGTACATGGGCATGGAAACTTCAATGAATATGAAACCAAAAGGAGTGTTTAGATGATATCTTGATATTTCTAAAAATTCCAAGAACACATCAAAATGTTGAATATTGAGCAAGATACAACTTGTGAAAAGTTTGGCATTTTTGAGGAAGTGCATGAAGAGAAATACTTAGCAAAATCAAATTTCTTCTGAATGGGCCTAAGTTTTTGTGATCCAAACTTATTCCTAACATTATCAAGAGCCTCTAAGCCCATTGGTGCATGCCATGATTTTTATTTCATTTATTTTTTATTTTATTCATTTAAATTCAAAATAAATCAAGTAAAATATCAAATAAATGATAAGAGGCGCATGGGATTTGATTTGCAATCAGAAATCAATCAAATATCATCCTTGAATTTCAAGATATTCATTTAAACATGATTGGAAGAAGATTGAAACCCAAATAGAAATATTTGATCAAATTTTCAATCAAGTTTCAATCATCATAATTGGCAAATATTTGATTGCAATTCTTGACCTAATTCCTTCTACTATATATGCACAACATATTCAGATCATAGGAGGACAAAAATTGGCAGCCAAGAACCCTAACCTAACTCAAAAAAACCGTGCCTTACAAGCAACTTGAAACCAATGTTTTGCTCTGATTCAAGTCATTCCAAGTATTCAACCATCTTCATGGTGATCCTATGATTCATTCCAGATCCTTCCAAGCAATCAAAACTGCCTGAAACGTAAAATCACCATCACGGTTGCACTTACATATTTTCAAATTCGTTTTCACATATACATGCATTTATAACATGAGTTGATCATATATTTGTGTTCCTAATGTTGTTTCGATGCTTTCTGCATGGTTTGATTTGAGTTTGAGCACAAGTACAAGAATCCACCATTGCTAGGGTTCCAAGCTTCGATTTAGGGCTTTATGAATCAGGCAAAATTGGACCAGTCCATGGGAACCATCGTGTTTAGAGGATCAATTCCAATTTATCCATGGTCTCGCATCTCATTTATCATTCATATTTTTCAAGTTTTGATTTTTGCAGGGATATAGCTACGAACCAGTGTCGTCGATATAGGTTTACCCATGGAAAAGCCGTGGGTAATGTCCGTGGGAAATTCAAATCGGGGAGGAAGCCCCAACGAGCGCGTTTTTTTAACTTAGATTTTAAATTTTCGTATTTAATATATTAATCTTGTTTCATTTACTTACAAACCAAGCAGCTAGCTCAGTTGGCAAGGGAGGCGCGCGTTTGACCTTGGGGGCAAGGGTTCGATCCCTGGCTACCCCATGTATTTTTTCACTTTGCAAAACTAACCTTTTTTCTATATTCTTATTTATTTTCAATTTTTCTTTTCAATTTCTTTTTCTATTAAAATATTTTTCTAAAATACATAAAAAAACCACACAAATATTTTTCCTTCTAGATTTAGGTTTGAAAAATACTTATTTTACTTTTGACACCAAAAAATTATTTTTTTCCTTTTATTTTAATTAATTATTTAATTAGCTATAAAATTAAACTTTAATTATTTTTCTCTATTAAAATCAATCCAAAAAATTCCAAAAAAAATGTTTTCTTTCTTGTAATTAGGTTTACTAACCCTAAAAACATTTTTTACTAATCTCCAAAACATTTTCACTAACATTTTTCTTATTTTTCTAATTATTTATTTACACTTCATATTTAAATTCTAGAAAACGATGTATAGGTTGCAAGGTTTATTCTGTAATAGCGTAGATTTAAACTTTCTGCCTTTACTTTTCGCACCTATATTATGTAACTGCCCCAAAGCCATGTAATAGCGTAGGACATTTACTTTTCGCATTTACTTTTCGCATTTACTTTTCGCACTTTACATTCCGCACTTTACTTTTCTGTACATATTAACTGCTTAATTGTATAGTAACTAGGGTTTGTATGGTAAGATAAAAAACAATCTTAGATAACCCTAATTCAAGATTAATATATCTGAATTGAACACACCTTTCACACTTGCACCCCCTTAGGGTATCCTCTCTTGCTGCCTTTCAAATACAATGGTCATGACCCTCGGACGTAGGGATACCATTAGCAAAGACGCTTACGAATAACATCATCATAGTCCCTTTGATATAAAGATCATAGTCCCTCGATGACCCTCGATGTTGCCTACGAATACATGATCTCGTCCCTCGATTGTTGCCTACGAATAAGTGATGACCGTCCCTACGAAATTGCTAAGGTATCCTTAAATGTTGCCTTTTATGACTATACGATGACCCTTCGATTATCCCTTCACATCCAACAGATAAAGTTACCTGCCAACTAATGGTATGGATAGCCTTATTCTAAAGGAGAAGGAAAAATAACATGGAAACGACCATTATGAGTAGGTAAATAAGACTCTATTGTTTGCTCCAATCAAATACTTTTCACACCTCACACTTTTCAAACACTTTGTATGCATTCCAGCGAGAATCATTACAAAGTTAAACATTTTCCAAACAAAAATTTCCGAACACTTCGTATACATTCCAACAAGAATCATTACGAAGTCAAAGCGAAATGTCTTTTCAAAATACTTTTCAAACCGCACAAACACAGAAAGCAACTTTTTCAAAAGTGAGCTAAGCAACTAAGAGCCCGTATATAACCACGGATGGAAAGGGTGCTAATACCTTCCCTTTTCATAATTGCCTCCTGTACTCAGAATCTAACGAAGGTCTTTTCCTATTCTTTTCACCTTCACATTATTGGATAAAAGAAAAGTCGGTGGCGACTCTTGCTATCTGCAACATTTGCGATAGAATGCAAAACAAACAAGTGAGTTCTCCCACCGTGTTACAGTACATCACCGTACTTTTCTTACCATCTAGTGACACCACATAGGCAATGTCACTAGGCTTTCACCTGGTGGGCGTGTACGTTCGAGATGGCATTTTTGCACTCGTGTGGTTGGTGCCTGTCTCACTTGTGTTGGACGGAGGCGAGATCGTGACTTCACTTAGGCAACATCATGGTTGACATCGTCGCGGATGAGCTCTATTTAGGACAAGCCCGTTGTCTAGCAGTTTGCTTGTGCAAGTCTCTTGACGATGAGGTACACGAGGACTCACCGAGGGTGTAATTTTGAAAGCCTGGACAGATAGATATAACTCCTAGATTCCTCACATATGGATGTGGGTTTACATATTGTGTTTGATGCTTTTGTGTTATCACTACATTGGGTAGTCATGGGACTTCCAATTGTGGCATTACCCATGTTTGTATTTCTACTCGATTGTGAGATTTAACTCCAGATTCTAGGTGAATCTGTTCTTGATGCATGCTCCTTGTAGAACCGAGCGAACTCCTAAGATAGGGAGGCTCACTGAGATTTAGTAATCTCACCCCATTCCAATAATATTTTTTTCAGGTTCTTCGAGGCAGGACAACGACAAGGGTAAGATGGCTTAGTCTTGCTGTGGTGCTTCGTTGGCGAAGATATTTTTTTATTGTATCTTTCCGCTTTTTACTCTTTTAGATGATCAATCAGTATTATTTTATCTGACTTGTATCTTGCCATAACAGTTTCGTCTTTTGTTGTAATCTCTCTCTCTCTCTCTCTCTCTCTCTCTCTATATATATATATATATATATATATATATATATATATATATATATATATATATATATATATATATATATATATATATATATATATATTAGTCTTATATCCGCTATTTTGTTTTTTTACTTATATCAACGATCATATCAATAAGATATCGAATCAACTATTCTTATAGACTAATTCTATTAATGAATTTATCATCGGGTTTTTGGTCAAGAATGAATTATTATTTTGAAATGTCAAAAGTTTATCCTTTGCAATCCTATCCCATCCCCCATCGGATGAAATAGGATGAATTGAGACATTCTTTTGTAAATACATGATTATTTTGACTATATTGACTATTTCTTTCTTTTCCAATTTCCTCCAAAGGACAAAAGAAACTTCTTCTTCTTTCTTAAATAATTTAAGATCTTGAGCGGACTTCTCAGTAGGATTCAAATCCAAATGAACTTTTGACCATCTTTCTGAGAAAAAAGAGCGATCAGAGATATTTTTTCTTTTGGACCAGACAGGAGAGGAGCAATAAACCTATTGATATTGAATGAATCTTTTGAGTCTTCCAATCTATCATTTCTGGATCCAATGGAATTGATTTGTATAGGAAGAAGCCCTGTCAAATAAATATTTTTTTGATCATCCTTCGATTGTTAATACGACATAGAAGGATGGCTACTATAAAAGCACTATATTCATGATCGTTAAATATCGATTTCTTTTTCTTGTTAAACCCCTCAGAGTGGTCTGAAACTAAGATACCCCAAATTCGGGAGTCTAAGTTTTTTTATCAAACTCTCTTGATGGAGAAAAAGGTGAATGACATATATCGCTGAACTGAATTGCATCCAAGAATCTAAGAAATCAACATAATTCTTGTTCTCTCTAAAAATTTCTCTCAATTCGAAAATCCAAATGTCTAATGGATTGTTTTTCATATGATAGATACCTCTAAATGATTGATTACAAATCTCTATGATTCATATTCTCTATAAAGGACTAGAAATTCCTTGCTTACGTATTATTAGAAAGTGCATTTACATGATTACGACAGTAAGAAGAGGTATGTAAACTATAAAAACGAGTCAACATAGATTGTCCCACACTAGTACTGCCGCGCAAAAACTCTACCACCGAGGATACTATTACATGAATTGCCTTAGGTACACCCGTTACAATTTTGACTGCCCAATCACCGATTTGGTCCCAAGGTAAAGAATAACCAGTTACACCAAGGATGCAACCAATACTCCCAAAACTACACCTATAAACCGAAGTCAATTCGCGAGGTTTTTTAAAACCACTAGTGTGATACACACGAAATACATGCAAGATCATCATTAAGACCATCATGCTTGCTGACCATCGATGAACTGATCAGATTAACCAACCAAAGTTAGCCTCATTCATTATATATTGAACAAAAGCAAAAGCCTCCGTAACAGTTGGACGATAATAAAAAGTCATAGCGAAACTCGTCGCTACTTGGACTAAAAACAAGTTAATTCCTCCTAAATAATAAAATATATTGACATGAGGAGGGACACATTTACTAGTTATATCATCGTCAATCGCTTGAATCTCAAGACGTTCTTCGAGCCAATCATAGACTTGATTGAGATAGGTAAACCAAGGGACCCCTGAGAGCCGTATATGAGAATTTCATCTCGTACGGCTCAAACAAAAATACTAGGTATTTTGAAAATCGATACGTGTAATAAAAAATCTTAAACTTTTTCACTTAATCCTATTATTCCAGTCTTTTTTGAAGATAAAAAAATAGAAATCGAAAAGCTACTCTTAGTGTTTATAATGTCAAAATTTCAAGTCGGCTTACTCGTCTTTTCTCTTGATCCTTACCGGCCTCTTGAATATTCTATTATTTATTTCATTTTTTTGTATTGTGTATGTAATAAGATTTTACTGTTGTTTTATTATTATTATTATTGATAAGAATTTTCTTGTTCAGACCGTGTATAATCAATTTGAAAACTTGAGATTCATACAAGAACCATGATGATTTCTCCAAAAAAAACCTTTCATCGAAGTCCACAAATTCCCTAAGCAAGAACTGTTGGATCATCATTTATTCAATTAATATATAGAATTAAAAAAATACAAAAAGAAATGATAAGCGGCGACAGTTTCAAAGAATAAAATTCCATTTATTTTTTGGAATAAATTCTTATAATTCTTTCATTTTCTTTTGTTCAGATGCAAGGTCTAAATAGAAATATGAAGTATGAATCATAGTTCTAACACTTTAGAATCTATTTATTTTCTATATTCCGTGCTCCAGATACTAGAATAAATATCTGACTGGGTAAAGTCATCTATTAAGATAAGATGTTGTATCTATTTTCTTATTGAGACTATATATAGCATGTTTGGTTTGCCGGCAAAAAATGATAAATCACGGCGAAGAATCACGGTAGCATAGCTATGTTTTGCAGCTTTTGGTTTTCACGGTAGATTCCTATCCAAATATGCGGTGGAGATTGTGAAAAGCTAATTCAAACACACCTATAGTCTTAGCTGATTTAGTACTGGAGATCAAATTAACACTTTTGATTAGATTTAGACTGTTATCCCATTCATTTAGTCTCATTCTCAGAAGAATAGTATCACGCTATATATATATATATATATATATATATATATATATATATATATATATATATATATATATATATATATATATATATATATATATATATATATATATATATATATATATATATATATATATATATATATATATATAAAATAGTTTATATGTTTTTAAGAAAAATCATACTTCTAAAGAAAAAGAAACTTATTCTACCAAGATTGTTTTTTATCAATAAAATATATTTCAATTTTCTATTTATATTATCTTAAAAAATATTGTATTTTAAATAAAAAATATTTCTTATGAATATTTTTCTCGAGTTTGGATTTATACATTTTTCTTGTGTTTGGATTCATATTTTTTTTAATATTTTTATTTTAATTTTCTTTAAATATATAAAAATATAATAATCTGTAGATTAACATACATTTTAGTATGATTATCCGTACGTTCAAATGATACTGATGTGTTACTTGTGCGCTCACACGGTACTAGTATGTTAACCGTGCAACACACGGATATTAATATATAAAAACTGTAAAAAGTTTATTTTGTAATTGTTCGTATGAATGCTGCAACATAAATAAAAAGTAAAACTGTTGAAAATTGTATAAAATTGTCAGTCAAAATATGTAAATGAATTATAATTGTCAAGATTAGATAACAAAATTTACAGCAGTCAATAGAAGTTTTGATTAATGTAGTTTATAAAGATTCATTTTGTATTGAAAATTAAAGGAAATTTGAATTGAATGTCTGCATAGAAATATAAGAATTCGAAAAGTTGGAATTGTTGTATCAAGAAAATAGTTATTTGAGGAACTTATTAATAAGACAATAAATGGAAAATTAAAAAATCAATATATATAAATAGTGTACACTAATTAAGGATAAGAAAAAAAAGGGAAATTGATAGTAAAAATATGTAATGCGATACAAAAACCACCGTTTAAAATTCATTAATTTTGCACATAAGGTGTATTTTACTTATACGCCAATATTGCACGTTTTATACTTTTACATCAACAACTATTTTATATCCTACAATCACTAACCAGTTTTTTATTATAGTTAACTTTTTATTACTTCTTACTATCCCAACCATGCAACACAGATTTGGTTCATGACAGTCTTGGAATTGCCGCCACCAAAATGATAAGGGTTTCATTAAGCAACATCAATTAATCAAGTCTAAAGAGCTCTTGTTTGATATAAACTTTTATCTTCAATTTTATTTATTTGGCTGTTATTTAGGAGAATTGTTGGAGTTGGAGTGACACATATTGAGGATTTTGAACCAATTACTAAATTTGATAAACGGCCAACCTGTGAAAAGCAGGCAATTGATTTTGCTAAGATGCTTCTGAAAGAAAAAAGAAAATTTGAGGCCATTTCTGCAAATTGATGAATATTGGCGTTTGAAAAAGACAAAGCTTTATATGGTACACATTTTATGGTACACTTTTACAAACACTGCCAATGAGCTAAAGCTTTATATTTTTCATTTGGTATGCATTATCACAGAAAACAAACAGTTTGTCTATTGAAGTGTTGTCTATTGCATATCACAGAAAACAAAATATCTTCCAAGACTCATTTATCTTGCAATGTCTTCACCCGTAGAGAACTGTAACTCCATGAAGGCCTTTGATTACTTTTCCAATAATTTTTCCTGTGAAACTGAAAATAATTCAAAGAATCAACAAAATGAAACAAAACAATAACAAATATACCAATTAGAAAAAAAATCAATTTTTTCATGAGTAAATAACAAATTCCCAAAAAAAACAGTAAAAAGAAGATGTCATTAAATCCATCACAATTTCTTCTCAGAAATCGATTAGAGCACCATAATCGTTACAATATAGGAAGAAGCTCTACAACTTACGCAAAAGATGTGGTTGCAATCAAAGGCTAAATGCATGTTTATTTATAGAGGAAAGAAGAAAGGTTATCGGTTGGAAGAAGAAAGGAAAAACAAGCCTTGATAATGACAGAAGTTTGGGTATCCAAAGCAAGCCTCGGTAATGACAATATATCAATGAATTCTTTCGGAACCTTAAAATGCAGAACTGATACTATTGTAATTGAACCGAATACAAAAATGTATCTTTTGACTATATTATTAGTGGAAAATAAAAGCTAAATTTTGATTGGACCAAAGACAAAAAGGTATTGAACATCTTCTCGTCTTATATGGTAGATTTGAAATAATAAGAATATATGTAGTTGATTTAAAATGTAAAGAATAACACTATTTGAAATCTTTTTCTTTTATTATCATTATATATAAATAGATTTCACTGACTTTAAATAGTATTTTCCTTTATTATTATTATTATTATTATTATTATTATTATTATTATTATTATTATTATTATTATTATTATTATTATTATTATTATTATCTTTTTCTTTTATTCTAATAATATTATTTCATTTGTTGGAGTATACAAAATATATTATAAATTGAAATACAATCCATCTTCAACTGTTATACTCAGTCACTTTGCTCAACATCTTTGATAAACCAAAATTTGAGGAATATATCTTTGATAAATCAAAATTTAAGGAATAAAGGTTCGACACTTTCACTTTCCTAAATTTATTATGTATGGAATTTTTTATAAAAATTAAAAGAGAAATTCAATCAAATGGCACTATTAAACAAAATTCAGTTTATATAACACATTATGAGAGATTATTTGATTGAGTTTCTTACAACTATGTTGAATAGTCTCTCATAATATTTATGGAGATTGGATTTTGTTGAATAGTCATCATCAAGTATACTATTTGATTAAATTTTTTGTTAAATCTTGTGTTGAGAATCTGTTGCAAAATATGAATGAGAAGAAGATGAAAACGGTACGATAATTAAACATATCGACCAATAGCAGAAGTCACAACCACTACATCACATAACCATTTATGATATAAATGATCCATAAAACAATTAAGTCATTATTATTTATTACTTGAATATTTTGGAAATTTCTTCAACAATCCCTCACCATTTTTAAAATACATCTAAATTCATTATTCAGAAAATTTCATGGTTTTAGATAAAGGTATCTTACGATTTATATTATTACTTAGTAAGTTAGGTTTGCACTCATCTCCGAATAGATTGGTAGACAAGCTTTGAACCAATTAATCATTAGAACAAGCGAGCATAACTCACTCATGAAATCTCGGTACCATTGATCGAATTATTAATATGACATACTTAATAAGGCCTTGTGTACTATATCCCTTTCATGAGAACTTAAAAAGTCAAGCCCTTGAACTCTATGAAGCGACACCACTTCATTCTCATATATGTAAACTATATCAAAAATGCACCCATAAGTATGCATTCCAGCAAACATATGTTATATGTCTATTAAGAGGAAAACTTTATCCTAGCATATTTATTCTTATGGTCCAAGTACTTTTATCATTCGGATGCATTTATTGTCAAGTACTTCAATGACTCTAATAGTATATTTTTATCATTTAACTCAAGACCTAACATTAATCAAATGTGATTTGAGTTTGTTGTATAAATTGAAACATCAATGAAACTCTATCACATCTTCTAATAATCATAGATATTAATCCTGCAAAATAATAAAAGGTTAAATAAACCTGAGGCGTGTGAGTACACTTTCCTTATGGATTTATCCGCCCCATAAGCACAAATCCCCCAGGATTCAACAGTTTCTTCCCAGATTCTCAATGAGACTTTGAGGCATCAGAGCAACAAGAAATCATCTTTAAGATGACTGAAAGATGCAACCAGAAACAACTTAAGTGAATAAGAAACAAAAGACCAAGAGAATTTGTTTCTTTTCTTAGTTTTTCTTATAAGAGTAGAGGATTTATATATAGGACACATGGATATGAGTCAAGAATTTAACTAAGTAAGTCAAACGGTTAGAAATCATGAATAATAACCGTTGTTAATAATAATAACAATAATTAATATTAAAAAATATTTTCTCATAATTATCAAAATTGTTTAAGCTTTTGAAATATAATCATAATTTGCAACAATCCCCCACATATTTCAAAAGTTTAAAAGAAAAGTAAAAAGGAATTTCCTAAATTAACATCGTAAATGTGATGCATCAAACTAGTGTAGCAAGCTATATGAACCAAATTCACTTAGCGTATGTTAGAGGTATACCACTCACATCACACTCCAACAATTCTTGTTGTTGACGTTGTGGTGCGCTAATAGGCCATGCACGTGCCTGGTTATTTCGTGAGTGCTCTAGAGATTTCGCCAAGATCTCATGCAAGCGGCCTCACTCGACACTCATATAGGTGATTTCATCAAGTATATGCTGCAAATCATACACTACCAATAAAGGATATGAAAATCATTAAAAGCTAAATAAGCTCATCCTCTCAGTAATGCAGCGTCTAGCACTTTCTCAGGTACACCATAGAAAAAGGACGCGGACAAAAATTAAATAAATAATCGTTGGTGCTAACAGAACTAACAAGTGACTTGTTCTTACCCATATGAACTTTTTCATGGGATCTTCAATCACAAAGTGTAACATCCCAATAATTATACTAATAGGTGAGGTTGTGTATAATTATAATTGAAAAATTATTAAGAGAAATATATAGTTTAGTTGAAATCAAAAGAGATTGGTTAAGAATGGAGCAAATGACAAACTTGTAATATCAACATAGTTGGAGGACATAATGAGCAACGAACATAATTTGCATGGAATATTAAGGAAGTAGGTAGTGGAGGATGACACAAATCATATTTTTATGATGAATAAAAGAAAGACAGAAGGAAAGAAAGCCATCTTCACCATGTTCATCCTCCATTTTCGTACTCCAAGAGCAGCTTCCACTAATCAGGCCATAACTTTCTGTTTGTAGCTCTAATTCAGGTAATTCCAAACTTTTTGGAAAGCTTACGAGATTTTCTTTGATCTGTTATATTTAATCGTCTTCATATCTTATGTATTGTAGGATAAAAATGTGTTTGAAGATTGGAGATTCTTGCTAGAAATTGGAGAAAAATAGCTACGAATTTGGTGATGGTGGAGGTAAACTTTGACTATGATGTGAGTTATATTTCTGCATGGATGTTGTGTTAACCTCCTAAGATGCAAGGTGAGTCTCTAGTTAGATACCTTGGGAAAATAAATTGGATTTTTGTGAAAATTGGGGATTTTGGGTTTTGTGAGTAATTGTTGATGCATGTTGGTATTTAATGATAAATTGCATGCTCTATTATTGTTTTTCTTATTGGGACATCATGGGTATCCTGTTGGAAATGATTGAATGGGATTTTGGGACTCCATTGCAATTCTGTTCCAGAACTGAGTTCTGCAGAAATCGTAGACTGCGCTCAGCGCGGTATTGGGGCTTATCGCACTTTCTGGTTTTCTAAAAAAATGCAGAAAATATAGGTCATGCTTAGTGCGATGACTGGGCTTAGCGCGTGTTAGGGACCAAATAGTATTAATTTTCATATATTTTTATTGGTCCCTTTAACCAAATTTCATTAAATTTCCATACGTTTATTCACACAATTTCGTAAATATGCAATTATTATTATTTTTAATTATATTTGAATAGATATTTCACTTTGTTTGTTAGTTATGTGGAAAATTAGGGACAAGAGTTGATTGGATGCATGAACAAGTAAAGAGTTAAGCAACCAAGTCAAGACAAAAGCAAGGCAAGACAAAAACAAGGCAAATGAGTATTAATTGACTCAGTTCACGCCGCGTCCACCTGTTGGCGCCACGAACTATGTTTATTTCAAAGAAGTCAAAATCTAACCAGTTCGCGCCGCGTTCCTTGTTGGCGCCGCGAACAGTGCGGAGTCAGCCACCCTGTTTTAAAATAATTAAATCTGTCTTGGGGCCAACTTTATTAGGGTAGCGTGTAGACACCTTTTTAGTCACTTTTGGGGCTAAGGGAAGGAGCGGTTGCATGATGAAAAAATAAATCATTACAATCATTACACTTTTGGGGGGAGAGAAAAGTTAGAAAAAGGATTTTTTTGGGAGATCATTCATTCATTGTGAAAGAACGTAATATTGGAAGAATAATAACTTTCTATCTATCTCTTGTTATCAATAATGGAGATGAGGAACTAAACCCCACTTTTATCAAGATTGGAGGTAGTATTTATTCCTAAATCATGTATTCCTTCTAAACTCTTGTATGTAAAAAAATTGATTTGAATATAGAGTGAATCTTTTATCTTATATTGAATATTTTGATTTGAATTGTTGTTGAGAAAGATGATTCAAATTATGTCCTAAAGTATTCTCTCAAGTAATATATGAATTGTAGAAATAAATTTACATATTACTTTTCTTTTGTATCAACAACTAAGGATTTTTAGATTAATAATTAGACGGAGAAATCGTCTAAAGATTAATATAATGAATTTCACAATCTCATTTATAAATAAATGTTATTGAGAGGATACTAGATTATGTTCAACACTCTTGAATTCACATACTTGTTTTAAGGAAATATATGACATTGGAATAGTGAACCTCAATCTTGACAAACCCTTTTTAATTGATAAAAACCACATTTTACTATTTTAGTCTTATTTCAAAATTGAAAGATGATTTTCCAAAAATAAACCACTTTGTTAATTTGTAAACTTAAAATGATAGTAAATATAGAACGACGGTAATATCACCCAATCTCTGTAGATACGATATAAAAATATTTGTCGGAAAAATACTTTTCAACAGCGCGCCCTATAGCTTTTTGAAAAATAAATAAAATCTCAGGTCACACTCAGCGCAACCAAGGCTGGGCTAAGCGCGAAATGTTCTGTCCAGCGTCCCTTTTCTTGGGTCAGGGGAAGTGATCTTGGACCATAGTCTTCTTCAATGGCTTCCTTATTCCTAGAAAACTCTAGTGAACATAAGATAAGGAGAAAAATCAGAATCTTAACGAGTTTTCCCACTTCGACCGATTTTCGGTAATGATGCTTAAATATCTCATATTAGGTACGTAACCTTAGATTGGTTAATGAAATTCCAATCTAGTGCGTGGATACTTTTCCCACTTCAGTTGATTAAAACTCGTTTATGGTTGGAGATGTTGGCTATCCGAATTATCCGTGACATGTACACATGATAAATGACTATTATACTCTTGTGTTTTGAATATGATTCAATGAGTCTTTGGCATGAGTGATGCTTGTGAATTTTGTTTCTCGTCGTTCCAATAGGACGTTCGGATGATTGGTTTGTGTGAACCTGAATTGGTTGGATATGCACGAATCGGAGTAGAATCGTACTACTAGGATAGTAAATCCTGTTTACCCACTAGGTGGATGCCCATTGGTAGCCCGTGTGGCAGTTTATGATATATATTCATACCATGGATGTTTGACTTTTATGCCTGTTTTATATACGTGTGTTATCCGTATATTTGTGTTACCTGAGCTACCATGGCGGTGGAAACAAAATTGGGGTCTTTATGGTGTTCCCACTTGGTAACTCACTTGCGTGCTTGGTATTGGTAAGTGTGTGATGCCATGTAGGCAAAGTCACAAGGATTACTTGTCATCTAGTAGCATCAAGTAGACAATGTTACTAGGCTTTCGCCCGATGAGCATGTACGTCAAGAAAGCGTATTGCAATTACCGTAACACACCAGCGTATAAATATGGATGCCATTACAATGTGCTCTTGAGGGTCTTTCATGGAGTTTTCCTTATTTTTCGTAACACATTGGCGTGCTTGGTGATTGAGTTGTGACGCTGCTTAGGAAATGTCATGAAGGAAACTCATCTCAGATGAAATTCCATATAGGAATGATCTGATTCTATCGAGTGGTGTGCTTTTTCAAGTCTCTTGACATATATGCATACGAGTACTCAACGAGGGTATGCGGATGAGGTAGCCTAGTTAGATGGGTATAACTCATTGATTCCTCACATATAGATGTGGGTTTGCATATTGTGTATTATGTTATTGGTGTGTTGTTATCCCATTGGTTAGTCATGGGACTTCCATTGGTGTTGCTACCCCTTGTTTGTATTTGCTCATAGCCGTGAGGCAATAACCCGAATTCTAGGTGAATTCGTATTGATGCATGTACTCGTTAGAACTGAGCGAACCCCCTAACATAGGGAGGCTCACTGAGATTTAGTAATTTCACCCCATTCTAATTATTTTTTCCAGGTTCCTCGAGGCAGGATCGTGGCAAGGGTAAGATGGCTTAGCTTGTGACGATGTTTCTCGGTGATAATCTTTATCTTATTTATCTTTCCACTTATGTACCTGGATGATGTATTAGTAACTTCATATTTGTATTATTTTGGCCATGACTATTTCGGCGAAAGTTTGCAATTATACTAATATGCTCCTTCATTTTCTGTTGCTTATGTATGAATTCGGTTACCATTTATTGTCATACACATATTATCCTAGACAATGATATGTGGGGTGTTACACAAAGGTTGGGTACGCCAAAAATGAGTTTTGCCAGCACTACATAGAAAGCGCTTTTAGCAAAAAGCGCTGTTGTAGGCTGGAAAAAAATACTCTTAAAAAAAGCACTCTCAAAGGATACCTTTAGAAAGCGCTTTTAAAAACGCTGCTAAAGGCCGTACGGATACCCCATCTAAGAAAGCGCTTTTTCAAAAGCGCTGCTAAATGGTTACCTTAGAAAGCGCTTTTGAAAAGTGCTACTAAAGGTTAACCTACGAAAGCGCTTTTGAAAAGCGCTGCCATAGGCCTAAAATTGGGGAACGTAAAGAAAGCGTTTTTTGGCAAAAAGCGCTACTATTCCAGCACCTAAGAAAGCGATTTTCAAAAGCACTTTCATAAGGTTATTAAAAAAAATAAAAATAAGAAAAACGTGAAACCCTATTCATCTTCTGTATTTTCCCTAAGCCACAAATTTCCTCTCTTCCGCTAATTTCCTCCCTTTCACGAATCCATCTTTTTTCTCTCCACCATTTGCCGCCGTCCCCTTTCACGAATCCTCCCTATTCCATCGTTCGCCGCCATCTCTGGTCCGTCAACGGCTTCAGCAAAACAAAACGTCTCCAGAAGTTACTTGTTTCTGCTCATCATCTTCAAGAATTAAGGTGGTTGATAGCTTTTCAGCCTTGATTCTGAACTAAGGTTTGTTTTTGCTTTCATCTTCTCCGATTCTGCTAACACTGAGTTGGTCATTATGCATATTCCTTGCTTTCTCGAATGTATTTCTTGAATAACATTTTAGTGTGTCACTAGAAATTGGAAATCTGACAGTGTGAGTATTTTGTAGATGTTGGTTTTGTATGTTGTATTAATGTATTATTTTGTTAGATAACAACAATCATAGTTTAGGAAGTGTTTATTGGAACTCTTGATAACAACAATCATATTTTGATTTGCATTTGTCTCTTAGTTTCCTGTATGTGATTTGATGAATGGTGGTGGTGATAATCGAAAAAACAATTGTGTTTAGGAAGTGTTGAATGATTTAGCACAATGTAGTTTGATTAAGTGATGAAAAAGATAGAATATTTGTTTTTCCAATGGAAAGACAAACTTATTTACAGAATCTATCTTTATATACGAAACATTATTAAATTTTTAGAAATGTTAGGATATAGAAATTTGTGCTAAACTATGTTAATTTGTGTCACATTGAGTATCAGATGTGTTGGAATAGTGTCAGAAGTTATTCTGTTTGGGTATGTTGAAGTTATTGATTTGTTTGGTTCAGATTTGAATGTTGAATTTCGAATTGGGCATGCTATTTGTTTTAGGTTGTGATTATTTATGATTATTCGAGTTGAATATGTGAAGTTATTATGGTAGTGTAAAGTTTGAGTGAAAACTTTGTTGATAACATGTTATTTGAATCGATTAATTAATATCATGTGGAGGTTCCATGTTAATTAGCGATAGAGTTTTTTGTTGATGTTAAGCGTTGGTTTGTAATAAATGGGCAAGATTTTATTACATGTTAAGTTGTGGGAGTTTTGTTGCGACTCCATGTTAATCGTGCTAATTGGTGCATTTTTGAGATTGTTTGTAATAATGTGGTTTTCTTTTAGTCATGAAGATTGAGCTAATTTGAATGGATTTCTGTTGATATTTTAGTGCATTTGAGTTTAATTTCAAAATGATGTAAGTATGGGTGAATGCCAACGAGATTATGAGAGTGTCTCGCCCAAACTAACATATTGAATTTTCTATATATAGGGTTACTTGTGAAGTGTGAAAGTCTGATCGTTTACAAGAATCTGACACTGTGTGGGTCTAGAAGTTGCTTATTTCTCTACAGGTAATTAGTTGTTCTCTCTCGCCATTGTAATTAGTTGTGCTTTAAATTAATTGCTATGATGGATCGTTTCCACTGAAATTAGTTGCTTACTTCTCTACTTGTGAATGAATTGTAATTAGTGGTTGAGTCGGTTTTTATTGTATGAAATTTTTTATAATATAAGTTTTCTTTCATTTGAATTAGCAGCATTTCTCGGCCTAGTTTGACGTACGACGCTTATTCTCTGCGTTTCCTTGAGTTCGGTAAATCCGAGGTAAATTTCTTCCTCAAGTTATTGGTACTGTGATGAATTTGTCTGAAATTACGTGAATATGTTGTGATTTTTTTCTCCGAATCTATTCCGTGTATACTTTGCGTTTTGACAGAAACACATTATACCGTTTTGTTCCCTAATTACTTGTTTTTGTTTAGCTTATTTAGTAAAACCATGGATAAGTTTGGTTTTAAGGGTACTTTAGTATTTCCTAGTTTGTACTGTTTATCTTAGTCATTAAGTTTACCTTTTAGGGCATATGTGGAAATTTACTTTGTGTATAAATAGACTAGTGGTAGATGTCATTTATAACAACAATCCTTATTTATTTCTCCTTGGTGTAGCCGTCATTCTCTCATTATTCTCTCATTATTCATATCATATTTGATTCTTGTAAACCAAAAAATTGGTATCTAGAGCTTCGGTTAGAAACACAGGGAAACACAAGTGAACGTGAGTTTGTGTTGTGTGATTGATTTTGTTTTTGGGTTCACATTGAATCATTGAACACAATTGTAACAAAATCACATTTTCTAATTTTGTGGGTTGGGAAACACTGTGTGAGTGAAGATCTGAGTGTACTGTACAAGATAGAAGATGAACGGAAACAACAATATGAGTACCAGACTTCCAGTTTTTGATGGCAAGAACTGGAACAGATGGATGATTCAGATGCGCATGTTATTTGAGGATTAAGATATTCTAGAGCTTGTTACTGATGGGTATATTCAGGTTGCAGAAGATGCAACAGAAGAAGAGAGAGAGAGGCGTAGAGAAGCAAGAGGAAGAAAGATCAGAAGGCTTTGTTCTTCATCCATCAGTGTGTGGATGTGAACATGTTTGAGAAAATTGCTGATTCGATAACGTCAAAGGAGGCGTGGGACACAATGGTCAGATGTTACGGTGGTGACGCATCAGTGAAGAAGGTGAAGCTTCATTCCCTAAGAAAGAAATATGACAATCTCAACATGAAGAACAGTGAAAAGGTTTCAGAGTATATCTCTAGAGTGATTCTAATCACTAATGAGATGAAGGCTTGTGGAGAAACTCTTTTTGAACAAGTAATCATAGAGAAGGTATTGAGGTCACTTACTCCTCAATTTGATTACATTATTGTAGCAATAAAATATTCTAAAGATCTGGAAACCATGAGAATAGAAGAGCTGCAAAGTAGTCTAGAGGCGCAAGAGTTGCGTCTGACTGAAAGAACTTATGAGAGGGAAGTTGTGCAGGCTCTGAAGGCTTCTTTTGTCAAGAAGGACTAGAAGCTGAAAAAACATGGTAGGTATCAGAAGTCAGAAATCTTTTATGCTGATGAAAAGAGACATCAGAAGGGAAAGGAGAAGTATGACAAGAGAATGGTTCAATGTTACTGTTGTAAGCAGTTTGGTCACTTTGCTAGAGATTGTTGGTCAAACAAAGAAGAACCAAAAATAGCCAGAGGTGATTGAGATGATGAACTTGTGCTATTGATGGCTTATGAATTTGACAAGGAACCTGTGAGGTTGTCATTTTCTGATTTTGAAGGGGATGAAGATGACTCTGAATATTCTGATTCAGAAGGAGTGTTTCTTTATGAGTCATAGTCAGAAAATGACATTGAAGAGTCAGAAGTTGAAACTTCTGAACAAGAGTCAGAACTTGAAAGTTCTGAAGAAGAGTTAGAGTCAGAAGATGATGAATCCTCTGGTGACTCTAAAGATGAGTCAGATAGTAAATCTGATTCTGATCCAGATTTTGATGATGATCCAAAATCTGGTGGCGGTTATGTTTCTGGAAGAAAAAACTCTGAAGACGTAGATTCTGGAGGACAAGCTTCTGGAGATGATCATGCTTTTAATGGTAATCAGGACTCTAAAGGTGGACCTTCTGAAGGAGGAACTTTTAAAGGTAGTCCAGCCTCTAGTGGTGGTCATGATTCTGAAGGTGGAACTTCTGAAGAAAGAGCTTTTGAAGGCGATCCAACTTCTGAAGGTGGTGGTTCTGGACAAGGTCAGAAGCTAACAAAGGCGTTAGTAAAACTTCTGAAGAAAGTCCAGAAGGAGATACGGTTCAAGAATTAGAAGGAGATTTTGAACCGGTGGATATTGAAGAAGTTCGCAAGAAGAGAGTGTGGTCGAAGGCCATGAAAGGAGAACTTGAGGCTTCAGAAGGAAACAAGACTTGGAAGTTAACTGAGCTTCCAAGGGGGAAGAAAACCATCAGCGCCATATCAGTTTTCAAGGAGAAATCTTCATTTCTGAATGGAGTATTGGAAGTTGCACACTGTAGCATCCAGAAGAAACTTGCAGAAGTTCTGATGAAGGATGTCAAGACTGAACACCTTATCCGTTTGAGGGATGGAATTGGCGTTGTAGATTTTGAATAGCTGAATATAAATTAAGGGATGGTATTGAAGAGTAATTCAATATTCAGAAGTTGTTGTTAATCAGAAGTAGATACTTTTGATGTTCTGATGCTCTGATGTTGTTATTCAGAAGATGTTGTTCAATAAAAAGGTTGTTAAAGCGTTAGGTTGCTAACTATGGGTTCTTTAGCGTAGCTATTAAGTTTAGTTTTAAGGGTACTTTAGTATTTCCTAGTTTGTACTGTTTATCTTAGTCATTAAGTTTACCTTTTAGGACATATGTGACAATTTACTTTGTGTATAAATAGACTAGTGGTAGCTGTCATTTATAACAACAATCCTTGTTTCTTTCTCTTTTGTGTAGCCGTCATTCTCTCATTATTCTCTTATTATTAATCTTTGATTCTTGTACACTAACATGACATAATTTACAAGTGCACTTGCGAATTCTGTTGAAAGTTGAATTTACAAGTGCACTTGTGAATTTTGATATTATTTTAGGTATAGAAAGAAGAGTTAGGTATAGAAAGAAATTCTCAAAATATAATTACTAAACAACTTTTTATTGATGCGGATTTAAAAATAAAATTAAAAGTATAAGCTGGTTTATTAGTCTTGTTAAACAAACTATAAGTAGTTGAATTTAAATAATGAATAAAATTTTATTAGTAACAAATCATTTGAAAAAAAATGAATTTTAAATCACCACTTAAACAATTTTTAATCTCCTTTTTCCTGACAGCATGGGAATTAAGACTTAAAAACAAAAAAGGTAATATATATAAGTTGTGTTCCCAACTTTAGAGGATTTCTAACCGACAGTATCAGTATATGATTTTGTCACTGCCAATCTAAACTCAAAATTTTAAAATTTTTCAGATACGATATATTTTAGATGATAAATCATGTGCAACTGCCAATTATTAATTTATAACAACTAGTCATACTATACATGGATTATGGCTAGTCCCTCCACTTGCATTCAATCTTCTTTTTTTTTTTGTTTTTTGAACTCCATCTGTGACATATTGAATCACATTTGAAAAAAGACCGTAGCACATTACATTCTATGTCTAGGATTTTCTTACATTTCTTATATATTTTAAATCAAAATTTAAGCATTATTTTGAGTTGTTCATTGTAAGGCATCTTTTTACTAAAAGTTAAGGTAAAATATTTTTTTTTCCTTTAATATTTTGGGGTTTATTCTGATCTCTTATTTATAAAAAATTGAGATTTAAACTAAGAACATCTTGGTTGTTGCACTTCAAATTTGCCATTGGGCTACTTTGCTTCATATTAATTAAAATTTTTGTAAATACTACCTCTGTTCCTATATATAAGAGACAATTCATTTTTTAAATTCATTGAATAACCAATGTATTTGGTCAATTTATAGACTAGGTACATTGATTATTCAATGAATCTAAAATTGAATTGTCTCTTATAGGAATAATTATTGAAATTTTAAATAACACAAATTTTATTGAAGCTACCGTAACCTTAACCCCAATTGATTTCTCCATCCCAAATTAATTTTCTTATTTCATCTTCAGGTTATAGTTTTGATTTCATCTTTCATTTTGTTTTCCATTTCATTCAACCTCGTGGATGTGACCGAATTTACCATATATATTGACAAAGGAGTTGGGGATGACGGCTACTAATGAAGGGAGTTGACCGAATTTGAAGACATGGGCTTGGATTTGTTTGTCGAGGTTAAGGTCTTGGATATCGGCGACGGCTTTAGGATAACGGTAATGCAAAGTTGTTTGGGGTTATATGGTGGCGGAGGGTGCAGGAAGGTAATGGAATCCAACATAAAATCTCAAACACCACCTTTAACAATAGTAAAAATCTCAAAAGGAAAAAATAAAATTATCATACCTATTAACTTTTCCTATTGATTTTGTTATCATAGAATCACTAATTCAAATAAGTTTGGGGATTTAATCGCTTTATAGAAACAAATTAATTGATTTTGGTTCAATTAATTTTCATGGTTTCTATCAATGGGTGTTTTACGGTAATCTCAACAGGAGGAGAAAATCAAGGTCAGAAAATTGCTACTACAACTTAATATAACTTAACGATATTATCGATTTTGATTTCATGCATTTTGAATTGCTTCCTCTTTAGATTTTCGTTTTTCTAGTTTTGTTCTTCTGGATATAGAAAACATGATTACGATTTGTTGCTGTTAGGTTTAAATTGTTGAAATGAAAGAGAGTGATGTTCGGTTAGGAATCATCATGTGTTTTTAATGAATTTGTATTTGTTTAGATGTATTCTGTTTTAATTAATTTGGAATTGTACCCAATTAAAAAATAACTATTCTGAAAATAAATAATGTATAGATACAAAGTTTCTGGGAAGAAGATGAACAAGCTAAAAGCAACTTGGATTGAATATGTATTTCTTTTTGTAAATTAAATAAGAAATGTAAAGTAGTGTGGTGGTTAAGTATTAATTTGACAAGTTATGTGACTGCAGTTCAAATCTTGGTTTCAACAAAATATTTTAGAGTTTTTCTTGAAAAATTTTCAAGTCACGTGCCACGCGTACCACATCAAAGCTTGAAAATATTTTAGAGTTTTTCTTGAAAAATTTTCAAGTCACGTGCCACGCGTACCACATCAAAGCTGCGTCAGGCGCCACATCAGATAAAGTTGACGCCGTTTGAAAAAAATGGACGGAAAGGATTAACGTGGAACTTTTTACATAATTAAAGGACCACTTTGAAACTTTTTAAAGATAAGGGACCAGAATGGACCCCGAGGTATACTTAAGGGACCAAAAAGGGTATTTTGTCAAAAATCAATGTATTATTGTAAACATATTATTTTGTTGCGGAACTAGAAATAAGGATAGTTGCAATCACAATATTTCTTAAATAATAGATATCAATCTTGATGTGATGTTTTTAATTGGTGTAGGCTATATCTGATATGATGGACGTAGGGGTATCTGTATGGTTTCCTTTGTCTTTTAGAGTCTTTCCCTCTTATCTGAAAGCACTTGTCTTCAAGAATAATTGTTGTTGCATGTTCATAAATTTAAAGTATTAAAGTTTTGACTTTTCATCTATCTCCGTTACTTCAATGCTTGCCGTCGAAATGATTGGGACTCCGTCTGTCTTGAATGCAGTCAATGATGTAACCCATGCCGACATCATGACTGGAAATTCCTTAGATTGGGCGATTCTTCCAGTTGATCCTAATGAGAGGGTATGCAACTCTTTTGAGGGTTGTTCGGTTCCTTTGTACGAGTGTCCCTTTACTAGGTTGGGGATATGCATGCCTTTCTCTAATTTTGAAATGACTGTGATGAACCATCTAAAAGTTACCACCTCACATCTTCATCTTGGAGCTTGGGCTTTCAAGTTGGTGTTTCGGCTTTGTCCTGAGTACAAGTCTTGAAAACCTTCATTAGAGATCTTCTTTGACCTCATTTATAAATTATTGACAAAAACTAATATTTATAAATTATTGAACGAACTTGACCCCATTAAAGCTTTAAGTTTTAATATTTCAATCATATTTATTATATATATATATGGCGATTAATAATATCTTTCATTTTTCTTTCGAGTTTATAATGTGAGGAACACGATGTAGTTATTGTATTCGTTCTAAATGATATGATAATCAATTGCTAATGGCTATTGAATAAACACGGGCACATATATATAATTAGTATTTGCTAGAACAAAAGTAAATATATAATAGATAAACACCAATTACTAAATTACTTACTCATTGGAAAATAGTGCGAAGTAACATTCTTTTACTCCCTCATTTAACCATTGTTTCACGTACTCTTGAATGTTTTTTGGATCATTATATGCCCATCGAATACAAACTGGATACATATTCCATAGATACTTGATTTGTTTAACTCTATACAAACACGGTGAATGTATCTAAAATTTTAAAGAAAATAAAAAATAAGGGAGGAAATACAAAAAATGATAATGTTCTATAATGACATGCATATTCAATTATATACTTACGTGCACCAAATTTATAAGTTGTAATATCCCTACGCCTGACCACTTATACCCAACAAGAAAATCCCTTACGTTGCCAGGATTATAATAGAAGAACTCTATAGAAGGAAAATGTTCTAGCTCAAGAGGTTGTGTTTCATTCATCTTCGCATCACTCAAGTTAAACGTGGTGATTTAATTTGTAATGGGATCCATTAACTCATTGCGGTTATCTGGAGGGGGTTGAACAATTACTTCCTTTGGTGCTAGCACTATGTACAACACTTCTACTTGGAAAATGATCATCATCACCATCAACATAATATTGATATTCATTTGTATGTTGTTTGGTGTTTCCACATATTCTCTATATCATAATATTAATATTAAATTAGAACATAAAACAAAATAAGCACAATATATATCATACATTTCGATAAAACACTAACATCTTAAATAAAGCACATATTGAATATAACTCTTCTAACTTTTCTAACTTTTCCATATCTTTCTTGTGTCTTTCCTTCAGTGCTTTTTCTTGATGAACCAAATTATAACCTCATGTTGATACCTTGTCCAACACTACAAACACGCCCAACATGATCATATGTTCTGATAGCTTTTACTAGTATATTATGTCGTGGTTTTGGAATAAATGTGCTTTCACGAGCCGCCTCAACCAACTTATCCTACACAAAATGAGAAACTTACATATATTGTTACAAAACGAGAAACTTACATATATTGTTACAAAATGAGAAAAAATAATTACTCTTGACGCATCTGAAGCGTACTCTCCATTTGGTCTTAATCGAGTCCCCTTCCCTTTCTCATGTCTTGACGGTGGAGATGGGATGCGACCGTCTTCAGTTTCTTGTTTTTTTCAAGCATGATTTTTTTCTCAAGTTTCCTGTAACCCTCACGAGACAATCTATGGAGGAACATTTTTTCTTTGTTATTTAAGGTGTTAATCACACAATGAAAAATATATATGATTAGTATCTATAACTCATTAGAATAAAATTACCGGAAAATAAGATTACTACTAACCTTGAATTTCTCAAAACAACGGTCTTTCGCAAACTTTTTTCATTGCTTCTTCGATATAAAACTATATCTTATCCATAAACGAGCAAGACAGGGCTTAGGCTTGCTAATGTAGTCAAGCGTGAGTCGTGACTTAAATCCGCTTTAACAAGATCCGACATAAGTGATCCACTTTTTTTTTCAACTTTGAGTCATCGGTAAACTCAAAACTTAAATACGTTTAAATTAATAAGTATGTATTAGAAGCTAGCTAGAAAGTGAAATCGAATAGATAAAAATTAAAATTACTACTTTAACGTCTATCCATATGCTATCTTTGATAGCACTTGGGACTTGTTTCCAATCATCTATCAATATACTGACATTGCTACTTCCAAGGAACGCAATATAACTCTTAAGATTAGAGTAATGTTCACAATCAACTACTATGTAGAACAAATCAAACACGATCAACATATTGCCACCTGAGCTGCAGACTTTTGTGAATTGGGGCATCATTGTGACACCTCTTTGTGATCTTTTCACTTGAGTATCATTTGTACAAGTATCATTTGTACAAGAATCATTTGTATGAGTTTCTTTGCTGGTAGATAAAGAATTCGACAATGTCGATATATATGTTCAAAAACAACAACAACAACAAAAACAACAACAAAAACAAAAACAACAACAACATTGGAAACATAAACACCAACCACAATATAAACAACAACACCCTTCTTTTATCAACAACAACAACATTCACAACAATGGCAAATAATGTTTATTGTAGATGCATAAGGAAAAACTTTTATGTACCATAAATGTGATAACTAATTATGGGAGAATATTGTGTTGGTGTTGGTATTATCTTCCCTCCCGACGATGATGATGGTGTTGGTGTTGTCTTCCTTTCCGATAATGATGACGCTGCTCATGTTACCTTCCTCCTCGATGTCGGCGAACATGGGTGTACTCAACTCCTCAATGTCGACGATGATGACGAAAATGACCAGTAAAGAGTGACGGTATCAAAGCATTGAACAAAAAATAAGGAACAATGGTGTTAGGGTTTAAATTGTGTATCGTTTCACAATATTGAAGATTATGGTTGTTTTGTCTTATTTCTTTATTCAGTGGGAAAATGGAAACTGAAGATAAGCTAGTTAGAAGTGTATAATATTTATAAAGATTTCACCGTGCTCAAAATTCTAAACTGTAATGATGTATATGCTTTGCATAATGAAATTTCATAAAGAAGTGCGAGTGTTTAGCCATTTAAAAAGTTTAAATAAAAAAACAAAATATATCACAATGGATGAGCTAGGGATGCATATGGATATTCATGGGGACAAATAGTATGATATTCGTGTCCACCTCATTTGATAAAAATGATATACATATATGTTCCATATACGTTCGGGTATGTGTTAAACAGGTAATCCACAAGTTTTAAACTATCCCCAGAGATTTACAAATATTCATGGATAACAGTATTTTTCAAAAATTATGTTTTTAAATAAAAATTTCACCTTCTTGTAAAGACACAAGACATTATTATCACATAAAAATAAAATTTATACGGAATAAAATGTTTTCTTCGAAGAAAACTTCAAAAAAAAAATATATACGAGGACACTAGTTTTTTAGAAGATGAAAAGATATAGTATAATAAACTAATAATATTTAAGTAATTTTAAAATTTATTAACAGGTACAGATATTCGCGGACATTGATAACAGTAAACCAATATCCATATCCATTAATAAATAGATATTTAAATATCCATTTATTTTATCCACATATATTTATTAAACTACCAGCCCGGTATCCGTGACAGATTTTATCTGCGGGTACAAATATTTTTGGCATCCCTAGATTGAACTAACCAACCGTTGTAATATTTAGTTTATTTTTATTTAAAAATAAGTAAAAAATAAAAGGCATACATTAACATTGGACATTTGTTTCACGGAATCAGAATTTATTCTCAGTAATTAATTACTCAGAAAAATAAAGATAGGAAATTTATTCTAAAGAATTTTTTAAAAAAAGTGTTTGGCAAACATTTTGATATTCCAAGGAAATTTATGATTTTAATTAATTTTATAAATTTTTTTTATAAAATTTCATTGGAATCTATATTTCCATCCTTTTACATGGGAATGATTTCATGGGAATATGAGAAGTTATGAGAAGTTATTTTTTTCCTTGGAATCTTTATTTCTAGGAATAATTATTTTTAAACTTGTAACAAACATGTGTATACGCATTTTTTTTTGTATTCCCAGGAATCTCGTTTCTAAACTTGAAACAAATACCCTCTAAAGGAATAAAATACTTGAGAGGGTTGATGATGTTCGAACCCATGAAAGCTTGATTGTATCACCACAATCACTTAAATAGTTGTTATTATATCCTAACAATTATTAATTTAAAAAAAGGTGTGTGTATGAGTTTAGGGATGTCACCACCGTGTTTGGAACAACCGTGGCGACTTTGATGTTGTTGTATTACGCATTTTGTAGTAATGACTTTGGCTACTATGATAGAGAAGTTGAAGGCTTCCCTTGACGATGGAGAGAAATGTTGTAAGAAGGTTTCTGAATAGGAAGTTGAAGCATGTAAATATTTCTAAGTGGATTAGAAAGCTATTCAACAGAGTAATAATGATCGCGCCAGTGCCTTGAAAGGTCTCGAGGAAGATGTGGTTGTTTCTTGGAAGAAGTTTCATGATTCCCTTCAACGGACAGTAGAGGTCGGGTGTAGGGTCTGAAGTGAAATTTTGGATCAGGCCCAAT
This sequence comes from Vicia sativa, assembly GCA_021764765.1. Lineage (NCBI taxonomy): Eukaryota > Viridiplantae > Streptophyta > Magnoliopsida > Fabales > Fabaceae > Vicia > Vicia sativa. Next base: position 175,240,316 of record CM038796.1, read on the forward strand.
GTTTTGCCATGGCCATATCATCACCATTGACCAGTGTTGAAACAATTTTGGTTATGCAAATAATCCTTTAGTTTTGATGATATCAAAGTATATATTGTATAGAGAATAATTTTGCACTCTAATCGTTTGTTAAGTGCATAGATTTTGATATATAGACTCTGGAGAAACAAGTTATGGACTCTAGACCAGTGAAGTTCTGGACTTTAAACAAGAAACTCTGAAGTTTAAACATCAGGCACATTCTGAACCTTTAAAGTATACAAAGATATGTTTACAATACAATTTGCAGCTGAAAGCATCAAGTCACCTCTTGAAAGGATATTATCCATAATGACTATAATAATTCAAGACTCCGAAGTTTAAATGTTCTCAAATCTGAAGACTGACTCTGAAATCTGATCAAGCTTCATTATTCTAAGTCATTGACTCAAGAAGTTAACTCTGAAGGAAGATAGTGAGAAAATATTAAAATAGTAAAAAAAATCATATATCCTCTACACTACCCTGCAAAATAGGATAAAGAATTGTGTCGTTGTACGTCTCCATGTATCTAATTTAAAAAATTCCAATTTCACCCTCCAATGAATCTATTCATCATTTATATAAAGGATTATTTAGAACATGGGAAATATGAACGATGTTAGAAGAAAAATCAAGTGACAAGCAATGAGAACATAATATTTGAGAAATACACATAGAAGAGAGTTGTTATTATTTTAAAAGCTTTATACATTCATTATTTGTTAGAAAATATTATTGTTTTGAAACTGTGTTATCTTCTTATTGTAGAAGTAATTTAGTAATCACAAATTATGTATATCCTTATGGTTAACTTTCTTGAGTTACTAAGTGATAATCATATTACTCGAGAATTCATTGACATATTGTCTTTGAGTTGTATTTCCTTGAGGGACTAGGGTATAGTCACAATCCTTGAGAAGTCTTTGACAGTTTTCCATCGAGGTTGTAGTCAAACTTTTTGAAAAGTGGACTAAGTGCTTGTTGAGAAGGAATAATCACCTTGGCGGGAGGTCTAGAGGTAACCTAGTTAAAGATGAACCAGAATAAAGTTACTTATTCCAGTATCATTGTTACGTGTTTGTTGTTTATATTCGGGTGAATGAAAAATTTCTAATCTTGAAACCTAGTTCAACCTCCTTTCATGTGTTTCATTGAACCTTTAATTAACATCAAAGCACCAGTTTTGATATTGATTATTATATCAAATACTTAACCATGTCAAATAAAGATCCAGTTACTGAAACATAATGGTCGTCCCAGAAGATGAGGAAGATCTTAATGCTGATGATTTTGTTGTAAGTGATACAATGGATGAAGATGTTCCATTGCAATAGTTTGTACCACCACAACAGAATCCGACCCAACAAAGTTCTAGATTATTTTCTGTGGATCAAAACCAGTGGGCGTGGGTCCAATCAGAGCTCGGTGATATAAGAACCAAGAAAACAAGGCAATGTGCATAGCAAACTCGACAAGGGGCCATTTTGGATGAGATGAAAGCCATTAGGGCTAATGTTTAGTTCAAGTGTGGGAGGGTTTTTACTTTAGTTATTTCTATTGTTTGCTTGTGCTTTTTATTTTTGCTTATATTTTGTGTTATTTGTTTCAAGTATTACAAATTCTTGGTTTTATTGTCTGAATAAGTGATGACCGTTAGTGATATGGCAGACGATAAGGATCCAAAGGGGACGTATATTAGAGAACAATTTTTTAAAGGCGAAAAGTATACTTATTAGAAAGCAAACATGTACATACACTTCTATCAGTTGACAAAAATCGATGGTGTGTCGTCTCGAGAGACCATATATCCTTAAGGTTGTTGATGACATTATTAAACACCCAAAAGATTGGACAAATGATGAAACAAAAAATGGCTTCATATGATTTGAAAGCGAGAATCATAATTATCTTTGCTTTAAGTGCGAAAGTATTCTACACAATTTAACATCATATGAACGCCTAATGTAACACCCCAATATTACCCAAGGTTTTATATGTAAAAATCAGAGTAAATTAAAATTTCATAAACTCAATACTGAGGCATCACACCTTCAAAACCAAATCACTTTAAACAGTTTGCTTTAAATTATAAATCTCAGATACATAGCATCGTCGGAAATCATAAGTTGATTCATAAAAATCAAAACATCTTCTTAATTAAACTTCCTTAACGAACCGTGTTTTCATAATTTATGATTCTTAAACACAAAAGGAATAACAACTAAAGAACAACAACAACACAACATAAATATTCCCCCCGAGTGCTACGTATCAAAGAGACACCGACTCGACTAATAGCAGCTATAATCTCCGTCTTCATAACCTGCACGTTACCAATGTAAAGGTAACGGCGAAACAAGTAAAGGGTGAGATACTCCAAAACATATAATTAAAGGCATGATAACACACACACACACACACACACATATATATATATATATATATATATATATATATATATATATAGTTTCGGAATTATAAAGGGTATAGGTTAGTAAGTGCATTCCAACACATATCCAAAACTCACTTACTCTTATCGTCACTCTAATGTGTATAATCTACACTTTATCGCCATAACCTAATCGGCATAAATCATCACAACAACATATAAACTTCCATCATCACGAAATCATCACAAGTTAATACGTTACTTAATCAACACGTCAATAAAAAACTACAACATCAAACAATGCTAATAACATAAGCAACATAAATAAAATCATCACAAATTGGCTAAAGCCCATCGTCGCTTTTGGCATAAAAGCCCATCGTCACAAAAATCATCACATAATATTTGCATTAAGCATTTCATCAAAGTTAAATCATCACAAAACTCATCATTTATATTCATCGCCTAGTTATCATGAAATTATCAAGTTATATTCATTTCATGTTCATCATAAATATCATCACCAAACAAAACATCATATATCATCGCAATTCAACATCATCCATCAATAAACCCAACGCCAAACAACTCAAACATAAACATAACCGACTCCATGAGACACGACTATGTTATGCATGTGGTACCCGTCGCTTTGTCCATAATTAGGAACACTTGGCATAAAGTCCATCGTCGCTTGGCATAAAAGCCTCGTCGCTTGGCATAAAAGCCCTCGTCGCCAATGCAATGTATGTGACTCGACAATAAAACAACACCACACAAAAACATCATCATCGCTCATCAAGATTGGCATAAAGCCTAGATCGCCATAATTTATCCACATCAAGATAAATATATCATCGCATCATATTTGCATTATGCAAAACATCACTAATAATTCATCATCATCAAAATCATGCATTCACAAATCGGAAGCATTTATTAACAATATCAATATAATCATCACATCATCATGTACAAAGACATATATCATCGCATCGCATATCATCAAGTATTCATCAATAAATACATCGTCGCAAACATTATCAATTCATTCACTAAATTCCAAATACGTAAAAATAGTCAAACACCTATAATCGTCGCGAAAGCCATTCCTAATAACCGGCATTACTCATAATCGTCAACATCGCAATCAGATTGTCCATACGTGTCTTAAATCTACTAAAACGCAATCTGATTCAATTTAACCATAATTTGGCCTATTTCGGGTCGTCTCGTAAAAACTCGTAATTTTGAAAAAATAACCTCACCACTATGTTCTACACGTCGAACTTAGCTAGCACGTCAATTTTCGTTGAATTCGGAGCAACTTGCTCCGTCGTCGAATTTGCCGGAATCGGAAAATTGGGACATAATCGGGTTCTAAATTTTATCGGCTAACTTATGTCCTAATTATATTTTATTAATACCAACTAGTGGTATATGGAATTGAGAAATTGAAGAGAATTAGAAGCAAATTATGCAGAAGAATGAATTAAAAGCAGAAAACACATTAAATGGCGGAAAACGAAGTTTCCAAACTTCCTCCTTGCAACAGGGACGTTCGTCCCATGTTTCTTGTGTTGGATGGAGGCGTGGGCCTCAGGAAGGGGGACGGACGCCCCTCAGCCATTGGTGGGCGCCTCCCCCATTGTATCATCTTCCAATTCCTTTCTTCTTCCATTCTGATGGCAGGTTTTGGTTTTCTCTTGATTTTCTTTTCCTTTTCATTTCCATTTATAACCTTCATTTCTACTACTGGCAAGGAAACACCCAATAATCTATACTCCTAACTCAACCTTCCTATGCTATTTCAACAATCAACCAACCAAAACCCATGAATCAACTATCAATTTTTCCCCAAATCCAAAATATAACTATCAAACCCTAACTATATGAGATGGAATTCAAACCCCTTACCTCTAGTGATTGGAGGATCCTTGATGATTCTACAAAACCCAATCGTCAAGCTTGCTCATGCTCTTCCTCTTCTTCTTCTCTTGCTCTTCTTCTCCCAAAACCCTTTCTTTCTCTCTAAGCTTCTATTTGGCTTTTGAGTAGTAAATGGAAAGAATAAGGAAAATGGATTATATGTATTTTCATACTAGTAAGGTTAAGGGTGTAAACCCCATTTCTACACAATTAATCCTCACACTCCTCACTTATTTTTATTAATTAACACCTTAATAATATCTAATAATATTATTTACCCAATTAATTAAAATAATTTCGGGGAATTAAATATCGGTCCGAATAATATTTTACCGAACCGAACAGAATGAAAACCGGACCGAACGAAACATCGCCAAATATATTATCAGATATATTGATTAATATAAATATTCTCATCGCAAAATAAATATCAATCGGTAACTCGAAAATATTAATATAATATAATATTAATTAAAATGGGGTGTTACAACTCTCCCCCACTTATAAACTTTCTTCCTCGAAATTTTGACCAAAACGAACAATTCGGGACATGCCTACACATTCGTCCACTCAATCCTCACGTCAACTAAACAACATACAAAATACACCAAAAACAAGGGAATCTCCCTAACCACGACGTCCCATCAAGAACAACCATGCCGAGATGCAAAGCCCATACAATGCACTCGGAAACCAACTAATCACCCAACAACCAAACAAGTCGCAAACACACCGGTTCACTCGAGAACTAATCAAACAAGATCGGTATCATCCTAATGTCTCAACCATGGAATTATTCACACACTCGAACCGACACCTCGGAAACGAGTCACCAAAGATAGGAACATAAAGTCCTACGACACAACATCGACTCCATCGCTAAAACGAAAACAACAAAATGGTTATACAAACCAAAACTCAAACAATCAGAGTAGGATAGTACCACGCGTGCTACGCAACCACAAACAAGATGCCTTCACTCACACATAAGTACGAACTCAAGAATTACACTTGTAGTTATCGCTTTCATTCCAGAAAATCACAAGGTCACATCGTCTTTGTAGGTTACCAACGTACAACCCTTGAACAATAACAAGTTATTCAAACATAACCGAACTGCGATACACCACTCATTCTAGGGCTTATACAGATGACTTGCGACTATAACTCACTAGTTCAAATCCAACAATCTCGCATACTCGCTAAAAATTCAATGCTCGATAACTAAACCATGCTGCATCACTTTTATGCATATGATGCCAACCGTAAAACAACTTTGTTAATCCTCAACTTCACAATTACTCATAATGGATACGTTCAAAGCGTACACCCATCGAGACACCTCGTAACATCAGTCTCATCAACTCGAAAAATTACTCTTTCATTCTCGATTGATCAACGTCCATTGAACCTCTAAAATACACGACATAGTTTGACCTTTTCAAATATTGTCCAAATATTCACTTGTGAAACTTCGACGTATACACTTGACTTCAACGAAGTCTTCCCTTATAACAATTCAATTCCCAAAATTTGTATTAAGTAATCACCATCCTCGCACCGTCGCAATGATCAATACACAGGTTCTTATTCGAAACACCTTTCATAACTTTCAATCTTCCAAAGTGGTAATTCAAACCAAAACACTCTCTCAAGAACACTACTCATCAACGTCGTCTCATACTCCTGTAATTACAACACAGGTTGGACTTAGAACCATGAAATTTTTTTTATGGAATCCAACATGAACACCGTCGCGACCGACTTCAATCACAATAGAACGTCTTCCTTTATAAAACATCAATCATCTTAAGGTACCTGTGGCTACTAAACCATCTCAAAATTCTATACCATCAAGACTTATCTTAGTCGCAATCTAATAATCCACCGCGGTCATTAGTATCCGACGAAATCCATATGTTAGTAGTGAACAAATCCTTGATAACCTTCTGAGCTTAATCTCAACAAGTGTCCAAAAAAAAACATGCAACATTCTTCAAAATAATAAATCCCAAATCAGATATTCTTGGGTTAACCACGATATCAACATACTAAACTCATCACCAGACGAAGTCTCTTATTAGATCGTACTCAAACTTGAATTGTCTTCAACAATTCCAATCTTCTCGTCGTTAACATCTGCACCTTTAAGATTTCAAATGAGCACAACCGCATCAAACTCTAACTCACGTGTCCGACAATTTTCCTTATGAAAAACAAACCGTCCAAGGTGACAAAACACAAGCCAAATCTAGGCCGAAAGATATCTTAAGTCCAAAATAAATTATCATTATACACCGCACAAGGTTCTTCAGTACTAAACAAGACCAAAACCAAAGCATTCGCTAAACTTTTCACCGGCTCAACCAAATTCGCTTCCCATTGCAAAGTCCCAATAGCGACTCAACCATCTCAAGTCAAAGTACCCACTATCAATACCCACTTATGAAAAGATCTTCCATCAAACTCACAAAGCTTGTTAGTGTTTTTAAGTTGGCATTAATTTTGGTAAAACTAGGCTTTAGCAATGTCATGATGGATGTCATGACATTCAGAGATTGAAGATAAACCCTACCTACTAAGGATGTTAAAAGATTTCGAGCGGAAGCTAAAGCATCTTGGAAATTCTGCAGAAAACATTCGATGTCATAATGATGTTATGACATTGATGTGGCATTCATACGGAATCTGTTTGTTCTGAGATTTTTAGGAAGTTTGTTGAAATGCTAAATATTGTTTTTGTTATTAGAAAGCATGCTCACGTGGATGCTAGGTTAATCTTAATTAAACCTAAATTGGTTGTTGAAAAGACCATGTTTTTAGGATTAAATTAAGTGAACCCTAGCTATCTTTATGGAAGCCCAAAAGCAAGTTTCGTGCTTCTATAAAAGGAATTCAACCCTTACAACTGTCTGCGCCTTGGAATGTATTGAAGAGATAGCGACTTGTTTTTGTCTTTATTAGGATTAGTAACATTGGTATTTGTAATTCTAGTTTCTCTTGTGAGCCAAGCAACTATCAATTGATAAGTGCATTGGACTAGGATTTGTGTGTAGCGTAGTTTATCACTCAAGCTTTAAAGCACAGTGTTTGTCTCTTGATTGAAAGCTTTGAAGCGAGATCAAGATAGTTTATTGAAGTGTGTCTTCACAATTCAATTAGTCAATAGGTTGATATCACTGCTTTGTGATTGAGGGGGTAGGTACTCGGATCTAAGTAGGACTTAGGTTGAAGTTGCATTGGGTAGGTTTTAAGTGAAGGAGATAAAGCGGTGGTTTATTCACGAATTAATTCTACTAATAGTGAATTTCCTCCTGGCTTGGTAGCCCCGGATGTAGGTGTAGTTAGACCTTTGAATCGGTAAGCAACTTATTGTGTTCTTTCTTGTTATTTATATTCTTGTGTAAATTGTTAGCAGTGTCGAGATAGTGTGTCATAACATTCTGTGACATCACGTATCTCTGCCAGAATTTCAATTGGTATCGGCGGACACCACGCTGTTATTTAGGTGAGATCTAGGGATAATAGTTTACAGCGTAATGGATAAAGAAGGAGGATTTGGAGGAAGACCACCTATTCGGATGGGTCTAATTATGATTCTTGGAAGCCTCGTGGTTGCCTTCTTAAGATCGATGGACATTAAAGCTTGGAGAGCTGCGATAAAGGATGGAAACCTCCACCAAGCTTGAGAAAGATGGGACTCTGTCTTGAAACACGAGGAGGAATGGAGCAAAGAGGAAGAAGAGCTAGCTCTAGGGAACTCTAAAGCATTGAATGCTCTGTTCAATGGAATTGGCAGAACATCTTGATGGTCCATCAATGTGAGCTGGCCAAGGATGTTTGGGAAACTCTCGAACTACTCATGAGGGGACATCAAGGTGAAGATGTCAAGACTTGGATGCTCACTACCAAATTTGAGAATTTGAAGATGAAGGAAGATGAGAATATTCATGAATTTCACATGAATATTTTGGAAATTGCCAATGCCTCAGGAGCACTTGGTGAAAAGATGTCAGAAGATAAGCTGGTGAGAAAGATTCTCAGATCCTTGCTGTCATACCCCAAATTTTGACCTAATATACCACTTTACATTTGCATCATTTGCATAACTAACAGCTCAGACAACATTAATCGGGTGTGGGTTTCACAGGTCAAAATTAGGGTTTCATCAGATTTTCATCTGATTCAAGAGGCAATCAATTAGGGTTTGAGTTTTTCTCACCTCATTTGATCTATCTTGATCAAATCATCAACCTCTGATCATCAGACATCCATTTCTCTCACAGATCAATCAAGGATCGACCAATTAGGGTTTTGATCGGGCATGAGAATTCTCTAACTTTTTGAGCAAGAAATGACTTTTTGGGATAGAGATTGGTCATTATATCTTAGATACAACATCTTGACCTAATTTCTGGATTCAAAACATCACAGAAGTTCACAGACTTCATCGATCGATTTGAAACATCTGATAAAATTTCATCTGCACAAAAAAGTCAAACTTTGACTTTTGGTCAAAATTTTCAAAACAAAACTTTTTCAATCATCAAAATACTTCAAATGATCCATCATGATCGTAAAAAATCAAAGATTTTGAAAAAGTCAACAAAAAGTCAAAAGTTTTCATACTTAGAAAATTTTCTAAGTGTTGAAATTTCTTATTTTTCCAAACTTCATGCCATTTTTTCACATAGTTCCAATTTGAATTGGAAAAAACTCAAAACATGAAAGTTGTAGCTTGTGAAACAAGCTTTCCAAAATGTCCAAGAACTCTCAAATCCATGGAGTCTAGCCATACTTTTGAAATTGAAATATAAAGCTCCATGAAACTTGATTTTCAAAATCCAAAACTTCAAATTATAAGTCATTTTGTGTTTTCTTCATCTAGAAGCAATCTAACCTTGCCAAATGGATGATTGAACTGATAAATATCAGTTAGAGGTAATAATTGAGAGGATTGGATCAAATTGTAAAAATGAGCACATGGTGAAAAAAGGAAGTTTCCTTTTTTGGCAAATACCATTCTTGCCCTCTAAGTTATCTTTGATTTTCCAAAAGTATTGTACTCTTTGCCTAACATTTCAGAACTTGTTGCCTATAAATAGATCACAAATTCAAGTCCAAAACCACACCAAAGCAAATGCAAAATCATGCTTTCTCTTTACTTTCTTGAAAATTAAGCAACTTAGTGCAAAGTGAGAGATATTGCATTTTTGGAAATTTAGTTAAAACCATGATGATCTTTGGTGTCAAACATGTTTCATGATCATTATCAAACTTGTTTATAACTTAAAATCAAACTGAAATCAAGCCAAAACCAGTTTTCACTTTTCATGTTTTCAAACTTATACAAGCTGCCTTAACTTTCGAATTCTACTCTAAGCTTGATAAACTTGTGATCTAACCACTCAAACATCATCACCATACATCATGTATATGATCCAGACCATCAGCAGCTAACTGTAACACGATTAACATCAAAATTGAGTTCCATTTTCGATGCATGCGGTAGACTTGGTGAGGAGTTCAAAGGCAATTCAAGACAAGCGGATCATTCACACTTCCATACATGCCGGTGAAGCTCAAATGATCCACAAACAAGCTCTGAAACACTCTTGCCTGAATTGATTCTCACTTTCACAGGTATGAACACCAACTTTGAACTCTATGATTCCTTGTATCAATTGAAAAAACTCATGGCGTTTGTTTACGCACACATAATGATCAATAACCCTCAAAAAAATCAAAGAATCATCACTCATACATAATTTAATTTGAATTCTCAGTTTTAGGGTTCATAGTGTTTCCCAAAAATCCAAACATGTTAGGCTTAATATAAATGCAATTAACAGTCATATTCATGTTCGTGATGAAAAACCGATCAAGTTTGATTTTTATTTCATTGATTTTTGTTGAGAAACAAAGATTTGAGCTTGAATCATGATTTCTGAAAATCAAAACCACGAAGAACAGCTGCGCGCGTGTTCTTCATTTTCAAATTTTTAAATGTTCCAACACTTTGTCTACACGTGTTACGAGTCCACTAACACCAGGGCGTTTGGCTCGATGGTAGCTGTTGCTCTTAGTCCTCTCGCCACGTGTGTCACCCTTTGGTCATGGGTTCGACTCCCATGGGACCATTCTTTTTACAACTTTTCCAATTTTTCATGTTTTCATAAAACTTTCACAATTTTTGACCAATCAAAACTCCTTATTTTAAGGTGATTTTTGAACACTTGTCAATAAATACACCTATTTTATGATAGTGCAAAATTTTCAGAAAAACTTTCATCGATCATATTTTGATCGAGGAAAGCACGTTACGAACACTTTTTAACCTCCTTTTAAGGTGAAATTTTCAAGTTTTCGACTTCCGATTTTTTTCAAAACTTTTCATAAATGAACCTCACATTTCAAAACACTTTTCAAATCATTTTTCAAAACATTTCATCAAAACTTACATCTTTTACCACGATCGATCCAATTTAAACGATAAAATCAATTTCGTTTTCTCTCGAATTTCTCAATCGATCATGGGCCACCCTTACGGTGTAAGTCCCAACCCTTTTATGTACATATTTAGTTTTACTTGTACATACTCAAATCATCATTGTCAATATTCAAACATAAACAAATCTCGTTCGTTTGTTTTCATTCGTTTGTTTATACACCGACACCATTGGTATTGAAAGGAGCATTATTCTCTGTGAAACTGCTTTCAAACCAATGGGCCTCCCTCACGGTGTAAGTACCATAACATTATTTTATGTACATAATATTTCCTTGTACATATTAAACTCTCTTCAAATACATACAAATTTTATACGTACATAACACGGATACTTTCTATACTCAATATGAGACAAACTTGATCGTTTGTTTTCACTTTACTTGTATACACAAACCAACATTCTTTATGTACATACCTTTTCCTTGTACATATCAAATTCTTTTCATAAAAAATTTTATCATACATAACACAAATACTTTTTACGGATAAACTTTGATCGATCGTTTACTTTAAATACGTATATACTTGAACACCATTGGTATTAAAGGAGCATTATTCCTGTGAAACGCTTTCAAACCAATGGGCCTCCCTTATGGTGTAAGTCCCAACCCCTATGCACATCCATCTTTCTCGTACATAAATACTGTTCGTGTACATATTCATTTCCTTGTACAGTTCAAACTTGTAAATAATCAAGTTACGCTCGTTTTAAGCGTTCGTTTCACGAGACACTTGTTTATATTTCATAAACTTACGTAAATAAACATCATTGCATTGTTTATATTTCCTTCATAAACTCTGTGAATACATATCACACACATACTTGTTTATACAACTCTAATCATAACATAACAATTAGTCTAACCAATAGGTTCCCCATTATAGCCTCTGCTTGGGCTTCATACAAGATAATTCATCTCGCATGAATTTAGCCTCGCTTGGGCTTCATACAAGATAACTCTTCCCACGAGTTTAGCCTCCTCTTAGGCTTCATATAAGAAAACTCATTCATCGAGTTTAGCCTCCGCTTAGGCTTCATATAAGACAACACTCCTTGAGTCGACCTCCTCTTGGGCTTCGTTCAAAAGAACTCCTCATTGAGTTTAGCCTTCTCTTGGGCATCATACAATGAAAGAGCGGAAATCTCTTATGACCTCCTATTGGGCTTCCAATACAAAGAATCACCAGCTAAGATAGAACCACGAAAGGATGGTTTCCGGTGAAATCACTTTCAAATCCTCGAGAGTAAAATTTCCGGTGAAATTGCTCTTAATTCCAAAGGATGGTTTCTCGGTGAAATCCTTTTAACACAAAGCCGACCATACCCTAGCTTCCTCTTGAGCTTCATACAAGGACCCTCGATGACCCTCGATGACCTCGGAATGCCTCCTCTTGGGCTAACAATACAAGGACCCACAGGCTTCTTAAAAGCATCCCTTTAATCCAATCAATTTCTCCTCGAGATTTAGACATCTATCATCTCTATGGAAGAAGTATCTCATCTATCACATCACATCTGTCAAAACTTTTCAAAACTTTTCAAACTCTTTTCAAACAAAAACATCTCTTAATTGTAAGTGGTAACGCTTGTACACTCAAGCAAAACACCCAATGCTTACAGTTAAAAGATTCAATCATCTTTTTCAAACATCTTTCTTAAACATGTAAGTGGTAACGCTTGTACACTCAAGCAAAACACCGATAGCTTACGACGAAAGATTTTAATCAATCAAACTTTTCAAAAATGTATGTGATGAAATAGATTAGATACATTTTTTCATTAAGATGACATTTGTATGTCTCTTACTAACATCCCATTGCTTTCCACTAGCATAATTGGGAACTACGATTGCTCTGACTTTCTCAACATCCTTTTGAGAATACGTAGGCACAAGGTCTCATCCTTGCCGAGCAAATTTCTTTCTCCCTCAGACCAAACAAACCATAGAACCCTTTAGATCCGAGCTACAAATGCTCTGATTCCCACTAGGGGATATGTATGCAGAAGATCCACAGATCTTTGCGAGCACAATAATAACAAACCCTAGAATCCTTCATAATCTATATTTCTTAAAATCTCAAAGGAGAAACTTTCCCAATCATAGAAATAGCAATTAAAACACACAAACATATCAAATATATTCATATATAAAAGCTATAGATAACTATATATATTTAGGGTGCTCCATCTATTCCCTTTATATAACAATCCCCCTTACTCAGAATCTCCCCAATGCGTTGCGTCTAGTTTGCGCTAGTCGTTACGCATACCAATATCAATTGAGGGTATTTACTTTCCTTTTCATAACCATTAAATCATCTTTCTTGTGTTGTAAATAATAAAGCTTGATGCTCGGCATCTTTATAAACAAATCAAAAGATTAAATCGTTTGAGCCGGAGAATCCGAACTCACGTTCGCATCCTCTAAGCGTCACCTTTCTGCGAACAGGAAAAATGGCGACTCTGGGAGTCTGCTGAAATTTTGATTTTCAAAAAAAAAGCGTTACTCGCTCGAGAGCACCAAGCTTTTTGTTTTCAAAAGAAAAGAAAGGGATAAGCTTTTATGTTTTGCATATATCTCTTTTTCTTTATTGTGTGTTTTGCGATTTCATCGATGGAAAGAAATCCTAACCGGTTAAGAAACATTTTTAAGATCTAGGTGGAGGTATTAATACGTGATAAGTTCAATGCTTATGAAGTTAATATCTCCCGCTCTGGAGGTTGTCTTGGGGTATTGTGTTTAGCAAGTATTTGAAAGGTACTTTCGAGAACTTAAGAAGTGAGTGGTCAGTAGAACACATAACCCATCTGGCCATTAGGATGTAGTGCAGAGATTATTCGGGTGTAAGCCTAGAGTAATTGTCATGCGATACTACGATCAGGCGAGTTTCTCTTGAAAAATATTATTGGACCATCGAGTATTCAACAAATCCGATAATATTTCAAAGAGGAGTGTTGAGCCTGCATTATCAGTAGAACCTGTTTCACAGATAAATAAGCCCTTAGAACTTCACCACGTTGATTGTTATCGTTGGCTTCATGCTCGTGACTTCAAACGCTTGCCCGTGTGTATAACTACTAACCATGTTTGCCGCATTCATGCATTCATTCAAAAACAAAAAAAAACTTCATTTCTCTTCCCATTTCCAAAGAATTTAGAGATTTTTTTTGTAAAATATTTTAGGTTAGAGTGATGGACGTCAGAGGAAGATTCACCAAAAGATACAGTTTTAGAATTCCTGACATAGGAAAGTTGAAAGAGTTAGCATCCTTGGTAGAAGATCCCTCGGATAGAAAACGCTATGGAACTCTTTTAACTCTTCTGAACACTAACGTTGATGAAGGACTTCTCAAAACTTTCGTTCAGTTTTCGATCCGTCTATCATTGCACTTTCCACGATTATCAATTGATGCCTACTTTGGAAGAGTATGCGCATATCCTAGGTATCTCAGTATCAGACAAAGTGCCTTTCAATGGTTTGGAAGCCATTCCTAAGTTACCAGTCATTGCAACAATGACTCACATAAAGAAATCTGAGATAGACAAAAACCTAACTACTAGAGGAAAACTCTTAGGACTGACTTCAAAGTTCCTAATGGAGAAGGCTCTTAAATTCTCTGCAGCTGGTAGTATGGTAGCCTTTGAAGCTATTTTAGCTTTACTCCTCTATGGATTTGTGTTGTTTCCCAACGTCCCAAATTTCGTTGATATCAACGCCATAAGGATCTTTCTGATTAGAAATCACGTTCCCACTTTGCTTGGTGACACGTACGTCTCTATTCATCACAGGAATCGTCAAGGAGACGGAACTATCGTGTGTTGTGTACCTCTGTTTTTCAAATGGATTACCTCACACTTGCCTAAATCTCCTATCTTCCGTGGAAACAAAGACGAGTGGCATTGGTCTCGAAGACTCATGTCTCTTACAAATGACGATATCCATTGGTATACCTTGGCAGAAAAATGAGATGGAAATCATTGAGAGTTGTGGAGAATTTGCCAGCGTACCTCTCATCGGTACAAAAGGAGGAATCAACTACAACCCATTCCCTGGCGAGACGCCAACTCGGATACGCAAACTCTAGTAAACCTCTTGGATTTACAGTAGAAAGCTACTTCTATCATGAAGGAGAGGATTCCCAGGGATTGAAGGCCAAAATGATCAAAGCTTGGCATCACATCCGAAGGAAAGAAAAAGGGAAGGCAAAGAATTGTGTAGCCATGGAAACCTACACTTCTTGAGTAAAGAAAAGAGCGAAGGAATTTCGAATGCCTTACGCTTATGAGGATCCCATGTTCTCAATCGTTTCCAAATCAACAAATTTTCCCGTCGAAAGCTATGGGAGAATACCAAGAAGCCTTGACCAAAATAAGGTTTGAGAAAGAAGCTTTGGAAAACAAACTCCTTAAGACAAATCTTGAGAATGAGAAGCTCAAGAAGCAAGTCAAAGATCATGAAAAGACGCTTTACTTCCAGGATGAATGGCTCATGGAAAAGGATGAGAAAATTCGCCAGAAGGATGGCAATCCAAAGATACGTCAAAGAAAGGAAAAGAAAGCTTGAGGAAATGACAACCAAGATCCGCTCCCAACGAGTGGAAGAGAGTCATCGTAAAGCTAAAAGCGAGAAAGTGAATTAAAAGCTCGCTATGGAAAGGAAATCCACGAAGTTGAAGCATCAAGCCTTTGGATCTTCATCCGACGAAGACGTTTAATTAGTTCAATTTAGTTTGTAATTTTATCATTTATTTTATCATTCGTGTGAGCAATGCTCAACAAAAACAATTGTTGTAATCTTCTTCCATTTAATCAATAAATGTGTGTTTTTTCCATCCAAATATTTGCGAAAATAACTCTTTAGCATTAAATTCTTTGAAATTTTTTCTTTACAATCATATTCATGCATCATACTTTGCATTTAAGTCTATTGTCTAGAGTCGATACTTTCAGGTTTCATACTTGCACGAACAGCATGATTGAGCAGATAAGAAAGATCGTCAGTCGTCGCGTCTTAGAGTTTCTCGACGGCGTCCACAAACTCGAACATACGATACAAGATCAAAAGAAGGAAAGTAATGGAAGGATTTGAGCAAGAGAACGTTGAACTCAGCACGGTAACAACATTGCAAGAAGAAGTGGAAGACTCACATCTTTGGTCAATTCATTTGCCTCGGTATAAAGTCAACAAGCACATCGAGCATCAAAATCAACCAGCAATTTCAGAGGATACTACTACTCCAATTTCAATATCATGACTAGTAGCTCACTCTTGATAGATGAAGAAGGCTATCCATAGGGCATGCCTTTTAACTTTGGCATCGGAATTAGCCAACCGACTTCTCAAACAACCTCGCTTAAAATACCTACTTTGCGGCAAAACTCTACATTTACTACGCAGCGTGGAGTAACTCTTCCACAAGTAACAATGCGGTTTCTCAACGATCATGACGAACTCGACTCCGTAGTACACTACCTTAGACGAAGTTCATCATACTCCAAAGATAACTCAAATCCACGCGGTTCAATGGAAAATCTCCAAGAACAGCTCCACAAAATGCAGCTAGAGATAAAAACAATTCGAGGGAAAGAATTGTTTGGAAAAAACGCCCAGGATCTTTCCTTAGTTCCTCGCGTAAGAATACCCGAAAAATTCAAAGTCACGACTTTGAAAAGTACAAAAACTCACATCCAAAGTCATCTTACGATGTATGCCAGGAAAATGTCCACATACAATGAGGATCATCAGTTGCTAATCCATTACTTCCAAGATAGTCTCACCAGTGTGTCATACCCCAAAATTTTCCCTCCATCTCCTCAAGATATCTCATACATCCATACTCAAGGATTCCTCAAGATTTGATCAGACAAACTCTCTCCAAGACAATCAACCCAAACTAGGGTTTGGCAATTCTCAGGTCAAGATGGACTTCCAACATCTCCAATGGTCTTCATGCCTCCTCATTCTCCATGTCAAGTTTCAAGCCTTACAAGTCAAGTTTCCTCAGACAATTGCTCAGATGGTTGAAAATCAGTTGTATTGGACAAAAAGTCAACTATGGTCAACATGTAGTCAAACTTCATAATTTTTGGTCAACATCCTCATTTTGAAGTTACATTCATCATTTGATCAAGGGTTGATCATGATTCATCAAGAAAACTCAAGATTTGCTCAAAAGTCAAACTTTCTAAATTAGGGTTTCTAGATGGAAAGTCAACTGAACTTTGACTGATCATAACTTCTTCATACTTTCTCAGAAATTTTTCCACCACCTCTTGTTTTAAATGAAATTCAATTCTCTACAACTTCATGTCTCACAAGAATGTCCAAAAAATGCTTCATTTGAGAGGTATGGCTCAAAACATTACAGGTCATTTTCAAAGTCAACAAAAGGTCAACATTTTGTTTTGAGTATATATTGAGCATGGAAACTCCAATTGAGATGAGACCAAAAGGTTTGGTTAAAGGACTCTTAGAGCTTTCCAAAAAGTCCAAGAACACTCAAAAATATGGAAAATTGAGCAAGATACACCATTCAGAAGTTGGGCAATTTTGGACAATTGCACAAAAGGACATTTTGGTCAAAATGCAAAATTTTCCAAATGGGCCTAAAATCTTTTGATCCAAACTTGTTCATGACATTATTCTTGACCCATAAATGCTTGGCCATGGCAATTTTCTATTTTATTAATTTATTTTTGAATTTTAGAACATTTAATTCAAAATTAAATTATATAAAATATGAAAATAATATATGTTTTTCAAATGGATTGGATTTATATCTTACTTGAGGTCCAAGATAGCCCACCAAGCATACCAAATTCGTGATAGCTTGCATATGGAAAGAAAAAATCAAATTTTTAAGGAAATTTGATTTTATTTAAAGAGGAAATATTGCACATTCAATGATCAATCTTTTTCACTCTTTTTCCTCTCTCAAATTCTATAAATACTAAGCAGTACAAGCCAAAGACACGAAACCCTAGCACAAGAGAACCCTTATTTTGCCAAAAATTTCACAAACTTTTGAAATTCGAATTCTAAGTTGCAGCCACTCTCAACCAAAACCATCCACCCAAACGTGCTCTAGAGGTTCCCAAGAGTCAGAAACATCTCTTGCTCGAAGCCCAGTTGCGAGGATCGTGATATCCGGCTCTCCGGTTTGGAATTTTCTTAAATTCGATTTCATGTTTCATGCATTGTTAATGTTTTGGCATGTTTATTTGATCTCGGGATGATTGTTAGGTCGCATTAGAACCATTACATACAAGCTTTAACGTCCAATGCCAATTGCCATGGTTAGGGCTTTAAGAACGATTTGAATCGAACTGATCGATGCAGGCATTTTTAGAAAAAAACGATGCCACCAATGGATTCAGAAGGTCCTATTTAGGTGGACAAGAACTCCATTCCTTGGGAACCTTACCTCAAATGGGTGCGAGCTCGAGCTCAAAACCTCATGATGCCATTCACGCCTGTTCTACCAGTAATTGTGGAACCTATTGCTATAGGTGACGTACCCTATCTTATTCTCCATCTGACATGCCTCACGATTTTGAAGACTTGAAGAGATCACGGATTCAGCTCAAGGAAGAGGATACCTTTGAAGCTCAGTGTTATGCAAGTGAGAAGAAAGTGCTAGAGTTGACCAAGCTACTTCACGAGGAAGCGAAACATCAACGCTACATCGGCACCAGAGGCCCATGGGAGACTTAGAGCTCTAGGATTTATGTGTTTTCTTTTATTTGTCTTGAACTTCCTTTGTACTTAAAAGAAAGAAAAGAATAAAGAATACTAATAATGTTTGTTCATTGCTTGTTTAACAAATTTAAATCTCTAAGGTCCTTGAAAACATTGCATTGCATTCATAAACATCGCATAGCATAGCATAACATTGCATCACGGTACATTGAAGATTGGTTTCTCATTTGCTCGCTATTTATTTTAGCGAAATGGCTCTTGACGATCTGTCAAAGATCTTCAAGCTCGAATGCTCGGTTTGGTAGATGTTCACATTTGGTCAAGAAGATCCGAAGCTCATCAACGGAAGAAGAAGGTTGTTGGTCTCCTCAAAATGAGGGGCCTACAAAGGAGGTCCTAGAGTGGTTAGTCAATTGAGCTCTCGAAGGAAGTGTCAAGAAGGAGAATGAGCAAAGTAACAAGGGTGATGGTGAAGGTAGTCACATGAGCACGAAAAAAACTATGATGATGGCCAATACTACGATGAAGATGACAAGTACAAGACTTGAAGACCGTTTGAATCTTTGTGGAAAACACGAAAGATGTACAAATGAATTTTGATGATACGAGTCTTGTTTGGTGTTGTGATTCCTCCCAAGTTCAAAGTTCAACTTTTACTAAGTATGGCATGTCTTGCCCTAAGGCTGCATTTGAAGTCTTATGTCCGGAAGATCAATCCCCACAACGTGTGAGAAAGTTATGGATGCATTATTTTCAAAGTTTGTCGAACTCAGTTGGAATGGTACTATCACTAGAAAATGACCGTATCCGTACTTAGGTGACTTAGGTGATGCTTTCTACGATATAATGTAATCTTTGAATTGACACCCACTGCATGCAACTACAAAGCATGTCTATGGGGTGTGAAAGTTCAAGGAGTATGCTCAGAAATGGAGATCTAGCAATTCAACCACCCTTGTCCAATAGGAGTTGGTTGATATGTTTATAGAACACCGAGGCCCATTCTTCAATCATCGATTGGAAACTCTTGACCGGATTCACCGAGTTGATTACGGCAGTGACTATTGGTCGGTATCAAGAGTGGGAAGATTCATGTAGAAGTCATCTTCAAATCTTTAGAAGAGATCCTTTGGGGTAAGAAAAGAAGTCAATCTTGTGCATGGTCGGAAAAGCGAGCCAAGACCGTGCTCAATACGTGGAGAAGTTGTGATCTCGATCCTACATCAATACAACCTCACGAGACAACGTAACTTGAAGCAGCATAACAGGCGATTCTGATCAACATACCATTGTCATAAGCCTTGCAACACATATTAAGCGAGTGAGATTGCCTTGAGGATCCTCCTCAAAATGTCAACACTTCTCTCGAGATACAATCCTAATTCTAAGTGTGCTTACCATTCCAATAGCCAGGACATAGTCTTGATGATTGTTGGGCTCACGAAGAACAAGATTCAAGATATGATTGAAGCTAAGAAGATTGAGTTGATCCTCCTGTTGAGACTCGAATGTGATCAACGCGCCTATGCCTAACCATGACAAGAGTTCCAATGTTGTTGGTGGCGATACTTATGTTTTCAACATAGATGACTTGACTATTCCTCTGATGTGTTAAGAAGAATTTGCTACAAGCGGTGTCAACCCAGGATGCCAGGAGAGGTATCGTTGGTGCCCATCGCACTGATGGTTGTGCTTAGTTGAGAAAGACGTGTTCGATGCATGATGGATAACCGTGAGATACTATTTACGAAACCACCGTAAAGTTGTGTGAAGAAATGTCTAAGTTGAAGATTGGCAATGCAGAATGAAACAACACCATACATGTAGGATACCTTAGGGCAGCCAAGTGGAAAGTATGATTACATGGTGAAGTACACTTTATTCTGAAAGCTACAAATTCCTATTGAAGATGTTAAGGCGACGGATGGGGTGCGATTTCGAGAAGATTATCTTGATATTAACACAATAAGTTCCTCTGCGATCCTTGCCTAGAGTGGCACCTCTCATCATTACTTTTCCCGACAGGTCCCATATTCCTCGACAAGGCTATTCCTTGGAATTATGGAGTGAGGTTTACTATCACAGGTCAAGCAAGACCCTCGACCATTGAAGATCTTATAGTTGAAGCTACCATTCCTAACATTGACAACATCACGGATCAAGTGGTGACGAGGCAGGAAATTCTCTCCGAGATATCTCTCCTCCAAAAGACACATGACTCCATTTCATTCCATTATTCGATCCATTCCCAAGAACCGGTGACTCATCCCTTTCGGCCAAGTACCAAAGGAATTCACGAAACACCTCAAACAAGAAATGGAGGAAATTCGAAGATCATCAAGAAGAGTGACTACAATGTTGTGGAACAGTTAGGACAAACCCGTCAAAATCTCCATGCTTGCTCTGCTCTTGTGCTCGAAGCTCATGCTACTTAGTGAAGTTTACGAAGAATGCTCACGTCCGCAAGACACTACTGCTTGATGGTTTGAAGTTTGTATTGCTAGCACGGCTACCAACAACGGCCTAGGCTTCTACGATCTTGATTTGACTCCTGTAGGAAAAAACAAAGCCTTGCACATCTACTGTTGAATGCAAGGCGTTACCACATCTCATGTTTTGGTTGATCCGGTTACGCTACTGAATATCCTACCGAAGCTGCTTTTGATCGACTTGATATCGAAGGGTTGGTTACGAGACCGGTGAATATAATTGAGAAAGCTTTTGATGGTTCTAAGCGAGCGGTACTTGAAGCTCGCTCTGCTCATTAAAAATCGGTTCAGTTTTGACTCCACTTTCTTTGTCATGGACATCCGTCCGCTACTCTTACCTACTTGGGCGCCTTGGATACATGGGGCAGGCGCTTTACTTACCTACACGCCGGAAGCTAAAGTACCATTGAAAAGGAAAGTTGTTACGATTATGTAGTGAAAAGTATATGGTGAGTCATCTACTGATCATTGAATACCTTGAGATGGAAGAGAATTCTTTGAGAACTCCTTGTCAAGCTTTTGAAACAATACCAGTCATACACAGTGACTCTCCCTATCCTCCCAAAGCTAAAGTTCCGCCTAGGATGGCCTCAACGAAAGATGCTCAAGGCTGCCGGTTGAAGAAAAGCGATACTATTTAGAGGTCGCTCCACAATCTTCCTTTCATATCAGACAAAGTGGTTTAGGCTTCACCATCAAGGAATCGAGAAAGATGATACGTCGCAAAGCGTGCCGACCAACTTCCTTTCCGCATTAGCAGTGGAATCCATGCTATAGAAGACAACGACAACGACTTGACATCGGCAAGTGGATCTTCCAACTCGGATAAAGGCTCGGCAATTAGAAGACTGAAGGCGTCATACCAATCTCCTTTAATCGGGAGTAATTGCTCTTGTTTTGTTTTGCTTTTCGTATTTCTTTATGATTGAACAATAAACTTTGAAAGCCTAGTGCCTTGCGAGCATCGTGGCTCGTTCACGAGTTATTATACATTGTTTGGCGTTTTCATTCAATAATTTCGTTGGACTTTGCATTCAATTGTTTGTTTTCTTTCTTTTACTTTATCACCTTCAAAAGCTATGTGTTTCTTACACACACCCGTGATACACTCTGCGAATCACTCGAATCTAGTTATGCGCAGTATGCTATTGCTAAATATGACTTGATAATCCGATCTACCAAGCCGAGAAGGCAGTGAGGAAAGATTGAAGTGCCGGGAGAACTTGCTACTACAGCAAGAAGAAGCGATTATCTGACCCGCCGAAGAAACAAGTTGAGGTTGTGAATTTGAAGTCTTGTGAAAACGAGAAAAAGATCAAGATAAGGCGGATCTTGAGAACGATTATTAAAGAAAGGTTGGTTCGGATGCTACGAGACTACATTGAGGTTTTTGCTTGGTCATACGAAGAGCGTGCCAGTTTAGACATTGATATTGTGGTACACGATTACCGACAAAAGAAGGTTTTCTCCCTAGTAAAGAGGAAGGTTGTCCAT